>JACAXG010000009.1:9926348-10370233 GCA_018881555.1 Amblyornis subalaris | reverse complement strand
GGGCAACGCGGCCCGCGACAACAAGAAGACGCGCATCATCCCCCGCCACCTGCAGCTCGCCATCCGCAACGACGAGGAGCTCAACAAGCTGCTGGGCAAGGTGACGATCGCGCAGGGCGGCGTGCTGCCCAACATCCAGGCCGTGCTGCTGCCCAAGAAGACCGACAGCCACAAGGCTAAAGCCAAGTGAGCGCTAAAGAATAAAAGTCAGGAAATTTACCAAGAGAAACCCAAAGGCTCTTTTCAGAGCCACCTACAAGTTCAGAAAAAGAGCTTGAATGTCATTAAAGTGGTAGAAGTCCGCGGGTCCTTTGAAAAGCATTGTGTCAGGCAATCCAACACTGGGTCCCTGCCGGCCGCAGCTCCGTGCACACACCCCCAGCCCCACGCTTCCTGTCTTCCTCCGGGGTGGGGCTGACCGCGCTGCCAGGAAGCAGCTCAGCCTTTCCGAGGCCGCCACCAAYCCTTAAGCCTTGTGAACATTTTATAGGCCAGCAGCGAGGTACTACCCTCCCCCCTACCACGCAAAAACAAAATTGAAAAGCGTCCCCGAAGCTGTTTTTGTGTCCGCCCGTTCCCGTACTGAAACAGCACATTAACGAGCAAATCGGCATTCCCCCAAACACCGTCCCGCTTAACCTTCCCCAAAACTGCAACACTCACAGCATTTCAGCCCGTTTAAGGAAACGGGGGGGGCTCTTAGAAGAGCCGTTGGGTTTAAATGCGGAGCAAGAGTACTTCCACAGGGGGTTTACTTCTTCTTGGGCGCTGCCTTCTTCGCCTTGGCCGCTTTCGGCTTGGCCGCCTTAGGTTTGGATGCTTTGGACTTCACAGCCTTCGCCTTAGCCGGGCTCTTCGCTGCTACCGCCGCTTTCTTGGGCTTGACAGCCTTTGTCACCTTTGTGGGTGTCTTAGCTACTTTCTTGGCCGCAGGCTTAACTTTCTTGGGACTCTTCTTTGCTGTTACCGCCTTCTTAGCGGCRCTGGCAGGCTTCTTGGCCGTAGGCTTCTTGGGCTTAGCTACAGATTTGTTCTTCTTAGGAGCTTTTTCCTTCACTTCTCCAGGTTTCTTGCTGATACGGAAAGAACCAGACGCACCTATTCCTCTGGTCTGTACCAGAGTGCCCTTGCTGACAAGGCTCTTGAGCCCCAGCTTGATGCGGCTGTTGTTCTTCTCCACATCGTAGCCGCCGGCGGCCAGCGCCTTCTTGAGCGCGGCGAGGGAGAGCCCCTTGCGCTCCTTGGAGGCGGACACRGCCTCGGTGATCAGCTCGGTGACGCTGGGCCCCGCGGGCTTGCGGGCTTTAGGGCCGCTCGCCGCTTTTTTCGGCTTCTTTGCGGCGGCCTTGGCGGCGGGGGCCGGAGCTGCGGCGGGCGCGGCCGCGGGAGGTGTCTCGGCCATAGCCACAGCGTGAGAACGCAGAGCAGCAGCAGCYCCGGCGGCGCCCCTTTTATAGCGGCGCGGCGGACGCTGATTGGCTCCGCCCGCCCGGCCCCGCCCCGCCACCGCCCGGCGCCCCGCGCTTGGTCCTGTGTTTCTTCGGGTAAAATAGAGTGGGTTTTTTGTATTTTATCTGTCACGAAATCGTCCCTTTTCTACATCTGTGAGGCCGTGGGAGAGGCTATTTTTCGCCTGTTGATGTCTTGTCTCGAAAAGAGTTGGATTTGGCTAGCTAGGGGACAAGAAATCCCGAGTCCTGCCGCCAAACGGACCTCGAGAACGCCAGTGTTTTGTTTTTCTTTGTAAATTAAATGTTCTCCTTTTAAGTTAGCGTGAGTCAAGAAACTCAGTATTAATATTCAGAGGGTGCTTTTTAAATTAGATAAGAAAGCAAACGGCTAGAATCTCATTCTTTGAAATAAAATGGTTTCAAATAGAATGAGGTAGCACAAACACTCACAAGCCGTGCCGTCGCTTCTCCTACCCAGGTTTGTACCTCTGGCTACTGTGAAACTGTCCGTTAGGGATATTTTTTTCCTGTACTTCCAAACCTAAATTTTCCATATTTTCCACACCTCTGTGTGTGAACTATTAGACAGCATATACTTTATCCACCTCAGAATGGGCTCCCTTCTCTGAAACACGTTCCTATTGTTAACATAGCARAGGCTCTCTAACATCAGTGGAATAATTTGGGATGTGAAGACCAAAGATTAAAAGGTTTGTGTCAGACCACAGAGCTTCATGTAAGTCTCCAGCACACAGAAACAGACTACACTCTAAATAAAGCACACAGTGCTAAATCTGTAAAATCTGTACATATGACTCAGTAACATGGAAAAAAAATTGACAGAGCTTGAATCTGCAAGATATGAAAGCACCATTCTATTCATATTTTGATCCAAAGTTGGAAAGAAAGATCGCAATTTTTGATCACTGCTCTTTTTCCATGTTATAGATCAAGTCACAGCAGTTTCTGTACATAAAAGCTTTGGCTGCAGCACAAAGTGATGCAGACCTCTTTATCCACAATGTGGTGACTACCCTATTAGCACACAATTTTTTATCAGCTGAAACTTTGCACATAGTTTTGTATCTCTTTCAGGAGTTCCTGATTAGTTYACCTTGAAGTTCAATGGCCATCAATAGTTTAGCACTGTCAGATTGCTGCATTTGTACCTGATGTAAACAAACTGCACTTGCACACTTCAGATATGATGCTGACGAATTATGATCAACTTCCCTGTTTCAACAAAATCAAAAATCTGTGAGTGGAAAAATATTGCCTCACTCCTTTCTTACATTCCACTACAGGGCAGTAAAATGAGCCTCTTGAAGATTTTTGAATCTTGTACCTCGAACCTCTTCAATTAATTCACAAAGTCCCATTCAAAAAAAACTCATATAGGCACTTAGACATTTTCATGTATAATTATGTTTRAAAAGATTTTAAGAAAATAAACTCCTTTTTCTCTCACTTGGGTTTTCTTTCTAGCTTTTCCTTGCCATTGAGGTCCCCTAGCTGAGGACTTGTGATTCACAGAAAGTGTGACTAAGACAGCAAATTCAGCAAATCTGCATCTGGGCTTTCAAACCATGTTGGAAGTGGGATGGCTTATGGAGCAAGGTTCACTGGAAATTTTACAAAGGCAAAACAACTTGACTCTATGACATTTACTCCCTCTAGTAGTAGGGGGCATAAGGAATTGAATAGAGAAATCATCAATATCCCCTAAAGTTTCCTGAAATCAGGTGGATATCTGTATGTCTGGTCCGTCCCATTTGGGTCTGGTAGAATCCTTGATGTCCTTTAAAAACTAAACTTGTTACAGTGTCTAAGCAGCAGGTTTTTATACTCACCAACTCTTCAGTTATCAATGCCAGTACTTGTGTTAGGACAGAAGCCTTTCCAGCTCCCTCATTCTATGTAAATATTATTTTACAAGAGTAATAATGCATCACAATAGCACACTTTCCTCCAATCTGTAGCTTAATATTCTCAAGACTGTTTTCCTTATACACACATAGCTGGCACACAACTCTTTGTCAAAATGATGGATAGCAGTGACAACTACAACACAAAYCATCTCCAGAGGAAAAGCCTCTCAGTATGTGCCAGAGCAACACTGCAGCACATTGTTGTAGTTCTTGTCTTACGCCACTTTTGAGTCTATCATTCTCTATCAAATGTTAAATGGTCATTTTGCAATTTGAGGCTAATTATTTTAAGGGCTCCTACTAATTTGATTTTCCACTTATGTGCTTATTCCATTATTCCCTTTCCTTGTTAAGAAGATTATATAATCTCATGATCATTTCATATACAAGAAGTCATGTTTATTAGAGGAAGGATGCAGAAGCACAAGAGGAAAATCAAGGCCTACAAGATCTGAATACAGCATCACCTCATTCAGTAGTGAGTGTACAAAGACCATGGTTCATGATTCACCCTCCTCCCCCAAAAACTGCTGTTTCTTGTAAGATTAGCAGCATGAAAACCTGAAGTTACACACCAGAAGTCATTACTCTAGTCATGATCAAGCTTATTTAATATACATGGAAGTAGTACACATTTCCCTGCAATGCAGACATAAAAAAGAACAGACAGGGAGGATGCTTACTGGGAGAGATTGTCCCTCCCTCTCATGCATTCACCATCACAATTACAGCAAGCTTTGATACCTAACCTTAGAAGGGTGAACAAGAACAACAGGATCTCAGTGGTATTGCACGCTGTCGGTCTCTGCGTGCACTGTCAGTATGGACAGAGATCTCTGCTAGAGTAACAAAAATCTGYCAGCAAATCCTACAGAACAGCTTTTTTTGTGCATGCTATCAATGTGAGCCAGCTCAGACTGCAAGAAAACAGATCTGAAAGCCCTCTTAGAGCACTTCCCAGACAGCATGAAAAGTGTAGATTATAACCAGTAACAAATGCCTACTAACTTGCAAAAATATATAGTAATGCAAACCAAACTTAATGCCTGCAAAGCAACAAACCAAATATCAAAATTAGGGTAGCTTTTCAATTATTGCATGTTGTTTTCAATTATTGCATGTCCCTTCTGTGGTATTTAACCTGGCTCTAAGGGACAAAGCATAGCAGCCATCATAGATGACATTACAAGTTCTAGGAAGAGCATCTTACAAAGGTTCAGTGTTCAGCTGTTTGTACTCATACTGAGGATAATTCTTCCTGAACTCTTTCTCCTATTCCTTCCATTCCTTACGACTTTTCTGCATGAACACCTAACTGCAGTGCATTTATTCATTTTACATTATCATGACTTTCCCAAACATGTAAAGCCYGTCTCCATTCTGGAGATGGGAGAACTGAGAGTCATTCACAATTCTTAAAAATACATTGCTCAGATCCTCCAATTTTAGTCTGATTCCTGTTTTCTACCCTTCTCCTGCTGAGGCCCAGCTATATGTGTTAACTCTCAACATTTCCTGTCAGCAGAAAAATGGTTCAGAGATGATTCATCTAATTTCATATAGAAAAAAAAAAACAACCCAAACCTTTTCAAAATGCAATGAATTGGTCTGCTTATTTTATCTTTTAGTTTGCCACAAACCTCAGCTACCTCCCATACACACACAGGCAAGGCCAAGATGTCAGTCTGCAGGTGGGATCAGGATCAGACCTGGAGAGGGGCTCTGGGCTCAGCCTCAGCCCTAGGCACTGGATACCTCCCCGGTGCTGTGGGCAAGGCTGTGGGGAGCTTGAGATTGATCTTATTTCTGTGTTGCTGGGACAGGGGCTGATGGCTCCAGGGGGGGCTGGAATGTGGTCCTGGGRCCAGGACAGGGTTGGGGAAGCCCCAGGAAATGCTGGGCAGGGAAAGGCACGTCTGGTGGTGCCCTGATAGTACCGTACCCGTCCTTGGCGAAGCAAGGACTATAAAAGGCTCTCAGAGCTACTGCTTCAGCAGCTCTCTAGATCCAGAAAATAGGGAGCACTTTTGGCCAAGTTGCATGCAAATGTTTGATTATAGTCCCAGTGGACGGAGAAAAATATTTCAGTTATAACAAAACTTTACTGCCACTTATCATTGACATTGGATGTAGTCACCTGGTTTACTTTCAGGATGGCTGGGAACAACAGTTCCTGCACCTCAGCTCAGTGATTCCCAACTCTTTTGCCATCAAACACGTAAAAATATGGGAATGGCTTGGCTGACCTTTTATAGGGCCCAGAGCAGTCATCTGGATCTGAAACACCCTTTCACCTTCATTTCAGCACCCTCACAAGGAAACAGCTCAAGAGGTTTCGGACTAAGAGGAGCCAGCTTCAGCTGCCAAAATGTCCTTCTAAGATAATAGCATTTCCATCCCCTCCAACAGTCACAAAACCCAAAGGGGACAGTAGAAAGAGCTGTTTGTTCCACCTTTCAGCTGCTGTCTGGAGAAAATCTGGACCCACAGTTTTGCTCTGGGTGACAATGTACAAGTCTCCCTACTAACTCCTGGTGGGAACTGCCATCTTTTCCCATCCTGCCCTGAACCATGACAGTCACATCACTGGGGTGCCTTAGGCATTTTCATTTCCTCTAAGGCAGCTGGTCTTAAACTTCTGGCTGGCAAGTGAGCCCTTGGGGTTCACTTGCTCCCCATTGGCATCCACCCTGGTCAAGCAGAGAACAAGTGCTTTTACTTGCTATGAGCAGCTAAGTATGTCAGCTTTCTCTGATTCACCTAGACACTTAAGAGCTGTGTTTTGGACCTGTTTTACCTCTTGAGTTCTGCAGCACAGAATCCGGGGAAAGACCTGCTTGAAGAAGAGCACTCACTGCATTTAGGCACTTCTGCAGCCACCGTGGAAAGATCCTGCATTACTGTCTTTGCTCCTGTTTTACTAACCATTAGTTTTGACTCTTCTCACTTCTCTTCCACCATCAGTGACCCATGATGCCCAAATACAACCTGCAACTCCTCCACTTTCTGCAGAGAAGCCAGGAAGATGAGCTGCTGCCTCATAAAAACAAGCTCATGATGGCTCAGAATGGATGAGCAAGAACACTTGAGGGAGAAGAGATTGCCCCCTATTCTGTCCCTGTGTTGCTGGAGGGCAGGGATTGAAGATGATGTTCCCTGCACCTTTCCTAGAGGATGCAGGGATGCAGAATCGGCAAAGGAAAGGAGCAGTTTGGCACAGATGTCCAACAGCTGAAATGCTGCCCTGAACTAAGAGCAAAAATAGCTGCTGGTATTGCTGCACTTGTGAAAACAGGGGAAATGCGTGAAGTTGAGCAAGCAGGCATCTTCAGAGAAGAGCCAGAGGAGGAGCGATACTTCTGGTGGGTTGTTTTGCCACCTTATTTTTAAGCATATGTAAGGTGTGTTATGTAAAGTGCTTAGTTTTGGGACCCTGAATACATCCATGTCTCCTGTTCCTTTTCCACTAGACTCCTCTGGTAGTTTTGAACTGATAAACAGATTCTAAGATGTTTTTAAAAATTACCTGCATGAAGCAATATTCTTTCCTTATTGCTGGCATCTGTTCAAATGAGAATTCCTATGACAGCTGTTCAATCCCTTTCATATCCATAAAAGGAAAAAGACATTTTGTTCCAGAAGACTTACAAGGGAAAGATTCTTGTTGGCCCACAGAAATCTTTTCTTTTCCAAGAAATATAAAGAAAAGAATGATGTGGCATTGAAGACTGAATTAGTACTCCTCACATCAAGCTCTTTAGAGTCAGAAGTATGATATACCCTTAAATATGGGAAAGTCTCAACCACGTCTTGAAAAGGCCCAGAACAAGGGAGTCTAAAATCATGGCCTGATCAGTATTACAAAAGCTGTGCTAGGTCACAGGGTAGCTTCAGGTAGCAAACATTCATCTGAAACTAAGGCCATCTACATTCACCATTTGCTTCTGCCCAGGAGGCAATGAGCAAACCATCACCTCTGTTTCCCTGCATATCAGGTGAGAACAGGTACCTCCAAAATTAATTGAAATTGCTGCAGAACAGCAAGAAAGTGAGTTGTCTGTAGCTTCATGTAGGTAATCAGAGGTCCTGGATCCAAACTGATGTGATTTTTGAGTATACATCAGGAAATGCGTCAGCCACCATATGCTTCCCAAAATATAAAAGGTGGTGAGAAGTAGGCAGTCTGATTATCAATGCCTACTTGCAATCTACTGTGCTAAGGAGGAAAAGACTCATACTGAGAGGGAGATTTTAGGGAAAGAGACTACTATTTTCTAGGCTCACTCATGACCACTCACCAGGGGAAGACCTGCTTGTAGAATGGCTGAAGAAGGAAGCGTTTCAGGTGCAATGCTTGGTCTGTACTAAAGCTAAAGGAAGAAGGATGCTCATTTTCAGACATCACTCTAAAGAGGCACAAAATAGAGCAACATATTTGCATTTTGAGACCCAATCCAGCTCCCTGACTGCACTATGTTCAAGTAAGAGCTGACAGTAAGAGGACGTATTCACCCTTTCTGCCCAGTTCCAGTTCTCCAAGTCTGCAGAGCTACTTCAAGTGTGAAAACATTTTCCTAGAGCTGTAACAGTTCACTACAAGATGTTGTCATCTGATCTGAACAATCTCTAGATCTCTGATGTGCTGCAAATACAAAATAATACCCAGCCTAGAGGGGAGCCCTAGGATACTACAAGAGATATTAGTCTCATGGATTTGGCTTAAAATCTGATCTTGGTATCAAGAATGAAATTTGCCCTYAAAGGCAGAGTTCACGAACACTCTCCAAAGCAGGTTTGTCAAACACAGAGACTTTATTCATGATGGACATAAAGGCCATCTCAACAGCCAAATATCTCCTGACAAATACTGAGTTTAGTATGGCAAGTAGTGGTACCGGTACGACAAATATTTGGGAGGTACGGAAGGCCACACTGCAGCTCTGCTGGCTCTCATGTTAACTTATTGCTTGAATGAGGCCTAGGACCACTAATAACAATTAAAATTCTGCAATTGGAGTGATGTGATTTACACCTTGAGATTGTAATTGATCTTTTTAAATTATCCACCCCACCCCAAGCTGAAAGAACAAGCATGGATTAAGGCGATACTCAGTTGACATTGACCTCATATTGCATTTGTATTCATATTCACTGAGACAAAAGCTCCTCTAAATAAACAACTGCACCAGTGCTTTGGCCAATCATATTCATTATCATCATAGTCTATTATCAGCACCAGCATCTCTCCCTTTTTCAGGCCTCTCTGGGTGGGTGGTAGCTTGTGTCCCCAGCATGGTCACTTCAGCCATCTCCTCTCATCTGTGGGTATTTAATGCTTCCAGCTGTTTCTTTGTGCTTCTTTTTAACAAGTTCAAGGTTTCCAAAGTGCTACCATATCAACAAAACATGCCAGTTCTCCTGTCTTGCTTCTCAGCCTTCAAGCTCTGATGTTGAGACAATCACAACACTGATTTTGTTCCCTGACCTTCTCTTTGAATGCTAACCCTCTTGTTTTATTCACTGGTGTATCCTTCTCTAAGTTACACAATTTGCTATGTCTTGTCCTTGAGGACACTGTCCTGAAAAATGTCACTTCTGGTTGGCTMCCCCCCATTCCTCTGTTAAAAAGCTCACTGACTACCTCCTCCATGCTCATAGCCCCATGCCCATTCCTCTTTGGATCTAGATAAGATCCATCCCTCTCATGCAAAAACCCTGTAGTTCATAAGTGTTCCCAAGTCTTGCTGAAATCTTATTGTAATCCACTTTGTAAAACCACCGTCCACTGTCCACATCCCTTCCTGGTTGCAAGCAGCACACTAGGAGCTTTTCAGCAGCAGAGGAGCATAGACACTCTAGTTTTAATTTTCTGCCCCAGGAGCTTACACATTGCTTCCAGGGCTTTTCTCCTTCCTTTCACTATAACATAGGTACTGAAATAGATCGCAACAATGCATCCCTCTCTGGCTTATCCTAGGAGCCACCCATCTACCCTGTAAAGTTTGTCATGTTCATGTCATTCCCCATATACTTCTCCAGAGTAGCAGGAAACTCCTCTGACCCTCCAGGCTTCTGATGTTCTTCCCCACCTGTGTCTCAAAACAGGGAATTAGGGTGGAAAGCTGGATGCTGGATCTAGAGTGTCTGCACAAAGGCAGGATGGAATGAGTGCAAGGAGCAAGTATAAGCTGCAAGACCATGTATGAACATGGGAAAGGTCTGACAGCTTTCTCCAGGGTTGTCCTCTGGAGAAGTCCTACCAAGCCACATGGATATGTCCTCTAATCAGGAATGGGATGGAGAGAGTGAATGGGAGAGCTCACATGGCGAGGAGGCAGGCAACAAAAAAAACTGAAAAAAGCTATTTTAACAGCTTAAATTAAACATGTAGCCACGTGTAGCTTGTGAGAAGTAAAGAGGAGATTCCCTTCCACGCAAGCACCTCTTCTGCATAGTATTTGTATGGCCTGTGATCTTGCTGTAAGCATGAGTCAGAAGAGTGGTCCTTGGTAACCTAATTCTTCCCTGGTGTGACTTAGGGTTTCCATTTCCCCAGAGCTCCAAGTGTCACGAAGATCAAAGGAAATGCTGTTGTTAAGATGTCATTTTACAGAATATTCCTTGAAAATACTTTTTTTTTTTAATTTCAGTCGAGAATCTCATCTTGAGCAATTCCCATCTGCCTGCAAAGCAACTTCAGTCAGCGAAAAGCAAAGTTTAAGGTAGAATATGTTTGTGGTGGCCTCAGTGACAAGAGGGTTTATCTTGACTCTATTCAGGATAATGCAAGAGATACAGCTTCACTGTTTTCTATAAAACTTGTCCTAGGCCCAGTCAGCTGGACTCAAAAACCAGGACTCTCTTACTGCTTGTGTATGGGGTGGGTTAGAAAAAAAATCAAAAACAGATAAGAAAAGTTTTTTTCCTTTTTTTTGTTTGTTTTCTTACTTTGGTTTTGGGGTGGGCTGTTTCGTTATTGTTGTTGTTTATTACTGGACTGGTAAAAGAGGCACTACCTGATCTTTTCAAGGGCTGCATTTGATCAGACACTACCTGCAAGCCTTTATACCTCCAAAACTGATGCCATTGTTAGAAATTAGTTTTTGAAACTGCATGCATTTGCAAACCACAGGGTCACATAGCCACGCCCTGCTCTTATGGTTCTGCTAATCATGCTGGGAGTATCTGCACGTGCAGGGAAGCACATTCTCCCCAAGGTTTCCTTTCCTCCCTCCCATGTCCTGATCATTTGTTCATGAGGGTGCAGGAAGTGGGCTGAATCCACCCAAGCCAAGAGTATCTGCTGACCATCCCTATATTCCGAAACGTCTTCAGGGACACTGGGCAGCTGAGCGCTCAGGCACAGCACACATCTGAACTAGGAGCCTGAGAGAAACAGTAAGCTCCTGCCCTCATCATGTCCCAGCTCTGCAGCCGGCCAGCTTCCCCTCTTCTGGAAGAACAGGTTCCCAGACCTCATGGGAGTGGGGACTTGCTCTTGCCAGATCTCCCATTAACAGATTTAGTTCTGTGTTTGAAGATGCCCTCAGGTCCTTTATGAGACCATCACTCCCTCTTTATAAATATCCCTTCAAAGAGTTTTGTATTACTGACAGCTCTTCTTTCTGATTAGGTCTGGGCAATGTGTAATAAACGAGTCCTGAGGCCCTTGCACCAAGTAATGCCTTAATGTTAATGCTAACAAAGGTACAAAGAGATTTATCTGGCCTTTAGTGGGGAGCATTTCCCTTTCTTCTGTCTAAAAACACCGGCAAAAGATCAAAATATTTCTGATCATATTTTCCAGCCCTTGTGGTTGCCAAGAAGAATCACCTTGTGGCCATCATATTTTGGGAATGGAAGACATGACCTGAAAATAAAAATCTTGGCTTCACAAAAATAATAACAATATGAATTCTTTTCACTTTGTTTTTGTTTTCAGTTCAGATTCAGCCATTCTAAACTGAATCTTAGTCTCTCTGTGCTTAGAATAAATGATTAGAATTCTGATGCAGTGACACTATGGCTAACATGCTTTCTCTGCATTCGCAACTGCAGCTCTGTAAAACCATATGTTCTTCTGTACATGTCTGGCTTGTACATGTGCTCTGCCAATACTGAGAATGTGACTGACAAATTGTCACTCACAAGAATGAGAGGAGACCAGGTGCTGCACACATCTGACTGCAGCATCACCAAATCCGTGGACTTTTCTTTCCCTGATCCCACACAGCTATCGTAAGGATCACTGTGAAATGAGTACATCAGCTGAAAATAGGCAAAAGAAGATACTTCTTTATACCATGAGTAACTGTGAACTTCTGGACTTTCTGTCCCAGGAGACAGTGGAGGCAGCTGGTGTCAGCAGGGTCAAAAGGTACCGGAAAAATCCAAGGGCAAGAGGGCCTATTATTGGAAGGGAGAGGCAGGGATGCACCACTGCCACACACAGTCCTCCACAATAGCATCTCCTGCTCACACTGCAGGACAGCAAGTGCTGGTTTAAGGAACAATCTCTGGCCCAGAGCAGTCTCCGTGGGACAGGACATTTGAAATTGGAACATAAACTTAGCAAACCTGTGGGACACCGAACAAAGTAGGAGAGGGATAAAGAATTTCTGTCTATAATAAGTCAGGTATTATACAGCAAGAGCCTGGAAGAGATGGACAGAACCAGCTTTTGGGGATGACTGTTTCTTCTCCTGGCTCTAGAGGGAGCTTCAGAATGTGAATAAACTGACTGTGTATGAACCTCTAAAGAGGGCTGAAATTAGGTGAGATGCAGCTCTATCTGAAGTTCAAAGTAACAGTTTTTAACTTTTCCTGGACTTCTTTAGGCCCCTGTGTGTCTGTCATGTTTCTGCAGTGCCAGATGGGAGGGTTAGTCAATGTAATGACAGTAGCTTTTGAGCTTTCCAGGCAATCTTAGCCAGAATTTGACAAAGCAGTCAAATCAGTCAAAGCACTGACTTCTTGCAAGTTCCACAAAAATAAGTAGTTTTGTAGGTGAGAAGAATCCAGACTCTTTTTTCTTTCAAGAGAAATGTTGCCTTGTGAACTCAGCCATCAAGAAGTCCACAGGAAAAGAGACACAAGAAACCAGGTTACCTAATTTCTACTTTTCACCAACCTATTAGGTTTCTTTGCAGTTCTGGAAATATGGTAGCGATTCTCTATTTTCTATAGCCCTTGAGGGAATGGGTGGCCAGACAGCCATTGTGGTGCTGCTGCTACCACTGCTAAGACACCAAACAGAGAAAAGTCCTCCAGCAGCACTGCTCTCAGTACAACCTGCATGTGGCTGCACTGAGTCAGGTCAGCTGTGCCACAGCCAAGGCTGGAGGCTTATGGGCTAAGTGGGGACTGGTTCCTTTGTGCGTCAGAGACAGAGACTTATGCCGTACAGCCTGCACTGAAACTTGTAATTAAAGCTGGCAAATGGCAGCATAAGCTGCTCTGCTTAAATACATTGCAGAAATCCATTCTCCACGTCCAAATAAATACTTCATCTTTGCAAACACTGCTAACAGTGTTTTGACAAGGCAATTTAGGATGGTATTTTTGTTACATGAATGCTTGTTCACAAAGCAGGCACAGTCAGTACGCTTGAATAATTTTCTGCTTAAATGGAACTAACGAGAGGTGTTCCCGTTCCATAGGCTTTCCTGTTTCCCCCACCCTGATCTGCTCTTCGCAGCTTTCTTCAAACCCAGCTGAAGTCCCACACACACCCGTGACCAGAGCCCAGAGGAGCCTGTCTCATTCTGGAATGCTTTCAAAAAATTAATTGGATCTACTGGTAAGGTTACTAAAAGCTGATGCAGCCCTTTTTGTTCCAATTTGCTTTCTTTGTTTTAGTTTTGGCCTATTTTAGTTTCCACTGATTCTGAATTAATACCTTGCAGTGAAAAGTTAAAATTTGTCTTTGATCCAATTGAAAAAGAAAACAAAAGAAAAAAAGAGATTTTAGCTCCAGGATCCAGCAGTTAAAGTTGAAAGTACCAAGCATGACAGAAATCTTCTGTTAAAAAAGATGGTATTTCAGTGCAAATTGACTCAAATTTTCTCAATTATTTGATCAAAACAATGTTAATAAAGAAAGTGTATATTTGAAACTCCAGCTTCAAGTATTACACATTTGCATTCAAATGTTACAGTAGATCCAAACAGCTTCAGATCAAACACTTTTGCTGTATAGCCCTTCTGCTGGAGTGACCAGGAGCATAAATACCAGTCCTTAGTGCCAAAATCCTCTGAAAGGAAGAGAGCTGAGGCAATAAAACATCCTTCCTTCCCTTTTCTGGTCACCTGTTCCCACAAAATGCCCTCAGGCATTTCAAGAGGATGTGGCTACATGGGAAAGGGTGGAGCAGAGGTACCAGTTTTGGCCGGGGTCATTGTTAAACACCTGCTGTGCCCCTTCCACCATCAAGCCCAAGTGATTCATAGGTCAAGAACAAAGAGACAGCAGCAGCAGCAGAGGGGTTGGGTGAAAGTGTACAGCAGGCAGGATGGTCAGGCCTCCGCCAGCTTGCAGGACTGCCCAGTGAAGGTCAGCCTATCCCACAAGTCTGGAGATCCCTGATAAACTAAGATTCACTTCAAGCAAGCCCCTGGAACCTACTTGGAGACTCGGCAGATGTACTTACATCTGGGCAAGTACACTGGTGGGTGGCACTAAAAGCCTTTCAGTCCTTGGGAGGTGCTGAGAGAAGACACTTCTCCCACCCTGCTCCCGTTACCACCTGCTCACCTTTGCTGGAGCAGGCTTCTCTAATTATGAGTGAGAGAGAAGATCAGCAGTCTCACCAGAGGGATGTTTGTGAGAGTGTCAGCAGGCACAAGAACAGATCGCAAAATACTGTGGTAGGGCAACTCCCTAGGAAATAATGTTTCTTCTTATAATACACATTTCTTTTCTAAAATGAAATTGACATCTGCAGCTCCTCATGTGAAGTCCATACTTTCTGGGCATGCACCTTATTATAGGGGTGGATGATGCCTTATCCAGGACTACCTAAAAAGAGAGGCTTGACAAAAATTAAAAGGGTAAAAAGTGGCAGYGTTTATTTGAAGGCCTTCAGGTGCATCCAGGGTAGTCAGAGCTCACTCAGGGGCTTACACCCCAGGTGGACCCCCTAAGATGGACTACCCAAGACGGACTGCCCAAGATGGATGACTGGTCACAAGTTCTCCATACTTTTATAAGTTTGGTCCGTTTGCATATCGGGGCTAGTTCTTCCAATTACAGCCCCAGGTAATGAAGTAATTCACCCCAAGTTTGCTCCCCCCTTACCAACAGTTGTTTACAGATCTTGGGCCTGAGGCAGTAAGGTGTCCTTGMGATTCAGGCCTGAAGATGGATTGTTTTGTCTAAAGGCTGTAGCTAACATTTTATATGGGCTTTAGAGTTACACACTGAGAATTGCAGTGTTACAAATATATGAAAAATATAAAAGCTAAAATCCTAAGGCATCAGGATCATGGGGAAACATTCTCTTTAAATGGTGGAGGAGCCCAGGGATTATTCCTGTGAGGAACCATCCTGGCTGAGACCAACATCTTGCCTTGACTGAAGTGCAGATGTTTCAGTGGGCATGACAGTCTGTGAAGGAATACTCTAAGAAAAATGAATTGTCTATTCTGCACTCTAATCAGGTCCTTGCCCACACACTGAGCATCACAGGCATTTCTGACAATATTTGGCAGCTGGATATATTGAAAGAAGAGCACTGGGAAAGGAAGGAGAGCATCCAAAACTATGTCATCATCTTAGGCTCATTCTAGACCCTTTTTTTTCCCCTTTKCTTTGTTATTTCATTTTTACCAAAACTTGCTGTCCTAACAAGGACATATCTGCAGGCACAAATTCTAATGCAGATGCAGTTGCATGAAAAAAAGTGCCCTATTCTATTTGGGAATGTGTGAAAGAACTCTCATTTCTATCAACTGCAAACCCTTGCCAAGGCAGATGGGCTCCAATTCAAGCATACACTTGCTAAAACAAAGGGAAGGGCTAAAGTACAGTTTCCTTCAGTGTCAAAACTCACCTTCCTGTTAATGTGCAGTATGTACAAATTGTAACAGACCAAGACTGCATATTTAGGCATCTTCAAAATAATGTTTTCTTTTCTCATGTCTGTGACAAGTTGAAATAACTCTTCCGTGCTATTTATTTTTTCATTCATGTCTCATCTCCTATAGATCTACCCCTGACAAAACACTTGACATACTCTTTCACACTCATTTTAACATAATTGAAAACCAAGCTGCTGTTGAAATTAATAACCCCAGCCTTCTCCTCTCCCTGCCTGCTGCTTCAGTCTTGTCCATTTTTAAGGTCAGCTCCAGCAATCRTGTGGCTACGCATCTCACAAATTCAACAGGAAAGCCTCACCACTCAGTAACATCTAGATAACTTTCAGATTAGATAGGTCAGGGGAGGTCAGGGCACAATYAGAGGTTCCCTGTCAACAAATAGCCCTGAAGAGTAAGAATCCACCAAACAAGAAAGTAGATGTCCCATCTTCAAGCACAGCTACTCAAAAGAAATGTCCCCAGCACCGCAGGCCCTGTGTCAATAAAGATAGTTTACTTTGGTCTACCACTTAGTGCTATTAAAAAAGTGATTTTTCCTGAGCCTGTTCAAAGAATCTTTCTTTGATTAAAACTTGCCCTGGTTCAGCATGAAAGGCAGCACCAAGAGTGGCACTTAGGCTGTTCCTCCCCAATGCCTTCGTCACTTCTTCCCTCTGGCCACATCTGTATGGCACAGCCGCCAGGCAACAGCAGGCAGCAAAAGAGGGGATTCAAATGATCCTTTCTTTCCGATTATTGATTGCTGGACAGGCACCTTAGGAAACCAGCCGGGTTGTTTCTCAATCATCATGGTGCCTATGGTTAAGAAACAGAGGAAAACCACTCCTTTTGCAGAATGCTGCATGTTTTTATGTACTGAGAAGGAGAAGGGATGGGAATTCAGAGTAATGATCTTGCTGTGGAGCTGCTTCCCTTTTATGGATTGTCCCAAAGAGCTGGGATTTTAAAATTACACTGGCCTTGAATGGAGTAGCTGGATGGCTGATAACTCCACTGGTTCTAGACGTGTGGTGGGGGGAAACTTAAGTCATCAAGCAATTGGTGGCTCCAGCATAGAGTAAAGTCAGTTGCTATTTCAGGGAAAGGAAAGGCAACTGTTCCCTGCAGGGAATGTCTGCACTACCTCAGAGCCAGGAATAGGCTGCAATTTTWAAATTTTTTTTCACCCTACACTTCAGGAAAAGCGAACACACAATGTTCATTTGCAGGGATCATTTCCTGAACATGGTGTGTGCTCGCTGTCCCGCAGGTCACTTTCCAGTGTGTCACATCCTTCTGCACAAGGGAGAACAGGAAATGGCAAACTCCCAGTATGAGGCAAAGCGTTCCCATTGCAGCAATTGGTCCGCAGGAGCTATAAATTGGTCTCCTCCAGAAACAGATCAAAATCTGTCTTCTGGGACGGCAGCTGGAAAGTGAAGGTAAGTTTGAACCAGTAGTTTTTGGAGTCTCTCTGAGTACCCTRTAAGGAAAGCGTTTACGGGTTTTGGACAAATGTATATCTTTATTGTTGGGGAGATTTTTCTCCAAGAGCAGGAGTTGAATTTTTTTCCTTTATGCTGGCATTAATCAATATCAAAAGATATGCATCACTACATGGTTTATGCTATATACTGAATGATTGTTCTACTAATACAGTGAGATAGTGGCTGTTATTACCTGAGACAGTTCTCAGCAACTAATTCTTCAGAACAAATTGTTAAGAGGCTTGAGGAATTGATATATTTAATGATCATTGTATTGATCTGTTGTTAAGTTATTGGTGATATGCTCACTGTTAATTTCAGTGCTGGTATCCATTTAGATTAGTGTTAGTCCTTGTGCTTCCAGCTTTATCGCTGATTATAGCGTAAAAGTAATAGGACACTGCCTCCAGCTGAGAGAAGCACAATGTGCTAAGTGATTCAAATGACTCAATGACAGCAAGAGGGACTGGGGGCATTTTCTGAAGGGCATAGGGGGACGATAGGGCATAGGGATCTTAAAGGATCTGTATGAGATGGATTAGGACAAGCAAGGAGGGTGAAAGATTGTAGAGAGATTTACTTACACACTTCAGGATAGAAAGACCATTTATGGTACAAAGTTTTCCCCTTCTGAAACACAAGGATTCTGCAGAATGAAGCCCTAAGGTCCTAACTATATAGTGTAACTTTGTAAGGGACAAGGCACCTTCAGTTTACACAGTACAAAAGACTTAGACGTGAAAAGGTGGCAGCAGCAATGAGTAGTATTGCTTAGTTGGCTTTATGACAGTCTTTCTGCTACAGAGATTCCTTTTGGCTGTAGGGGCATTATGGACTGCAAACAGCTTCTTAGCTCTATGGCTGGGCCTTACTAGGTGCAGAGGCAGCATAACTGCATGCACAGTGCAGTGTTGTGAAGCACAGAAACTCTGCTTCCACCAGACAATTGGCTGCATCACTCCTGCTGATTCCCCTGCCTCACGCTCCCTGTAAGCAGGGTTAAGGATGCTGGCTGCCTTTGCAAAGCATTTTGCAGCCCTAGAGCTACCTGAAAATGTTTATTGGAACATTTCTTTCTGCCCTTGTGACAAAGAACAGAGACAGCAACCAGAGACCATCTAGCACGGAAACCCTGAAGGTTCATCTTCTAGAAGGAAAGACACTTTCCTGCTATCTTGCCAGAGGAGGTTTTCCATAGCCAGCAGTTTTCAAGCCTTTTCTGTTCACAGGCCTCTGTATTACCCATGTTCCCCCATCTCCAAGGGAGTGCACACTAAAAACGGGCCTGCTTTTCTGTTGTGCTCTTCATGAACCTTTTAAACAAGGTCCGTAGGCCTCCCTGCCACTGTCACTGGGGACCCCTGACCACAGGTTACACTAAGAACCACAGACCAATGGTTCCCAGCTTTGTTCATACACTGCCATCAGGTTACAATAGGAAAAAAATTGCTGCAGGACCTTGAGTTACTGAAGCTTAAAGAAAGGAAGGATGTTCACAATACCCATCCAAGACATCAATAAGCTGCTCACCTCCTATATGGAAAAACCAGACATAGACTCCACTCAGCAGCTTCCCTCTGTCCTCCTTTAGTAGGAAATCACCTCTAAATAAAAACCTGGGATGGTAGCTTTCACCTCCTTAAAGTCTGACCTTTCTTGTGAAAGACGTCCTTCTATTGCAGATTCTCTGAATCCCATCACGGGGACAACACATTAGTTCTGGCAGCATGACTATTCTGGGCACTGAGTCAATCTCAGGGGAATTTCTGTCCCCAGGGTTTGAAGAGATGTTTTGTGTCTTCACAGAGATAATGGCAACAGCACCTCTGACCTCAGCCCTTAGGATATTTTAGTCTTTGCAGGAAATAAGAAAAACATTTAAAAGTTTCTCTGTCTGAAAGTTACAATGGAATGTGTAATTAAATGTACATGTGCATATGGGTATGTGTGTGTATGTCAGTGTGCATGTGTGTGCAGACGGAAAAGCTTTCTTGAGGCTGGGTGAAGCAACAAAATTTGGCTGGATGCCATCCCTGAAATGGTGGTCCAGGCTGAGCATGTCTCATGGAGGTTTTCTGACTCAAATCACAACCCAGACTTTTCTGGTTTTTGACAGAAGCCATGGAGAGGAACAGTGCTGCCTTTCCACAAACGCTAGACCCCACACACCACTTCCACATAGCCCTGCTGGATCAGAGACGGAGGCTGCGTGGCCAAATCGCTCACCTTCACAAGGCAGCTCGTAAACTCAACAAGCTCCGCAAAAGGTCCCTGATTGCCAATGTCAGCGGGAGCACCTTGACGGCTGCAGGAGCAGTCACAGCCATCCTGGGGCTGTCTCTGAGCCCGGCAACGCTGGGAGCATCTCTCCTGGCATCAGCTGTGGGTCTGGGCCTGGCCACTGCTGGGGGGGCCGTCAGCATCACTTCTGACCTCTCCTCAGTGCTCTGCAACTCCCGGGAGGTTAGGAAGGTGCAGGAAATTGCAATGACTTGTCGGAAACAGATGAGGGAAATCCTTGGCTGCTTGGAGTTCCTCCRCCGGGGGCAGGGCCCGGGCGACCCTACACTGCGCCAGTCAGAGAAGAGGGCATCCATCTCACTGTACAACTCCGTCTGCTTCATGGTCTTCTGTGGCTCCCACAGCTTCCTCGTGCCAGAATATACAAAGGAGGTCACAAAGGTAAGCCAGGCTGTGCTGAAGGCCAAAATCCAGAAGCTGGCTGACAACCTCGAGACATGCACCAGGGCAATGGATGAAGTCTGTAACCTTCTTGAGTCCAGAACAGAGCTTTCCCCATGCACGAGGAGACTCAACTTGGATGCTAAAACCACTGCTGAGATCCTGAGACCATCCAGCTGAAACAGTGTTTGGCCCATATTAAAACTGGGTTTGAAGACATTACATTATTAACTGTGACCATTAGCACTGCTACCTGTTGTTTTACAATTCATGGTGCTGATGCACGCAGGTACGTGCGTCTCATGTGCTTTATCTATATCCAAACACAAACTCCTTCCCGATAAGAAGCTAAAGTTTACACACACACACACACACACACACACACACACACACACAAACCTGACAGTAGCCACCTGACTCAGATTGGAAGTTTTGCTGGACACATGGACTATGATGTACACAGCAGCAGAGCTCAGAGTCTGAAGGCTGGGGTAGGTGGATGTTCCTCAGACCCGTGTTTCCCCAGCCATCTCCACAGCTCTGCTTCCCCAAGGCAGCAAAAAGAAGTACATCAGGAGGCTGATGAAATACCTGATGCTGGCTGAACCTGGTTTGTAAACAACTCATGATTCTGTGTGTGGTACAAGGGCTGGAGTACCCTAAAAAATCCAGCAGCTGCCAATTTCCAGAAGACTACAGTCCCATTGCCAAGGTACATCTGAAAAGGCTGTAGAAAGAAGCAGCTCCAGATATGACAGACTGTATGGGTGGCTCACCATCCCAGGGTGAAATATCAGAGCCAGAATTTGTTATCCCTTTTGAAGAAACCTCTCCAGACTGAGAACTGTGATGTTTGTGTTCTATTTTTTTACATAGGATTATTTTAAGGATTTGATATTGTATTTAAGAGTGTATATATATTTTATTTTAAAAGGAGGTCTCTGTTCCAAAGGAAAGCAGTTGTTTTTTAGAGTCAAAGCAAGTCTGTGGCATGTGAGAGCAAGTTACCTGTTATTTGGCTGTGAGGGAGGGCAAGTCCCTCTAGGAAAAGGAAAGCATGACCTGAATACTGATAGTTATAAAATAGGTGAAACACAATCAGTGACAATAGATCTTAGGAACCAAAACAGAAAGAACAGGTCAGAGACCCTGGGACCAGAGTCTGCCCCCGGGAATTGGTGGAAGAAAGCAGTTATATCTCTTGCAGCAGGAAGGGAAGGGTAGGTTGGTGTTTCTGGGCTGAGCTGGAGCCCCGCCGGGATGGCAGCACACCTGAGAGGTGGAGGTGCCACTCTCCATGCAGTCAAGCAGTCTGTGAGACCCACAGTGGATCATCTGTGAGGAAGGAGGCAGCACTCATGGAGAACTACACATACTCCTAGCGATGCTTCCCAGGGAAGGCTTCATGCTAGCGAAATAAGTGTGGGTACTAATATCTGAGAGGGGTAGAGACGAGTAGGATGATTGAGTGGCAGAGCACCTACAAAGCACAAGCAAGGACTGGGACCCCGTTTCAAGTGACTGTTCTGCTAATATGCCCTTTGTGATTTTTGACCCGTCAGTACCTCAGTTCCCCATCTAAAAATGGGGATAGTAGCACTTCCCTACCTCACAAGGATGTTTCTGGGACAAATATTGAAAACTGCTCAAGTAGGGTGATKATGGGGATTATGTCAGTACCTGAAAGAGGTACAAGGAAGAGACCCTGAAACTAGCTTGAGGCAACTAGAAGGGTTAATGCAGAGGTAACCACTTCCACAAACATGCCCCAGTGGATAAGGGAAACTTCCCTGCAAAGGCACGAACCAAAATGATCAGAAAAACCCACTCTGTAATTCTGTAACACTGAGCAAATTCTTAGGAAGGGCAACACTCCATGTCACAAAACTTGAATCCTTGTCCTTTTTGTCTCTTCTTCTCATGACATCAACATCTGTTTTTATACGTAGGAAGAATAAAAGCTTTGGTCCCTCAGAGTGTGACTCAAATGCTTGTGATACCCATGCCTGTTTGCCAGAAATGAACAAGTACACTGCTGATTCGATTAAATGAATATGAAGCACTCTTGTGTCAGCGTCTCTCTGCACACCTGGATGTGACCTACTGTACACATTGTCCATCTTATCTCATTATGCAGCCCTTACGAAATAGCTGACATTATATCTGCACTAAAATTCATCTGCTGTGGATGCTTTCACCCTGTCCCTGCTAAGGAAGAATGAGCTGTAACATGCATGGATCTAGGAGCACATTTGGTAAAAAGCCAAGTTTAAAAGACCCAGAGTGAAGATTTCTAAATCCAGTATAATCTACAGAGTCCTGTGCTGAAAAGCACARAAAGGGAATTACTATTTAGAAGCTGTATATTTATTTTATCACACATGAATGCTCCCAACAGCAGTTTAGGACAGGAGAAAACTTTCATTCAAATACATCTATTGACAAAAGGGAATTACACAAACTGGAATTTCACCAGAATGGAATTATTCTACCCTGCTCCCCACTAAAACAGCACCATATTATACAGGCAGTGAGTTCAACAAAGAATCCTGGGCAGCGAGTTCAACAAAGAATCACAGGCAGTGAGTTCAACAAAGAATCACAAGCAGTGACTTCCTGACACATCCCTGACTCCATTTTCTGAGGCATCCCAGTGACCCTTACAGGGGTTCATGTGTAAGTGCTGGCCAGGCTTAACCTTTAGCACTAATGATATATAGCAAGCTCATGGCTCAGATTGCTGTAATTTTTGAAACAAATGGTCACAACTAGCATCTACACAGGGTGTTTCTTGGGTTTTTTTTTTTTTTAATTTATCATTGCTCCTGAGCACAGTGGGATGCAGCAGTTTCGTTTCCACTCCTGCCCATGAATTGTTTCAGGTTTCCTCTTCTTTCCCTGTCACACAGAGCGTTTGTTCGTATTTCCTCTCGCTTTCCTCATTGTTCTGGGAGCAGAGGAAATGCCACGCTTGGAATACAGTGACAGATGCCGAAGTACATCAGCACTTCCACTGAGACCATACCCAGACGGCCTTCCCAGAGAGAGGGAGGTCTGATCAGAAATGCAGACATAAGTTTCATTTTTCAGCCAGCTCTGCCGTCCTTTTGAAGCCCAAACATCTAACCCTAACATTTTGCATATGTTAGCCTTCTTTTCCCTAAAACAAAGGGAACTCACCTAGCTGCAAGGTTGCCCTGCTGCAATCAGCATTGGGACTACAGATCAGAAAGGTTACGTCCAGACCAGATGGAAACCAATGACTCAGGAACTTCCACCATGACGGTATTTTGATGCTGTGTTCCCTGGGAGGTCACTAAATGCATATCGTTTTCCACCTCTCA
Source organism: Amblyornis subalaris (assembly GCA_018881555.1). NCBI lineage: Eukaryota > Metazoa > Chordata > Aves > Passeriformes > Ptilonorhynchidae > Amblyornis > Amblyornis subalaris. The sequence goes on along the minus strand of JACAXG010000009.1, from coordinate 10,347,263 downwards.
CCAAGCACTCGCAGGCCTGAGTAACAATAGTGGCAGTCACGAGAGCTGGGAGATCTCATCGTGCACTCTCTCAGTTCATGGTGTGAGATGCCACAGCTCAGTTTATTTTGTATTTCTGGCACTTCAAAAATTCATACTGGCAATTACCACAAACGGGAAAACAACGTAGGACAGTGATAGTCCTTTTCCTTTTCTTCCCTTCACTGGTGCTTCTAAATGTTTCATACCAGCACTTCTAAAGTAGTTAATTTGTTCTTTACGTGCATTATATATGTAAATTTATACATATTCCCATATTTTTGTGCCTGGCCAGCTCATTTTGYCTTGCTCTTTCGCAGATGTAGAATGCATGTACTGGGAACACAATCACCCCCTGCCTAAGCAACGCAGTGCTGAACCGCAGGCCTGAGGCTTAGCCGCTCGGGGCTAATGCCGGGCGGACGGGCGGCCAGGCAGGTTTTCCCACAGCCAATTCGGTGTGCCCTTGCCCCAGGTCAGCCGGCTGCAGATCCCATACTCCCCCTCCACGGACACCTCTCGGAGCTGAGGTASAACGCTCCTGCTGCGGTTGGCTCCGCCCCGTCCGCTCCGATTAGCTCGTCCCCGGAACTACAAATCCCATCGCACCTTCCTGGAGAGGACTACAGCTCCCACAGTGCTCTGCGCCGCACCAAGCGGGGACGGGTCAAGATGGCGGCAGGAGAGGAGGAAGCGGCAGCGGCGGAGCCCGCGGTGGAGGAGCCACGGAGCTTCAAGGACTTGGTGAGGCTGGGCCGGAGCCGCTTCTGCCCCCGATGCTCGCTGCCCTGTCCCGGGAAGTGCTGTCCTGCTCCCCCCGCGCAGATCAGGCCGGGGAAGCTCCTCACCAGCCCCGTGTGCGCGCGRGGCAGACACGTGCGCAGCCGCCGCGTCGCTCCGCGGGCAGCGGTACCGGGCCCGGGCAGAAGCTGTGGGCAGGCGGGCCGCCGGCCCTCTGGGGCTGGCATTGCTGTTCCCGTCGCCGCTCCGCAGCCGGCCGCCGGTATCTTCGGTTGTGTTAACTTGCCGTGGTGTTTTTCCGTGGTCATGGGACACCCCCTGCGGTGAAGAGAGGCAGCTGGGAAGGGGAAGTTCCTTTCGTAAACTAGGATAAACCCGACTATTTTCTTCCTGATGACAGTCATCTCTAACAGTTTTGAACAAATCCTGTGAAGTTACTGGTGGAGTGGGGATCACTGTGAGCAGCCCCCCCTTTCAGCACTGGGGGCCTGGTGGGGTTTGTCTCTGCTAGAGACAAGATTGGCTCTGTTGCAGCATGTATTTAGCTTTGTGATTTAATTTAGGTCTTCTTGGTGATGTCTGTTTCCTTTGTCTCTTGTCACTAACGTTCAGGGAGTGACAGATGTCCTGTGTGAAGCTTGTGACCAGTTAGGATGGAAGGTGCCAACGAAGATCCAAATTGAGGCTATTCCAGTGGCTCTCCAAGGTGAGCAGTGTGCTGCTTTGATCCCGAATCAGGGAATGCTCCAGGAGCTCTATGTGAATGAATTTTGCTAAGTGAGAGGAGTTGGGGATCTCTGTCTAGAAGTAGTTTTTGTGTTCATTGTGGAGCCTGGAGTGCTAGTTTATCCTATAACACTGCCTGCAATCACAGACTTTCAAACGAGTACAAACATTGTTCCTTGACTGTTCACTCCTGTTGTGTAGTTCTGAACTCCATGTTAGATAGAGTGCTTACGAATCATTTGAACTGATAATCCACGTTGACCATTTTCTTCCTGAAAYACCCAAGGATACACTGGAAGTTTCCAATAGGTTTTGGATTGTGCTGCTTCTGATAGAGACCTACAGAGTGTGTGTGTTTGAAACTGAAGATGCCTTGACTGATTCCGTAGTGTGTATAATCTGCTTTGCTGTGAGCAGGCAATTCTTTGAAATCAGGTTTCTGAAGTGAGTAATAACCAAACCACAGTGACTTTCTGCAAGCATTCTGGAATTACATGAAAATAAATTACTGAATTCAGCAGACATTTCTACCTCTAGAACTACTTTYTTTTTTGAGCAAAACCCCCCCAAAATGCTGTCAAGCAGGAAAAGAACAATGTAGTGACAGAATGGGAACAAACTTTCAGTATCTACTCTGTCCTAGTACTTAACTGTTGTCAGACTCTTTTACTACACATATAAGATTCTCTTGGGGGGAAAAATAAACCCAAAAGTAAGACTGCATTCCTGAGAAGTTGTATTCAGTGTAAGGCCTGTTGGCAGCATGTTCTTCTCAGCTGTATGAAACTAGAAAGTCATAATGGATTCTACTGATGAAATACACCCTGTTGCCTGCATTGGTTTTGGGCGAAGGACGTGCTGAGAAGTTGTATTCAGTGTAAGGCCTGTTGGCAGCATGTTCTTCTCAGCTGTATGAAACTAGAAAGTCATAATGGATTCTACTGATGAAATACACCCTGTTGCCTGCATTGGTTTTGGGCGAAGGACGTGCTGTCCTACCGCTCCTGCTGCAAACTGGTTTAGATTACTCTGTTAATCAATGGCACAGTTGTGCCTTGCAAAATGTGAGTTTGGTAGTGCTGTTGTCTTGTAGTTTGTGTATCAAACTTTCAAACACTGGAGTTTGTTTCCTTGTAAGCCTGTGAACAGACAACATTTAGACTGCAGTACTGAGATAGAGCCGTTAAGCTGTAAATTGAAGTCAGATTTGGGACGTGATAAAGTAAGGCTTATTTTGAACCTAAAATTTGTATGAAACCCTGTATATTAGCAGAAGTTTAACTAGAAAATTGAGTATTGAGACTAATTATTGTACAAATGAAGTCACAGTCTAAAATGCTTCAGAGATATTCTGAAACGCTATGGTTTTGCCCTTTGTTCTTTTTTACCCTCTGTGTATCTGCCTTTTTTTCTATCCTTAGGGAATTATTATGCTTCATTATGCAGTGCTTTAAAGGCTTCTTTCTCTGTTCTAGATGTATAAAAGCTTTTGCCCTCCTTGCTCCTTCTCGTAGGCAGAGATGTCATTGGACTGGCAGAAACTGGCTCTGGAAAAACAGGAGCCTTTGCTTTGCCAATTCTTCAAGCACTGCTGGAAACACCTCAGCGATTATTTGCTCTTGTCCTCACGCCAACAAGGGAGCTGGCCTTTCAAATCTCAGAGCAGTTTGAAGCTCTTGGGTCTTCCATCGGTGTCCAAAGTAGTAAGTAGCTTTATATTCAACTGGTCTTTCTAAAGACCAGTTTGTCAGCTTGAGATTGCAAAGATAAAAATAGAGGATTTGTATGGAGGGTTGAACAAAATGTGAGAAGCTTATGATGCTGGAAGACAGAAATCTGGTGTCAGGTTTGAGAAAGACTGTATGGTCTTTCCTCATGGAGTAGTTTGCAGCTCTTCTGCATTTTATGTGTGAGCAGTAAAGGTGGAGGTAGAAGAGAATGCTCTCGATAATAGGTTTATGTCGAGTGAAATTGTATAGAGCTCCCTGCTATMGTGTTATGTAGTTTAATCTTTCTTTCAGACTGTCTGTATTGATTCTTTAGATACTCTCTCAGACATAAAAGCTTTTTGGGTATTTTTAGAATTCCTAGATTTTTGCAGCCGAGTTAAGCTGCAAGGAATAGATTCTGCCTGTAGCTCTTAAGCTGTGAAAATAAAATACCTGGGGCCAGTAAGGACTTAATTGTATGGCTTAAGAAGCCTAGAAAGTCAGATRTATGAAAATAAAGTGAATTCTCATAAAAATAAGTAGCTTTTCATTTGTACAGAATTGTGGGTGGTGAGAAGTAGAAGTAAACATGATCATGCCAGGGGATGGCTGGTGCTATACTGAGGGATTCACTCTCTTCTGTTTGTCCTGCAGCGGTTATTGTGGGTGGAATTGACACGATGTCTCAATCTCTGGCCTTAGCCAAGAAACCACATGTTATAATTGGTAAGTTAATGTGCTGGGGATATGGAATATTAGTAGTAAGCTGCAGTTATCCAAGGGAAGGAGAGTATGTCTTTCATTTGTTTTTGTCTCAAGATCTGAGTACTGGCTTGTTAATGTTTCTAAAGTATCCACCAGTAACTTTGTTTCTACAAGCACATTCCCAAGCGTTCCGGCTAGACCTAGACTGCCTTTGGCTTGTTTTTTTATTCTCTTCAAGTATTTAAAATGCTGGTCTCATCGTTCACAGTAGAGCTTGTCTACAGTCTGTTTTGTGTTGCATTTTTCTAGGACATTSTTCAGAGAGTCTGACTCCATTAGTCTTATTTCAAAACACTCTCTGAAGATACCCTATGAAAGAGTTATTCACACAAAGCAATCTGCCTTTACTTTTCTTGGGCAAAGAATGCCATTTCTGTAATGGACAACTCTCTTGCCTGTTTGGGTCTTTTTCTTTGCTTTCATTCTGATTTTGTTCTCATGATGCTGTTGGTAGCAACCCCTGGCCGTCTAGTTGATCATCTGGAGAACACAAAGGGCTTCAACTTACGAGCTCTCAAGTTCCTAGTGATGGATGAGGCTGACCGGATTCTTAACATGGATTTCGAGACAGAGGTAGGAATCTGCTAAAAGAAGAGTTTGGAATGCCAGATGAGTCCCTTTAAAATCCCTTCATACAGTCTTATTGTAAACAATGACCTTTTCTGTAGAAATTATTAGTGAATTGTAACTAAGGTCTAATAATTCCACAAAAGTTTACGGCGGGATTAGAATATAGCAGAGTTCTGCAGAGCATTGCCAAAACAATAGGAGGCATTTTGTCTCTGAAATCTACTGGTTTCTCTGGAGTGCYTCATTTAGAATGTAGTTAATGTAGAACACAATCACATACACATGCCTGCGGAAGCATTTCCTGATATTTGCACTGCTGTTGGACTTCTGGAGTTCACACTACCTAATTGTCAAGAAGCTATCAGCCTACACCTTCCCTTTAGAAGAGAAAAAACTTGTTCCTACTGTATGTTTACGCATGTATTACTCTTCATGTGGATGATCATTGTATTTGGGGAAGGCTTGTGCCTTGGTTGCTTGTAGTATTAATATTTCCATTTCCTTTCTGTTTTTACAGGTGGATAAGATATTAAAAGTGATTCCTCGAGACAGGAAGACATTCCTGTTTTCTGCCACCATGACTAAGAAGGTGGGAGCAGACTCATCTGTTTTAGCTCTCGTTATATCAGGCTATCTATCCTCTTGACCGGACTGTGTTAATACAGGTTTCTGACAAAATCTCTGTCCACCTAGTACTAACTTATGTTGATCTTACCAGGTTCAAAAACTCCAGCGTGCTGCTCTGAAAAATCCCGTTAAATGTGCTGTTTCTTCCAAGTATCAGACAGTTGAAAAACTACAGCAGTACTACATTTTCATCCCCTCCAAATTCAAGGTAATGCCACTTCTGTTTTTTCTCTCTTCCCATTGTGCCTTGTCTTGTTCCCACATTTGTCCAGTATCTTGTCATCTTCTGAGGCTTAGACTTACTCTTTAATGTTACACATGTGATTRTCTTTGGGGTGTTTTTAATTCTCTCTCCATTTCTTTACAGGACAGCTACCTGGTTTATATCTTGAATGAGCTGGCTGGTAACTCTTTCATGATATTCTGTAGTACATGTAACAATACTCAGAGGACTGCTCTGCTGCTCCGCAACCTGGGGTTCACTGCCATTCCCCTCCATGGGCAGATGAGTCAGGTATGGGCATTACCCCTCAGAACAGAGTAGGCAGGAGACCTGTGGGTTGGGAAATGGGCTGCACCGTACTGTGTCACAGCTACCTTGCAGGAGGAGTATTTCACAGCTAGTGGACTGGACAGATACATACAAATGTACCAAATGTGGAATGTTGCCACTGATTCTGTAATATTTCAAAAAGAAATTAGAGAAGTGAGATTTTTGTGCAGTTTCTCCCCCAGTTCTTTTGTACCAGTATTTCAACAAGAGAATATTAACTAGAAAGAGTGTTCTTCTCTCATTCCCTGTTTGTCCTTTTCCAGAATAAACGTTTGGGCTCTCTAAACAAGTTCAAGGCAAAGGCACGTTCTATTCTGCTGGCTACTGATGTTGCAAGCAGAGGTCTGGACATTCCACATGTAGATGTGGTGATAAACTTTGATATTCCTACGCACTCTAAGGTAAGCTTGTCCGTGTGCCAGCTGAGAGCTTCTGGTCACTGAAAGCATAGTGAAGATAGACAAAGGGACAGAGACATCTTTTCTCTGTTCTGCTGACAGGAAGCCTAATGTGCCATTCTGTACACCGAAAAGTGTAGTTCAGGCTTTGCAATTGAGTCGATATCTCTGGTTGTATGGCCTCATCTGGAGTGTAGAAGTGACCCTGTAAGTGAAGAGGGGAAGTGAGGAGTGTTCCGTGTGTTTGCATTTCTGCTCAGACTATGTGTTTTGCCATATTACATTAAAGGGCTTTGAAAACAGTTTTAACATATTACTAGTTTCATGTAGTCATCTCTGTTCCTGTGATCCAGGCCTGCCCTCATATTTTAAACCGTGTTTAAAAAAAAGAAAAAAAAATTYTCTCATTATGATGTTCAATGAGCAATTTGGTCAAGAAAGATTTGGTCAAGAAAGGTGTCCTTAATATGTTTCACCTTCCTGTCACAAAAGTACAGCAAAAGGAAAAGAAAGTGAGTTACTAACTCTGCCTTACAGAAAGTATGGGATTATCTCAGGGATGTGACTGTTTGCCATCTTAATTCCAGAAATCGTACCATTAACATGCACTTCAGAAGTCGGTATTGTTGCTTACAATAATTAAAGATACTAGACCTTGCAAACAGAACAAAATATGGTGRGTCTTTTAAGACTCTCCTTTTGGCATTGTAAAAGGACAAAAGTAAAGAAAAAAAATGGTGGGGACAGCAGCTTGAATGGTGTTATTACGGTCTTTGTGCTCTCCTYTCTGAACTGTCACAGAACACGTCTTTTCTTATAATCCTTTCTCTGCAGATTCTGTTTGGAGAAAGGAGTACTTTCATTTTTGTAATGTAGTATAAAACCTGGAAAGCAGCCTAGAACCATATTGACAGAAGATGCTTGATAGATCAGACTCTTCTAAATCATTCTCAATCATCCTCCCTTTCACTGTGCTTGCCAAATTTAAATCTACTTATCAGAGTTTCTCTGGAAAATGGACTATTTAGAACACTAGATCTCAAGACTGAAAATGTGGGCGTGGGCTCACTGTGAATATTAGCTTTCCAAGGAAGTGCTAGTGATGTCTTGGCAAAGTCATGTGTTGCAACTTCTGTCCTGCAGTTTGGAAGAATTCGAGTTGATCTTCTTCTCCTTTAGAAGGAGAAGAATTCAAATGGTAAAACCAAAGTTACACCTCCGCAAGCCAGCATCTTCTCAAATTCTGATGCTGCACACCCTCCTGAGTATGTAATCCTGCTATATTTTCYCCATGTATTCGTGTTCTTTCCTAAAGAAAAAATATATAGGCTGATTTGGTGTAAGATCTGTTCTGTGTTTGGTGAATGTATATTATTACTTATCCAAAAAATCGTTCTCAGGATTACATTCATCGTGTTGGGAGAACAGCTCGAGCTGGGAGATCTGGCAAATCTATCACCTTTGTCACACAGTAAGTGATAGAATTTGGCAGACTTATTCTTTCCAGCTGTGTTTCAGAGCAGACGATATCTGACCTCATCCTGTGTGAGGAGAAAATACTACTTTTCATTTTGAGGTGCCAGTTGGTTTTATTTAGTTAAAGGGCAGAGAATTCACAGCCCAGGGTGAGGAGGGAGGAAGGTGTAGATAAATTCTAGAAGCAGGCATGTAATGAGCAGAACTGTTTATAACTCAATTGCACAACATATGTGCATTTTTAAAATATATAATGCAGGTTAAGTAACTGTGGGGGGTTTTTTATAAATACTGAAGTATTTGTCTAAAAAGAAAATCTTTGCCAAATACTTCTGAACAGAGATAAGCTGAATAAATCAGAGAAGCCATGCCAAGCAGCATCATTTGGATGCAATTGAATTGCTTGTGAGACCATCAGCACAAACTAACAGTGTCTGTGGGCTGGAGATAAGGAGTGAAGTCCATGAGTGGTGACAGCTGAGGCCTTCTCGGGAGGGCTCATTCAAACCGGTGTCTTGTCTTTTCTCAGGTATGATGTAGAGCTGTTCCAGCGCATTGAACACCTGATTGGCAAGAAGCTGCCAGCATTCCCCATGCAAGAGGAGGAAGTTATGATGCTGACAGAGCGTGTGGCTGAGGCCCAGAGATTTGCTCGAATGGTGGGTGCTGGCTTTTTGACCCTGTGCTTGCTGTTGTAGCCTGAATTTCTTCAGGTGCCAGAACTCTTGGTCAATCTGCTGATTGCATTGCAGGAGTTGCGGGAGCAGGGAGAGAAGAAGCGATCTCGGAATGATGATGATGACACAGAAGAAGCTATTGGTGTCAGGAATAAGGTGGCAGGTGGGAAAAAGAAGAAAAGGAAAGCTTTCTAGTTTGGTATGTGAACAGACTTTTTTACTTCTCTCTTTATGGCTACATGAACTCTCAAAAGCAGTCTACTAAGCCATCTCCAGTGGATTTTTTTCAGAACTACATAAGAAATTTGGCAGTCCATGAGGAAAAAAACTACTTCTCTTCTGGTTCATCAGCTACAGACTGAGCTTGGCCCATTTTGGTACCATGGTACCAGTCTTCCTTTCAGAGACACCATCAGAGACTGTCACTTCTGGACTTAGAAGCAGCTGTGGTCTGGCGCTGCTCATTCACAAAGAAGTGCAGTGTGAGTGCAGCTTTTGCACTGCTGCAGCCTGTCTCACTACCCAGTCTCACTGAGTGCATCTGCGGACAGATCTGTCGGGAGAAAGAGAGGAAAAAGTGAAAAGAAGTGACTGCGTTTTCACAGCACAGCTGTGATGCCCTTGCCTTGGTGAAGGGGATGTGTTACATTGAGGACTCAAAATATATCTTGCTTAATTTTAAAGCTACCTGGTTTTCCTTGTCTTGTCACTAACCTATTCTGTTCACTTGGTATATCAGCTCTTCCAGGAGGTTTTATTAAGTCAATTTTAGCAATTCAGATGTGACATCAATACCTTGGATTTGTCAGCTGAAGAGTGTTCCAGCACAGAGAGAACCAGTTTCGGCAGGATGAAGCTATTCACTGCTTGGAGTTCGATCCAAAATCTGTTAATGATGGACACTATCAAGGCAAGGTCTGGGATTTGGGTGGGGTCTTTGTGGCTGATTCTTGTAGTACTTAGAAAGCAACACAAGAGGGGGGTATTCACATGGGAAAGCAGCTCACAAGCTGAGAGGTGAAGAAAAACAGGTATTGTGGAAAGCTCTTTGTTTCCCTAGGCAGGGAACTTTGTTACTTTTAGACAGAGTCCCAGGCCATATAAGCAGACTTTTGCAAGAATGGGATAAATATATTTACCTTGGTATCAAACCAGAAGGTTAGTGCTAGTTCTCCTTGACAATAAAAATTTTCACACCGGCTGTTTCTGCTGGTGGGCAGAGAAGAGTGAGAAGCTCCTGCATATCCCTCAACATGAAAATTTAGTGTCTATTAGAACCTTTCATAAACTGGATTTTCTAYGTGAAAAGCAATGTTCAAAATACTCTTTTTTTAGATTAAATGGGAAGTAGAAACTATTGCAGTAGTCAAGATGAGCACAGTGGTTATTTCATATTGTCAGCATAAATATACAGTATACACATGTATGCTAGTCAGAATGCTTTTACACTTTTGTTAGGGGCAGCACATTTTGCAAAAAAAATGCCAAAAAACATAGGACTGTTTTTTCATGAGGAACAGACATACTCTTTTGTGCAAAAAGAGTGCCAGTGTTCTCACTCTGTTTTTTTTTTATTTGTAGCAGTTTACTCAGATCTCCCAAATATCTTCAGAACAGCTCTAAAATGGTCTTAAAGCAGTGGCAGATAGCAGTCAACATACCTAAGATTTGTACACTTACTAAGAGCATTCTTGTAAAGCAGAAAGAGTGTGTATCTTCCATGGGTCCTAGCACAGAGGGGCAGGAGTGGAAGCCCAGAAATGAGAACATGTTAATTCTACAGGGCCCTTTGGTAGCAGACCACACAGGTAAGAGGAAACAGCCCTGGAATGCACCAGAGAGAGAAGAATGAAGTGAGTGATAATATGGATGGAGATGCAAATGCCACAGGGAACACTTCCACCTGGTCTTTTGTCCTGCTGGATGCTTGGACGAAATTTCTTATCCTTCACAGGCAGGACAAGGTTGGTTCCAGTATCAGCAAAGGAAGCTTAAATCCCTCTGAGAGTCCTGGATCGCTGGAGAATCCCTTGAGTGTTATTCTCAGCTATGTACTGGATGAGATGCAGAGTCAGTCCTTAACCAGTCTTTTGAAGGGATGTGAAGGGCAGTTTGCTGGAGGAGGTAGGGCAGAGTCATTCCTTTCAAAAATAGTGAGGTTTGTGGAAGCCTGCAACAGCAGAGGGGATGTCTTACCCCTTGATGGAGTCAAGATTATCCCTCATTTGCAGTTGCAAGAATATTGGAGGAGAGAAGTAGAGCTGCTCCTTTGTGAAAGAGTACAGTGCCTCCTTGAGAGAAGTGACTAGACAGCTGGCCACCTCCCTTGATTTGGAATGACAAGCTGTAGAAGCATTTGGCATTAGAAAAGCAAAGGTCTCACCACACCCACATGTCTCACTGGTGCCTCACCTGCTGCAGGTATGTGCATTCAATTTCAACTAAAAATATCTCAAGAGGTTGGAGGGGCAGGAAATGGGGTTTTTATTGTGACTACTCCAGGAGGGCTCGGTCAGAGGGTGTTTGTATAACTGAAGTGGAATAGGGAGTGTCCAAAGATGTATTTGGTCAAAACAGAATTTGCAGCCAGCCTAAAGCAAAATCTAGCTGATCTAATGAAACAGGAGGGGAAAAGAATGAAGTGAGACCTGCCTCTCTYGGGATAAATGTTGAGAAAATACCATCACTGGTATGTGTGTGGCTGCATACTTTCATACACCAACTGCTGCCAGTGTGTTTGTTCAGTCAGGAGGGCTTTTGAGGGGCAGTTCTAAAGCACACCCTTGCATGCTCTCCAGTTTCGCACAGCAGGGAGCTGAGTGGAGGATTAACCTTTGTTAGCCTGATCCTACCTTACTTCATATTATCTGTCATATTTTTGTGGTTGAAACCCAGGTGAAGTTTCAATGAAAGCTGTGTTCTCAAAAACGTTCAGTGGGGATGTTTGCAGTTTGAAACAATTCTGCACTTTCCAAGTCCATAATGAGAAGGTGATTTTTTTATATTTGTAATACATATTTTATATTACGTTTTATAGTTTTGATTTTTAGTACTGTGTGGGTGACGACTTTGTGCAGTAACAAATAGAGATGTATTGTCTTTCATTTAAATGTTCTAGAGCTAACAGAAGTGGAACAACCCTTTTGAGGGGAGAAGTAAAATTAAATATTGATGTCGGTGTGGATAACTAGCTTCAAGATAAGTGACAATAGTTGTAAAAAAGTAGCAGTCCCTGCAACCACGTAGTGGTCTGGTGGAGAAGCTGCACTGTATCAACCCATCTGAAAAGGATTTGACCATGTAGGTTCCCCAGTGCTATGCATGTCCTGCCCAGGGGCTGTAAAGGAAGGCATGGGCCAGAAAGCACAGCTGGGAACCAAAGTGGGGAATCCTGGGCTTTTTTCTGTGGTGGCAGCCTGAACCTAAGTCCTCTAAAAGTAATGAGGCACACATGAACATTTTCAAGGACCTGACAGCCCCCCTCCCACCCCACCATCCCCAAAGAGTTAGAGATAACCAGAGAGGGAGAGCTAAATGCCATGACTTTCTGGCAACACCACTAACTTGTGCTGAGAAGAGTCTCAGTTTAGGAGAGAATTCTCAGAAGTAACTGGCAATCTGGAGGGCCGTAGTTTACAAATCAGGACTGAAGTTAGTAAACATTCCCAGTTTAACCAAACACAGAAGGAAAATATCCAACATACTTAAAAGCCCTTGGACACGCTTAAGAAGGAATGGAATTCATTGCGTGACTTGTGAAAAGCATGTACCAAGCATTTTGGTGTTGTATAAATGTGAAGTTGTGGTTTGCCTGCAATGGCATGTGAGGAGCTTCTGTAAACATTCAAGTSAGCAATTAACTATTGTAAATGTTGCAGAGTAAATGCTGTGAAAACCCAGCTTTGGTGCCAGATGCAGTTCATGCAGTCATTCTGAATTCTTGCTCCTCTTCCTTACRTACTTACAAGTAGATATTAGGGGGAGAAAAAATCCAGCAATTGTAAACACGGAGAATCAGAATATGAGTTTCTGACACAATCCCAAGCTTTGGGGTTAACTCCTGAACTTTAAAAAAAAAAGGTTAAAAGACACTTTCTTAGATGGCTTTTTCTCCTGGTCTGACTAGGAAAGCTCCTTCTGAACATCATTTAAAAGGGAGAACTAAGGATGTTTTGTTCCTCTGGCACCTGAGAAATGGAAATGGTTGCTTGATCTCTGACCTAAGGATGAATACAGCCATGCCTCCACTGCTGTATCTCTTCCTGAGAACCCTTCAGATACAGAAACTTACAAGGATGACAATAACACTTTCTCTCTGCTTCCAAAGACCCCCTGGGGCACAAGTGTTTGCCTTCCTGTACATGGTAATCGAGTATATGTCATGTCTGAGGGTAGGATGTGTGTTGGACTGTGCCAAGGTCATGCCTAGTTGTGCAATAGAAGACAGTGGCACTGTGCAGTTTTCAGATGTCAGTGTTGTAGGTCCTCAGGGAGGGGTGGATGCCTTTGGAGCTTGTTCAGCACTTTTTTCAGGGAAGCACCTACAAGCCTGAAGCTGTGTTTACTAGATGTTAATACAGGCTAATTTTGCATGCCCAAAGGGAAGAGAATGCTATCTTTGCCTTTTTTTCTGGAGGATCCTCATCATTGCAGAGGTGTGCATGCTGGTCTGTCGCCTCTCTCTAGAATAAAGTTAGGGACAGGACTTGGGTATAAAGCTTCTGCTTTCCTTTGGGCTTGGTGCTTGCTAAAGGTTCCTGGGGAAAGGAAATGTAGTGTGGGTGTTCTATGCAAAAAGTGGGACAAGTTTTTTCCTTGCACCTCAGACTATTGCTTCTGTCCATCACTTCCTCCTCCCTTTTTGATATTTTCAAGGAAGGTGGGTTTTTTGGCATGTATTTCCCATTTGTACTTAAGTTGCTTTTGATCCTGCTCGAATTTTTCTCTCACAAACACACTTCTGTGTAAAGGGAAGCAAATAGCAAAACTTGCTCTGCAAGTTATCTGTGTGATGTGGAGGGAGGACTGCATGATAAGGTTGAATTGCTCTGGTTATGCTGGCTTTCCAGAAAAAAATGACTCCTTTGTGTGGTTTTCACTGTACATTTGTGCTATCCCATGAACAAGGCTAAGAATGAAATTTTTTGGTTTGATGCAGGAGAGTCTTTTGCACAATAAGAGTTGGAGTCACTAAAGTACCTCCTTTCCTGCAGTAACAATGTAAGGATCCATGGAGCAAGCCTGGGAGAGAATGTGTAGAGGCTCATTCAGTTTTATTTAAAGCAACATAAATTAAGGTACCCCAGTTATGCATGTAATTGCATATACTTGGTCTTCTACTGTCTTTATTGTAGCTCAGTTGAAGGGAATTTATAAGAGGAAATACTCAGCCTGATCTGTCTTTGACAGCTTCTGTGCTTGGTGTATCATCAGCACAGAAGTAATAGTTCTTATCCTTCAATATGTGTTCAGAACGATAAATTTGCCACTAGTGAGTGATTTCCTATTACTGCTGCTCATGTGCATGCTTACAGGCKTGTTAAGCCTTTATCCTGGTGCATGCCAGAGGCTGTCTTTGGTCATTAAGGATTAGTCTTCTGCAAACACAACAACATAAAGCAGACAGCCTAATAGACTCCTGACAAAGCAGCTTTCCATGCCTCTAGTTGCAGGCCTCGAGATGCCCCTTGGAGATCCTGCAGAGCTATGAACAATTTTCCATTGGATACTCTCAAGGCACATATGTGTATCTTAGTTTAGTCTTTCTCCACCCATTGGTGAGAATTTCTTCCGTATTATCTAAGAATCTTGGAGTTACCTTCCCAATTTTCAAAAAGAGTTTAGATAAAAATGCAAACTTTAAAAAATTAAAAAAAGGCTGTGCTCTCCCAAATGGATAACATAGTGAGGAATGGTTATAAAAGATCTGTGGAAGAAATGTCAGAAATAGATTTGTTAGTATATTCCCTCTAAGATGAAATTTAGGGATAACCTCACATCTGCCTGTGTTTATCTGGCTGACTGCAGCCAGGTTTGTTCATCTTGGATGAGTTTGTTAGAGAACTCCTCCTTGCAAAACACATGCTAGTGTTTTGTGACCTTTTGGTTCTTCCAAAGCTGCCACTCAGATATGGCTTCTTTACTCCAACTATACTCCTCTATCTAGTTCAGAGGATGACTTTTTGAAGATCCAATCTCTGAATACCAGGCTATTCCATCCTCTTTCAAATGCTGCCACCTGGTCTGTTTGATGAAAAGCTTTGTCATTAGTGTGGAAATTCCCTCTCCATCAGGGTTACATTAAGCTGATGGAAGGGGCATCACTCTCACTAGTCTTGGTCTTGTATTTGCATTGACTGTTTGTGAGTATGTGGCTGCTGTGGTCCTTTGAAAATCCTATAGCAGAAAGCTGTGGCTCTCTTGGATTTAGTAGAAGCAGCAGATGTTGGGGGACACTTGACTAATGCCAGGCTCTGTTAGGCTTCTGTTGTTAAACCTGTTGAGCAACCTGGGGAAGGCAGCTTGCTGGAGAGCATGGTGTCAATTAAATCTTTGGTGAGTGTCTTTATCTCTGTATCTTACACACACACACCCACACACACACACACACACACACACACCCACCCACCAAATAAGGGTTCCTTTTTGTTTGTTTGTTTTTTTTTAAACACAAGGACCCCTTCGGAAAGCTAATTGCACTGTTCTTTCTTGGAAAGGAAGGTAGAACCCCTGAACCAGTGTGTCCTGTGCCAATTAGAATAAACAGATTAAAAACTGTGAGAGCTCTCCTCCTTTGTCRTGTTCTTTAGCTTCTACTACTTAGGCTAGGGCAACCTCGGGGTAGAAGTGTTCAGCTTTGTTAGCCATTTCAGCCATTTGTTTCTCTGATCACCTGAGATCTACATGACTCTGTATTACCAATTTATATGGGCAGCACAGAAAATGCACAGGTGAAGATGCTTTTGTACCTCAAATGGCTTGTGGGTTAATGTCCAAAGATATCCTGAAGCCTGTGGAAAAGACATTGCTGTAGTTATTGACATGTGAAAATATGGGGATAAAGAGGACTGATTGGCAGAGAGACCTTTTTAGAATAAGTTGCATGGAGCTGTTATCTCTCTTGGTGGGAAAAGACCTTTGACAAATAGAGATCTGAAACCAGCCATTGTTGGATGACCTTGCTTTGAAGTGCTTTCTGTGATCTGGACATTCGTTTCCTCTGCCTTCGTGATGGCAGGACAAATTTGTAAATGTCTGCTTGCTTTGCCAAAGTAACTGCACCAGGAGCCATGAGCCTTAAAATGAATCCTCTATAGAAGGGAAACAGCTTGTGAGCTTCTGTGCTGCACTGGGTTCAGCTTCAGCTGGAAGGCTTTTCTCTGTGACTGAAGTGGGCGGTGGGCTGAGCCTCATGGCAGAAACCAGAATTGCCTGACGTGCAAGGTCCTGGTACACCAGAGCAGGTGAGCCTGCCTGCTCTGCATGTCAGCAGAATTTCAGAGAGGCAGAGTTTGCATCTTCCTGCTCTCCTGAATTGTCCTGCAGGATTGCATCATTACCCAGTCTGCTCCCATCGTTGGATCAGATAAGGCTGACCAAGGGATTCCACTGACCTATGGAGGCATTCAGTGACTGATATCTTGGGGCAGTGGTGTCTGCAGGTGCATGAAGTTGGGGAACCACCTCTCCTATGACTGAGGGAGAGGGAATCTCCCTGCATGGGCTGGGGTAGGGAAGCCCCTCCGCCCACCAGTGCCTGGGTGCAGCTACCCTCCCTGCCTTCAGGCCTTTCCACATGGAGTGACTTATTCCTTTGGAAGCATTGACCAAGGGTTCCCGTCGCATAATTAACTGACAATGATGTGCTTTGTTTCTTCAGCTGGCACAGACCTGCTGAGTTCTACTGACATCCTTCCCAGGCAACATTTCCTCTTGCTCAACATGCTCCAGAATGTGTTGCATTATTAAGCTTCCATTATTTTGTGGTTTTTTTGAGACCTCCCATCTTCTCCCCCCACTTTTAGCCTCTCCTACATGTTTGAATCCCTTCCTTCAGTATTAAAGTCTCATGTATGCATCTCCTTTTCTAAGCACCTTCTGCACTCTGCCCTGCTTACTTTTCCCCAGCCTTGCTCCACCAAATAGCCTGCAACTAGGTCGCCCAACAAGGCTGGTTCTTTGCTTTGCAGTTGATGCTGCGTTGGAATATGGTCCTGCAGGCTCTTCTCCTGTCTGTTTAACCAGTGTCTGCCCAAGCTATTTGCTTTCAGTTCTGTTTTGCTTTTGTTTTCCAGGRTGCAGGGAAGATGTGAGCTGCCTCAGCGCTTTCCATGTGGCCTTCCGCCTCTTAATCATATTTTAGGAAATGCTTCTATGCCTTAAGGCCTCTTGCCAAAGGAAGCTACTACAACCCCTCTGTAGGTAGAGGTTCCTCCACTGTACACCTGCAGGCATGTCCCACGTCAGTTGTTAAGGGACTGGCTGGAATCTGTGTTTCCAGGTGGTCTAAAAGATACAAAGCAAGTAGGTATATGATAGAAAGCAATAGAGATCCTTTTGGGCTCTCTGGGTAAGTCTCTTGTTAATTAAGGTAGCACTGCTTGTTAGGAAAAGACGGTTTATTTATATTCAACCACTTGTTTTAACTCATTAATTGTAGTAGTCAACTCTTTGATAAGTAAAGAGAAGGATGGTTAGATTTAGGGCAAAACAATAAAAATGTTGTGCTGTCCTGCAAGGTTAGGATACATCCTAACCAATAATGGTTTCAACAGTGTCATTGTTCTGCTTGRTAGTTATAAATGAGTAGTTAAGAAAGTCAGATTTCAATTGGCCAGCAGAGGTTTTAACCATGCATACATCTAGATTAACCACTCCGGAGATTGGGGATTATCAACYGTTATGTAATAGTAGACATTTTCTTTAATTGGAACAGGACTGTTAACAGATGTTGTGTTTGCTAAAGAAACCAGACTGTCATGCAATACATCCAGAATGTGTGCTTTGTTTGGCAGAATTATGCACGTGGATTGTAATTTTTCTTTGCCTTTACCTCTAGTGGCACCACACTGCTGATCAGACAGGTGAATCATTAGAGGTTGGATTTAGTTCTTATTTGGGTTGTCAAGTAAGAACTGAAGTTGGTTTGGTTCAGTTCTGGTTCAACACAGCTTCAAATCTACTGTGTTCAGTTCTGACTGAGGGAAAGCTAACCYCATGTACTGTAAGATCTCATGGTAACTTGAATCCTATGTATATCACAGGCCTGCAATAATATTGCTCAAATCCATTGCATATGTGGGTGGGATCCTTTCATTCACATACAGCATAGGCTTTTTTTTTCCCCAAGAATGTATCTTACTTCATCCCACATAATGGGACGTGTTGTGTGCCAAGCAGAAGGTCAGTGCTAAAATTTGTGGTGATTCTTTTTGCCTTTTAAAATGTAGGCACAAAGGCACTGA
Organism: Amblyornis subalaris; assembly: GCA_018881555.1. Taxonomy (NCBI): domain Eukaryota; kingdom Metazoa; phylum Chordata; class Aves; order Passeriformes; family Ptilonorhynchidae; genus Amblyornis; species Amblyornis subalaris. The sequence goes on along the minus strand of JACAXG010000009.1, from coordinate 10,329,539 downwards.
ATTTTCTGTGTGATTAAATGAACCTCCCCACAGGTCCAGAGATGGAATATTGTGTGCTTGCTGAAGTGTAGCAGCACTGTCTGGTGCCCAGAAGCTGACAGGTCTTACCCTGGGTGAGGTCCCGTCTGCAGCCAGGGATTCCTGGAAGAAGCACTATATAGCCTTTTAAAGAGAGCTACTTGTGTGCCAGTTGGTATTTCGTTACTGCAAACAAATGTCTGTCATAGCAGTTTTGTTCATAATGAACAAGGGAGGGGTTATCGGGCAATGCAACAACCTTGGAAGAGGAGAAGAACCTGCTGCAGAAAGGCTAAAGCTTCTCTTTGCCATATCATGCACACATCAAGAGGCATCCCTCATCTCTGATGCTTTCCTGGATTGCTTATACCATTAGCTGAAGCTGTGTTTGCATTTCTGAAGAGGTTAATTGGCAATTAAACCTCCACTCAAGCCTTCCCTGGGGTATGGCTGTCACTTAGAGTGTTGCTTTTGTTTACCAAGCAAAACAGCCAGGGCTGCTAGGTTTGGAGAGCAACAGTGAGCCCTGGGACTCCCGTGGGAAGCTTGTCCATCACACCCAGCAGCCAGCTAAGTGGCCAGGAAACAAGCTCAGCAAGGCCAGAAAGGGTTCCTGAGGTTGAAGTTACTGGTCCAAATGGATGCACAGGTTGTCTTTCTCCTCATACTGCAAGCCAGCTCCCTTCTAGCCAAGTCCTCTCCATTTACCTATTAGTAATGACTGCACACTGATGTTCTTACCCCTAGTTTAGGGGAAGTCATGGGTTGTCAAGAAGGTTGGAAGAAAAATAACCAAGGCCAGGGACGTGGCAATCAGTTGTATTTTCTGTCTAGTTCAGACCTCRCCTTCTCCTAGCCCTGGGCACAACATCCAGGCTGGAAGTTCACATTTAGCAGTTTAATGCTCTTTGTAATCCAACATTGCTGCTTGTTATTGTAAACATGGCAAGTTTACAATATCTTTAGTGACCATGAAATGAGATAGGAAATGTTCCCACAGSCTTATCTGAAATCAGGAGAGGATTTAAATGAAGGTGTGAGGTGAGACAAAGAAACTATCACAGCAGCAGATCAAGAGACATTTTTGAGTTCTGACAGCTGGTCTGAATTATCAGTGGAAATTTCCATCTGAACTTTCGATGGAATAATGGAGTTTTGGTTAAATGAGTGAGGAAGTGTGTCTGTGTGTGTTCATCTCTGTGTGTGTGACTGTGTTCAAGACTATATATTTGGGGGATTATTTTTTCTTTGCATGTATCAGAAGACTTAAAACAGTAATAGTAGAAATTTTGTGCACAGACTGCATTTTTCAGTCAACTCTCCCTTTGAGATTTCCACTCTTTATCATGAAAGATTTAAAGGGAGAATAATTAAATGGATTACATTAGGCCCTCTGCTTCAGTTCTCAAATACTTAATCTCTCTGGCTAGGATTCAAATCTGTGGCCTCATGTGCTCCATCTTTAAAAAGTGGAGCCACTGAACTAGATACCATTTAAAAAGTGCACATCTTTCACATCTGGCATCACAAAGCAAAGCAGATCTATTGCAGAGGAATAGGTAGATATGCTAGATATCCTGCAGTGAACTTTCTGTGGAAAACCATTTTCAGTGATGCTCCTGGCTTGCAATTGCCCGTTCTCTTTCCCAACCTGCCTGGCTTGTCATTGCCCTCTCTTGCTCTTCCCTCACCTGGCTACCATTTCCACCAACAGCACCCTCACACCTTGCAAGTCCTGCATTTTTATGTAGTTTTAATAGAGATTGCAACCACAGAGGCAAAAGCGTGGCAGGCAGTGTGAGGCTGGGCGTGGCTGGCAGCTGGGTGTGCGTGCTTGCACACAGGTATGCCTGTGTTTGTGTGGGTATGTGCCCCCGAGGTTAGGTAGAAACTGCAAAAGAGGCATCATTTCACAGAAGCCAGCTGGAGCAGGAATGCTCTCAGGCCTCTGAAACACACCCGTGTAGTTGGTATGTCCCTTAGGGAGCTCAGTGTCTCTGGTGACTCTTGGGAGTTGGAGATCTCATAAAGCATCCATTGTTATTAGCAGGTAGGATGGAAAGAAACTTGAAATGCTTTAATACTGCTGCAACAACTGGTCACTTCTAGCAAATATTGCAGCAAGAGAACCATTCAAGAAAGGATTTTGGTGATCAAAGAACAGAAATGCAGTCCTGGGCTTCCAATGAGGCAGCATCCAGGGATGCTTATGTGCCTGTGTTGTCCTCGAACCCGCTGTCCTTAATGCACACCATGATGGAGGAAGCTGTGCAAGGAGACCTGCATGCATAATCTTGTGCCCAGCACTATGCTGTCCTTTTAAATGGAGGATACCAAGCTCTGTTGCTGAGCCAGCTCTATCCTCCACCCAGCACAAGGGTCCTAAACAATCGTCTGTTCTCCCGCAGCAAGGGTGGGACCTGCTGCCATCTGTGTGTAGACCTCCAGGCTTCCAGGGCACGCCACCTACTTGTGCCAGAAACCAAGTGTTTCCTCTGGCTCCTGGGTTGCCACAGGGAGGGGAGTCTTCAGGCTTTGAGTGAAAAGGCATTTTTGTGCATGCTGGAAACATGGCCCTGGCCCTCCCCGTACCCTGCTAAAACACACATTCTGTTTTTCTCCTATCTCATCTCCGAGTGTTTGCAAGGTCTTTTTGGCACATGCATACTGAGCTGGGGAAGGAAGTGAGCATGGACTGAGCTAGTACTCCCCGGATGGATGCTGACATGCGAGTGCTTGAGCTGCCCTGAGAGGCATCTGAGGAGTTTTATAGTCATCTATAATCAGGGTCAAGCAACAAACTTTATCTAGGGTGGACCATCAAGCAGAAGTGAGGCGTTGGCTTTATAAGTCTTTTATATGTATAATCTGGTAACTATTACTCACTGGTATTTCTGCCAGGTAAGCACTGGCCTGGCGCTTCTAACAGTCTCCAGCTCTAACCCAGAGGAACATGAACCACCTGCCCTCAAATCACAGGGACCCCAGACGGTAATGCCCATGGCTCCTGGGAAATGGATATGTCTGTGAAGCTAGAAGTCCCCAGCTCCATCTGCCCGAGCTCTGCTGCCAAGCCCCTAGCACCCCAGAAGATGAAACTGCACAGAAGAGAAGCTCCTTCTCCCAGAACTGCAGCAAGACATTCTTCAGCAGGGCTAGTACCAAAGCACTGTGTGTTATCATGTTTTTGCTTACATTTTCCTGAAGCCTGACTGTGATTTCCAGACACCTACATGGCACCTCAGCAACTCTGCAGCTCCAGGAGGTGACATTGGGATTTGTGACACTCAGAGAACAAGAACTGCCTGCCCTGGAGAACTGCTCTAAACTTTAAGAAAATATCCAGGATCAATATGCTGTGAATTCAATTACTTGACCTTACCTTAAAATTGTTGCTTATATTTTTCTCCCCTGATATGCTCATTTCCTTCAAGAAAAATCACAGCATTGATTAATGATTAGTCTACGCACACTGCCCAAAACTGCTGGCTTCTTCCCAAGCCAGAGTTCTGCAGTCAGTAGCAGGTTTTACGTAGCCATTTCACAGAATCAATAAGGTTGGAAAAAATCTTGAAGATCATCAAATCCAACCAGATGTGTCTGATTAAGATTAAACATGTAAATACAACTGTATTTTTGATAATTTAGCCAGGACAGACAATACTGAGTTTATGACAGCTTTTATGCTGGCTATGTGGGGAAAAGATCTGTACTAGCGTGAAGAAGCTCATTGATAAAAAATCCTCCAAAATCGATCAATGTTCTGGTTTTTTTTGGATGAAGTCTAAAAGGGAGGAGTGATTTATGCTGGATCTCAGCTCTGCTTTGTGCTGCTGTGGTGGTGTTTGATTTAAAAGCAGTAAAGAAGAATTTTCTGTGTCATTGAGCAGAGTTGTTTTTGTGTGCAACCTGATTCCCAGGAATGCTTCTTGCATGGAAGCAGTCTTCTGCAGAACCTCTTATCCAACACACTGCTGGCAGGAGAAATCAGATTCCAGGACAGGATGGCTACCTCAGAACCTCTATTGCCAACAGCCACCCATGAAAGAGAGAGCCTAATCCTCTCTCAGCAAGAACCTCAGCCAGCCTTCGCAACCCCACAATGGGGAGTGGACAAGGAGGGAAAAGGGGAAACAGCTCTAGGCACAGTAGGCAAGGAATGCTGAAAGGAACACTATTGGAAGCCTGACAAGGGTACCAAAACTGGCACACAAGGAAAGCAAAGGCTGACTCCTGGAGTACTTGGCAGAGAATCTCTCTGTCATGCTTCACTAGTTAAAGATGCAGCCAGACATCCCCTCTCTCTTAAATCATTACCCCAGCCTTGGATTCTGCCTTTCTGGTAGAGAAAAAATGCAGGTCCTGCTGGATCTCCCTTGGCATGTCTTCCTTTCTGGGGGTACGTTTTCAGATCTCTTATTCACTGAGAGTTGTGTACTTCTCCCAAAATGTCTGTTTATATACAATACCCAGTCATCCATATCATGGCAACTTTCTGCTTTGGGAACGCATCAGCATAAAAGCAGATGAAGTTAATGTCATAAAGGAGGACTGGAACCTTCTTTGCTGATCTGGTGAGTATATGGGCACAGGATACCTCCAGGAAACTACATCTAGAGGAATGGCTCAGTTGCTGTGAGTGAAATGTTTATCAGCATACTGTTGAAAGTCCTAAAGGAGATCATAAAGCTAACTAAATTTTTTAACTTGATCACAGCCTTCAAAAGCACCAGTTTTGTTGTATGAAAAGGCTGTTCCTGGGCAAAGGGATCACAGTCACAGCTTCAGCTGTTCTCCACTTATTTCGTCCCATTCTTGCTCCAGCTTCCACACTTGTGGAGTATGAAAGACAGTGTGATACCTGCCTACATGTGACAGGAGCAAGTGCAAGGCACGAACTCAGCACAGTTTCAGCAGGTGCTCCGGGAGCTACCCCCTACCCCTGGGTTTCCAGGTACTAGGCTGTTCATTCCTGGGATTGCTTACAGAAGTGATCCTGTTTGCAGCATTGCAGAGCATTATGCTCCTAGTGAAGGATCAGGCAGTCCATTTCCATTACCTTTCCAGAAGCAAGATCTCACCAATTAGGAATGCTATAGCAGGTAATTCACTTGTTTGAAAGTTTCTGTTTATTCTCAGTAACATTGATTTCAATATTTTAATAAATCTCCTTGCCCTTTTCTTGACCACATCTCTCCCTTTCCCTTCACCCTGGAAGTCCTGTACCAGGAATCTGGGCATTTAGGAGCCAGGAAGAGAAAGAGGTTGGCCAAAACATGCTCATTTAAAGAAGGGAACATCTTTGAGAGGAGGCAGTAAACAACGCACAAAGCAAAGCATTGTTACATACCAGAAATGTTTGGGTTTTTTTCCTGAGACTGAAAATGGCAGGGAACACAGCATGCAGTTTGGAAGAACTGATGGCTGCAGAGACAAGTAATGGTTCTGAAGAACACCAGAACGAGTTTATCTTGCAATTATTTTAGATAATATTTACTTTTTGGTGCAACACTCTTCATTTCCGAAAGAAAACTATTTAACTCTTAGACTTTTTTGGTAATCCTTGAATACATGCTTTCAAAGTCAGAGCATGAGGGATTTGGAGACAGGACACCCAGGAGAAAGCCTAGCATTATGCAAAGATTCCGTGTCCCTTTCCATAAATGACATCCCTTCCCTTGTATTCTCTCCTGTCTAAGGCAAAGATGTTTTGAACTGGCTGGATAAGATCCATCATCTCTGTGCCAGGCTCTTTCCGAGACTGTCATAATGTTTATAACCTGAACGAATTTAAAGATGAAGAAAATAGCTGGAGCAGGGTGGGGTGGAGGTTGCTGTAATGCTAGCTCAGGATGACTGTAGTAAGTACTGGCAGGGGGATTTTTTCAGGGAGCAAGGCTGTTCTTATGTTGTTAAGCTATCTGTTGTGCACAGGTAGCTAAGCAGAAGGAATGACACAAGCATATTCACAATGCAGCCAGTATCACTGATCAAACATAAACACGTCATTTAGACACATTCCAGAGCACCATGCACCATCTCTCCCCAGGCATCTACTTGCTTTATTACTTGTCTTAATAAAAGATGCTATCTCAGTCCCTGCACCTCCCAGACGTGCTTTCTCCCCCACACCTGGCTGAGCTGAGGGGGCTGCCACATTCTGCTGTTTGCTGGCAGCTCAGCCCTGTGACACGGAAGCCAGTGCAGAAGGGCTGGCCCAGGGCACTGTGGGCAGCACGGGCACTCCAAAGGAGGAAGCAGAGCCAGGCAGTGCCACCAGCAAGAAGGGGGAAGAAGCAGGGCTGACACAGAGGGAGAGCCCAGCTCTCATCCTGCACCTTGTCTTGCTGCCTGAGAACTGGAAGGGAGTTGTGGGTGCCTGCTGCCCAAAGGGGTCAGACTCTCCTGCTGTCCCTGACTCTGCTTGCCAACCACAGTCACTCTCCTTCCCACTACCACCAGCCAGCTTGCTTGTGCAGGGCTGCAATATGGCTAAAGCACGCAGTTTTGCTACCAGCAGCCTCCCATGCAAAGGAACTTCCAACATTACCAGAATTTTGCTACTGAATTGTCTTTAAATTGTTTTGGAGATTTACTATGCAATTCAGCTGTCAAGTGTAAAGATCTGTATCATTATCTTGTCTCTCTTCATCTCTGATGGAAAGAAATGAGTACTTCTCAGGTGTGATTTGGTTTGCCTTGAAGCAGGTCAACTGCAACTGCCCTAGAAGTACCCCTTTCTCTCCACCAGCTGTAGTGGGAATCTACATGGCTGCCTCCAGTGAAGAAGTCTGCTCTGTAGACACCTAGGAGACAATTTAATTGTCCATACACTGGTGCATAGGGTCATTTGAGATCCCCTGGGTTATTTAGTGTGAACTAATGCTCCAGGAGGAACGATTCCCACGGCTCTTGTATCTTATATGCCATCCCTATGGTGTTGACTGAGCAACAGGTAACAGAGCTACAGTACCTTCAATAAACCCTTTACCTATGCTGATGTACCAGAATTAAGTCCATGTGGTGGAATAGGTACCTACATATAAGCTGGGCATCTCAGCTCTGAAATAGCCAGGGGAGATTGAATTCTCAATCCATTTGCTCTTACAAAGGTGATTTAAGATGCCTAAGGGTATCCAAAATATCTGCACAGGACTGCCAGATCTGATAGAGGAGGTATGGGAAATTCATGTGCTCCTGCAGTGGTCACTGGAAGCTGAGCAGGAGACACTGCAGCACCTCAAATGACACCATGCCGATGTGCAGGCAACCACACCTGGGAGCATTTCAGTGTACACAGAAATAGGCACCTGCATCCAATCAGCTGGGACGGTCCTTCTGACCTTTTGGCTGTTTAGGAGCTGAGACACTCAGCTCACATTTAGGTAATAACCATCAGACATCTAAATTTAGGTGCCTCTATCTGCAGGTTACATCTCATCCCTAAAGCGAGGTGACAGCCATCTCACCTTTCTGGTGTGATCATTGTGTTATTTGTACTCGCCCGTGTAGACCAGTGATGCTTCTCCACCCTCCTTGGCACAGCATGGGAGCCAYGGCCACCATGTCTCACACTGCCTATGGTGAGTCAGCAGCCCTCAGGCTCCTAAGTCACTTGGAATTGTTTTTAAATGTAGCTCCATTAGCCTTTTGAAAGTACAGGTTATGTTTGATGACTGACTCATGGATTTCTCAGGCATTCTCAAAAACGTCTGTGTTACTTTTATCTTTTCTTCTTTTTTTCCCCGGATATAATTTGACACGGTCTATTCCATGAGGTTTTGCGTGTCTGTGTAAATGTAGGGAAATAGCTGGCAGTCCATAATGTRCTCTGACAAGATGCAAATAGGCTGGCAGTGACCAGTGACCTTTGAAAGCTTCTTGGGATGCTTTCCTAGACAGGTTGGGTCCCACTGAGGTGGTGCTAAACTACTCTCCATCACTGCTTATTTTCTCTTCTCATTTTTCGTAACTGCCTCCTTGGCTGGCTCACTAAGCCTAGGACCTGCTTTAAAGTTTAGATTAATTTCACGTAGAGAAATGTGATATATCCTTTCCTAAGAAGCCTCAGGATTTTACACTGAAATAAAAGTAGGAAGCACATGAGGAACTGTCTTAGAGCTCAGCATAGCCCACCCCACAGTGACTACACTGAGTCTTGCCTTTCACTGGATGAGCCACTCATCCCTGCAGGCCCTCATGTACTTCTATGGAGTGTGGAAGAGAGGACTCTCGTATGAGTTTTGTGGCAATCTCCACATGTGACATTCAAAAAGGATCAGCACCCAGAAATAAGCCAGAAGCCCAAACCAAACAAACGAAATTAACAAGCAGGTGAGACACATGTGGGCACTTAGACCTCAGCACAGGCATGTACAGCTGCTCTCCCCCTGTCCCCCCGGCTGTGGGAAGGAGCACAAACTTCATGAGGTGGGGGGGATTTTCAGGTTTAGGACTGTGTGTAGGGACTGAGTACTTGGTGTGAATAGGCCCTGATGCCAATTCCCTCATCAGGATAATAAAATACTCCCAGTGAGTAATATTTAAAATAACAAATGAAGTCATGAACACGTTGGACATTCTCGATGATTTGGATGGGGTTGTGCTGATAGGTGTGTCAGGCCAGAGGCATAAAATGTAGAGCAAGGGGGAATTTGTCATTGCCTTTGTTCACGAACCATTTGGGCCAGCAGTTTGGACAAAGTGACTCAGCGCTCGCAAGCAGCCATAACTGAGCCTTCAGAAAGCAAGGCTGGTCCGAGCGAGGCACAAGGAAAGTCAGGCTGCCCTTTTCAGGAAGGAAGCCGGTGGCTCTCACTGGCACGGGTGGAAGGGACAAGCAGAGCAGACGTGTCCCCACACGCAGACGCACCATCCATTGAGAGCCCCGAGGAAACCATTTCTGGATCCAGGCTTGCAGCCGCTCTCCCCTTGGGCGCTGTGGGCCCGTTCACACCCCACAACCTCCTCATCTCCCACTTTGCAAGCAGTTATCTGGTGAGAAAGCAAGCAAAGAGACAAAAGGCTTGGAGCAGGGAGGGGACGCACTGCTATTCATAGTCCCGGTCCCCACCCACGGGTGCCAGGAGCCAGACAAGGGAGCACCTTATCAGGTGCTTGACTGAGCAGCATTCAGCGCCGTCCCAGGGCTCCATCTCCACCCCGACGCAGGGGTGAGTGCCCCGCTGACGTCAGGAGGCCTTACTTCATTTCCTGGCACAGGGTCYGAATTTTCATAGCCGTGTCCTGTGGGAGAGGACAGGCGGTGGAACTGGAATAGGCGTGCTCAGCCCCACCTCCTGAGCCCTCCAGCTGTTAAAGCTCCCAGGAACGGCGAGCGCGGAGCTGCTGCTCGGCCGGGGTTACAGGAGCGGAGGCGCCCCGGGTACTGCTGCGCTGCAAACTTGCCTCTCCTGGACGGAGCCTCCCTGCTGCCTTCACCAGGCAGGACCCAGAAAGGTAATGCAAGGCAATGTTTTACAGGGTCCAGGGCGGGCCTGCCTTCTGCGGGTTGGGTGGGATGGCGCGCAGGACCATGGTTCTGGGGTGCCACAGGGAACTGAGAGTGCCTCCCATCCTTGACTAACATATGATTGCCAGCTGGAACTGGGGGAGCAGACGCTCCTGGCAAACGATTTGGAATTTGTGGGTGAATGGRTGTATTTTTATGTACAAGTATCAATGAGAGAGGAGGGCCAGGGTGGAGGGCGAAGACTCAGGATTCAACCGAGAGCTATGATTTGGGGTGTCCTGTATAAATTACTACAGCACAGGTTCCCTTGCACAGACTGCAGAGCCGCTTGGAATTCCTATACACTTCTGTAGATGCTGGATGAGCAGACTCAGCTTCTGGGGAGCAACACTCACCCAGGAGACAGGGTAGAGACTCTTCATGCCTCATCATGCCTCATAGGACATCTATCCTGGAAAAAAAAGAAAAGGCAGTAAAAATGGTTGCAAGTGGCCCAGTTCTCCAAGCCAGCAAGGTTCTTTCCATCCCATTTGTTCCAATGGCCGTGGTGGCCGGCTGTGGCAAGCACCACTTGCAGCCAGCACCAGTCAGGACCCAAAGCTATGGGTGTGCTCCGTGCTGCCATGAAGTCTCTCACTGGTTCTCTGGGCTCTCCATGTGCCCCAACAGCGAGCTCCAGTCTTTATCTGCCAGAGCTGTGAATAGATAACCTAATCTAATCAGCAGTAAATGTCTGTGGATAAAATTTTAGAATTTTCTCTACAGATTTTCAGAAAGGTTCATTATTTATTACTCACAAATGTCCAGATAACACAGCTATTTGTGCAAGAGATCATAAATCCCCAAAATTTTGTGAACAATGATTTGTGAAAACTCCTGCATGTGTTATCCACTTATTCCRTTCTCTCCATGGGAGTCCAGAGTTCCTGCATATTTGAATAATTTGCATTTTATTGTAGCCAGCCTTTTGAAGGGCTGCACATCCTTTACGCAGTGAGGTTAAAAGCTGGAAAAATATTTCCCCAGTTCAGTTATAAGCAGGTCCCATTGAAAGATATGTGAGGCTGAGAGTGAGTCAGTGATATTTTCACTTTGTTCATCCCTTGATTATATCAACTGCCATTTGTTAAAAACACAATCTGCACTCACTAAAATCTGCTGGAAGGGTTTGAGAACCAACTTTGTAACTGCAGTATGTTGTTCTGGAGCAGGAAAATCAAGGCAAATAGCACAGTGAGCACTGAAGTCTAAATTTTGCAAGGTTCATTTTTTTATCTATCAGAAAGCCCATGGTTTTCCAGTGTGGGTCACCATTAAGGACAGGTTCGTCCATGTTTCGTTGTGATATTGTATCTAAACTCCTCTTTTGATAGATTTTAGAGACTCAAGCCTAACTGAGCAGTTTGGTATCTAGAAATCAGTACCTGGCCCCTAGGATCTAAACTCACATAATGGACCATGAAGTGCCCATCACCCTCGTGCAGTGGTTTCTGCATATGCTTCAAGCTCCCAAGGAAGTAGGGAACTTAATTCCCCTAAACAGCCCACTTAAGCCCTCTTATCCCCTGGGAGATGGGCTTACTCAGACAGCACTGAAATCCTGACGATGAGACAGCAGGAATGCGCTGGGTGCATTAGAGACCTTGATCATGGACTTGTGGACTCCTCGCGCAGTAACTTGGTTGCTTCTCATGCAATGAACAGCATTAGCTCTGACATGTCAGGCCTCTAGTCAGTGCCAGGCAATATCTTGGGGAAGAGACTGAGGTCTTTGAGACATTTCTTATTGCTACACTGCCATGAAGAAGGAGGAATATGAGTTTAGGGCTAATGGGTGGTGGCCTGTATTTGCTGTTTAATTTGGAGTGAGAAGAGCTGTGCTGGAGGCATCCAGATTAGTTATCTGCAAGGTAAAAGGCGTTAAAGTTCCCCCTTCATTCATAACAGTAAAGGCATAAAGTTCCCCCCTCATTCATACCAGTAAACCAAAGCCAAAAGTGCTTCAGAGAATGTAAAAGAGGGAAAATAAGCAGAACAGTGAGTTTCCTGTTCTGCATTGCTCATCTCTGAATCTCACTGGTACAAGGTACTGATGTTATTTGAACTTGTCAAAAGAGGGTAAACTGTATTATGACTAAGTGCTCTTGTATCACAGAAGTGACAAGGCAGCTCAGTCTCTGCACTGCAGGGCACCAAGCAAACGCCTGCTGAAGCACCTCACCTCCTTGCTCCCCCCACTCCTACAACATTCCACAACATCAGGCACAATGCAGAGGACATGCAAGGTGAATTGCCTCCTCCTGAGGGGCTTGGCTTGCCCTTGGTAGAGAGCCAATGCCAAACAAGGAGATGGCTCTGCTCCCATAGCCCCACGTCCTTAGCACTGTGGTGTCCTTGCCCAGTGAGGCAGGGATGGAGGTCCGTCCTGCCTCTCCTTCCCTGCTGCTGACAGTACACAGATGGTTGACTTGACAGCCTGTGTTTTTTCTTTTTCTACAGCTTTGGAGAAGTTGTTCAAGAAGGCGAGAGGATGACAACATCGCCTCCCCGAGGCTGCGGCAGCATCGATGCTGACTACTACCTGCTCTGTGACACAGAGAAAGCCTGGGGGATCGTCCTGGAGTCGCTGGCTGCAGCTGGCATCCTCATCACCATTTTCCTCATCTGCTCACTCTTCTTCCTCATCTGCAAAGTCCAAGACAACAGCAAGCGGCACATGATCTCCGTCTATTTTTTCTTTCTTTTAGGCACACTTGGCGTTTTTGGTCTCACTTTTGCCTTCATCATTAAACTCAATGACAGGACTCGTCCCACTCGCTTCTTCCTGTTTGGAGTCATCTTTGCTCTCTGCTTCTCGTGCCTCCTCACCCATGCCTGCAACCTCACCAGACTAGTGAGAGGAAGAAAGCCCTTCTCTTGGCGGGTGCTGCTGCTCCTCCTTGTTTCCTTTGCCCTAGTACAAGTTGTGATCAGCATTGAGTACTTAGTCACCATGTTTGTAAACCAGAAAGATGAATTTCTGAGTATGTCTCGGGTGGATACCAACAAGGACTTTGTCATGCTTTTGATCTACGTGCTCTTCTTGATGGCTCTGACCTTCTTGGTTTCCATGTTCACATTCTGTGGGTCATACAAAAGCTGGAAGAGGCACGGGGCGCACATTTTTGTCACTGTCCTGTTCTCCATTGCCGTTTGGGTAGTGTGGATCACTATGCTCACAAAAGGCAACACAGTTTTAAACAAAGAAATTTGGGATGATCCTGTTGTGGCCATTGCTCTGGTGTCCAACGGTTGGATTTTCCTGATAATGTATATTGTCCCTGAAATTTGTTTCCTCACTGCTCCTCTGAAGCTAGAGGACTACCCTCCAGAAAATGACTTCTGCCAACCCAAATTCATAAAGCAGGCAGCGGGAGTGGACAACCGTGCCTACACCCAAGATGAAATTGTGCAAGGTATGATGAAGTGAATGACTCCACTGTCCTCCAGCCCTAAGCACCACTCATGAGCTAAAAGAGATAGGAGAGCTACAAGAAAAGATTTGAAGATGGTAGATAATTTAGAGGTTAGGGAAAAGTTTCAGACTGATGAAACTTTGGAAATGCACATGAAAATTAATCTCCAGACAAGAGGGAAATGAGCGAGGACCAATGCAAAAGCTAAAGTTGTGTAGCAGGAGTGACTGAGTAGGAGACTTGCTGCATGTCAGGGCTGAAACATAACTCCTTATGACCTTGCTATGTCTGGGAAGTCCACGTTAAAAATCAGGAGAGGTTTTTTGTCTCTTAGTGATGCACCAGCTCTTCAGGCCTCTCCACATTATACCTTGGAGGTTATTTATTCCAGTTCTGATCTGGTTCCCATATCCATGTGAGAATGAATCCATCATCCAAAAAGGAGGCAAGGAGGTCTTCCTTTTCTGTATGAGTCTTCTACCTACTTGGACAAAGCAAAATGTTTAATCAATTAGGTTTCCCAAATCTATGAGTAGGTGATGTGATTCCTCTTGCTGTGGATCTGCTACTGAGATCATGTTTGTAACCTGGAGTCAGACCTCCAGGTTTGTAAAAGAATAGCCAAGAAAGGCTGTGCTCTTCCCGGGAATACCACAAAGCGGGTCTTTTGAATACAAGTGGGAGGGATTTGGCTGGTGATGGTGAGGCAACAGGAGGTGTCTAAACTCCAAGGCCACCAGTGTCCTGTTATTTGCAATACCATTCATTCCTGCTTTCAGRAGGAAATATTTACTGTCATCCACCTATGGATTTTAGCCCATTCGTGCCTGCATATTGCATAGTTAGACCAGTCTAAAAGCAGCTGCTAGTGTAGCCACAGACTCTTTGAGTTTCCCTTGATGTGGTATTTTCAAGCTACTGTGTAATGCTAATGCACTAACTTTCCCCTACTTTTGTCTCGTGACACAGGAGACCGCAACTACTCCCCATACACTTCTCACTTCCAGATGAAGGTAAGTTCATGCCCCCCATCACCTGTTTCACCACATGTAGGCTATAGGCTATTGTTCAGGCCCTGAAAAGAACAGAAGGAGAAGGAAAAGACAGATGGACTTAGAGCAGGCTCTGAAGGCAGGCAGGTGCTTCACATGGAGCCAAGTGATACTGTGACGTGTYCATGGAGATGCCTGTGACTGGGGGGGAAGAGCTGTGACATATCCAGGGACATGGGAAGGCAAGAGGGCCCAAGGTAAAGAGGTTGTGATTTTCAATACTTTGAGATTTGGTATCATTTAAGAAGTTCTCTCTTTGAGCACAGTTCCTACGGTAGACTGTGCTCTTTCCTCACGAGATTGTGCTTATTTCCTCAGCCCATGCCCTGAATGTATTCCCACCAGCAGACACTCTAAGTTACAGTGCAGATCCAGAGCAGGCAGTCTGCACGTCCACCTGTCCATCACCTGCCCTCCTTTAGACCACAGCCTAGACAGGTCTAGTAGCTCACATCATGTTCCCACATGTCCTCTGGTGACATGTCTCCATCACTGATTTGTTCTGCCAGGATCCTCTTCCTCAGCTTTATTGGTCACATTCTCAGGAAACCTTCAGCTCTGTTTCTCCCTTCCTTCCTTTGTTTTCTTTATAGGCCCTGTTTTATTACTTCTGTCCAGTTTTCAAAGGTAAAGACTTTTATGTTTCCTTTTCAGGCCATCGAACCCCAGAATGATTTCTCCATCCCTCGCCCCAAGGCCCGGACAAGCCCATACCATGACTACACTGGTGGGAAAAGCCCCATGTAGCAGCTCCACAGTGAGCAGAGACTAAGTGCCCATCAGCAGAAGCACAGGGAATGGGCTGCATGGTGACAAGTGAGATGATCCTGCAGAAGAGAGAGTCAACCCACACCAGCAAAAGAGGAGAGGGATCCTCTTTCCCCCACACAGGCACCCTTGTAGCCCCCTCTCATTCTTCAAACATAGTTTTTGACACAGCTCTGGTCATCCTGTCCCCGCTCACTCTGTGTCTCCATGGAATGGAGCTCCTCTCTTCTGACAGAGGAACCCTRTTATCAGCAGGAATGCTAGAGAAGCAGGAAGATCATCAGCCAGGTCTGCGACTGACTCTGGCCCAGACAGGACTTGCTTTAATCAGCTCATGGCGATGCCTGTACCCCTCATCTGATAAGAGAAGAGGAAAGACCAGGAGCATCAGCCCTACACCTTTTCTCCTCCTGCCCACCCATGAAGACAACTCAGGTCCTACTGAAGATGCCCTTATATATCTGCTGTTACTTTTGTGCTCACTCCCAGCCCTGCCTGGCTCTTCTCCAGAGATCAGTGGAGAAGAGACAGAGAGAGAGAAAGAGTATCCTTTTTCATCTTCGTATTCTCTTCCAACACCTTCCTCATCGTCTAGGGACCTGGAGAGGGGGAAGAAAGCTTAAAGACATAAAACCAGCTACACCTATTTACTCTGACACATTTTCCAATTTGTGTTCTAACAGCCTCCCTCCTAGCTTTGACTCCTGACCACGTGCCCCAGCTGAGCTCCTCAAGGTGCCTGCCCAACCCTGCAAACCCTCCCTCCCCACCCCTGCCACTCCAGGCTGTGGATCCCCAAAGACAAAACCTCTTCCATGCAGCTTTATGAAGTGCCCTGGTGGGATGTTATCCTGTGAACCTTGGATCTCAGCCTTCCCTGAGTGTGTCTGTGACATTAACACAAGCATTTCCCAAGCAGCCAGGTTACAGAGGGTGGACACTCTTCTCCCCAGGCATGAGTGAGCATGAGCATGTGCACGTGTGTGCGTGTGTGTGTGTGTGCGCGTGTGTGGTGTGTGGACTGCACCCTGGTGATGAGCAATGAGTCTGCAGAGTTGAATCATTCTGTAACCTGCTTTGCATCTGATAAGTAGCTTTCCATGGTATTTCATATATAACTACAGAGAGCTCTCCAAGTGGGTGTGTATGGTACACTGGTGTCTGACACAACTATATATTTATTTAGTACTTTGTATGTGGACTGTTTAATTAATAAAAACCCAAACAGCCTGACTATGAGAAACTGGTGTTCTTCCTTGGGAATGTGATTGTTG
The DNA here is from genome assembly GCA_018881555.1 of Amblyornis subalaris. NCBI lineage: Eukaryota > Metazoa > Chordata > Aves > Passeriformes > Ptilonorhynchidae > Amblyornis > Amblyornis subalaris. The sequence goes on along the minus strand of JACAXG010000009.1, from coordinate 10,313,500 downwards.
TAATGGCTGGTGACAACAATAGTTCTCCATGGATTGGAGTGGGCCACCTGGGAGATTGCACTTGGGGGAAAAGTGGCAAAGAGATGCTGGCTTCTKTGAGCTGTTACTGTGGACCAAAGATCAGCTGCTTGAGGGTGAAGAAGAAGCCTTAGTAGCTTCTCCATGCTGCTTTTCTTGAATAAAGTTGATTCAATGTTAGGAGTGCTGAAGAAATGAGGAAATAAAAATCCAAGCCACAGCAAGCAAATGCCAGAGGAAAGATGTGAACTTTTTATCACTGCATGTCTGTATCTGCTGTGTCAGTACTCCTGTATTTATTCACTTATCTCTTGTTGGTTACTTGCATAATCAAGAATAGGAAAGGAGCTTGTAGTTCTGTAATTCAGTTTGTAAGATGTTTTTCTGATGTTCTGAATACATGTAATATTTTTATTTGAAAATAGAAACGTTATCAATGCAAAATATCAGTGAAGAAGATGATGATGATGATGATGATRATAATAATAATATTTTTTAAACCTCCTGATGGTATGAGGCTATAATTTCCCTTTCTGGAGGATATTCTCCCATGAGATTTTACATGGTATTTTATGCTACCACATATCCATATGCTCTTGGCAAATCAACCCCTTCCTCAGGCAGAGTGCTGCCTCAAATAGGTCAGCCTGGGCATTCCCTGCTCTGCCTACCAGCAGTGAAGGGCAACACAGGGACATCTGAGGCTTCTGAATCCCTTAGCATGAGAAAGAGCCCTCCTAAGGATTGATTTTGAAATATGTGCCTTTTTCTAGAAAATTTGAGGTGGAAGTGATGCTAACCCTCCCTCTTCTTCCCCCTTCCACCTACACAGTCCACAGGTGTAATACGGAGGATGGGGGAGAAAACTCAAGGATGCTAATGTAACATTGGGGAGCAGGCTGGGAAAAGGGATATGTGAAGCCATGATGCAACTTGTTGACTTGCAGACTGAAGGTAGGAGGGATGTGCTTGAAACAGTAACAAACTTTCAAGTAATTATGTTTTCAAGCAGATATAGTGTCATTGATGGCTTAAATGTAGCTATAGTATGTCCCAGGATGATTCACAAATGTGTTGAAACAGAGACAGCCTGGTAGAGCAAAGGAGCAGGCTAACAGGTGAAATGAGTGAAGTGTGCTCTTACCATGTGTGTTTTCCATACCCCAAACACTTATCAACTCCTTCACTAACTGCCACAGACCAGAAAGTGCCTCCCAATGCACTTTGGCCCCAGTGGCAGCAGAACTAGGAGGGATGAGAGACATCATATTCACTCCCATTGATTCAGGGCATGGTGATTTTCTTGATTACTTGGTTGTTACTGTGCCTGCTGCTTGGCAGAGAATGAAAATCTCCTTCCATGGATTTAGAGTGCCTTTTAGAGTAATTTTTTAAACCTCTGTAATGACACAAATACTAATCTGCCCAGGGCTATTTTGCACTTGTTCAATATTAAGGCAGCTTTGTGTGAGAGCTGATTTAAATGCCAAAATAAACATGAATTTCTGTGGAATTTGGCACTGCTGGGAAAGGGCTGCTGCTGCTCTGCAGGTTTCTCACACCTCGGGAGAGACTTTTATGAAAGCAGCAGTTTCCTCTCTCCTTAATTGAGCTTAAACCAAACCAGTTGGCCACTTAGTCACACACACTTGTCCCAGGGAAATCATAAACTGGTGGGGCCAGACASACTAGACCCAAAAGGAGCAAGCGAGCTGAGGAAGCAGGAAGGTCACCTGATCCTTGTGCTGTTTTTTCTTAACATCTGCTCACTGGAAGGCCTGTAAACCCAGTAAGGCTCATCCCTACCCCCTCTCTGCAAAGAGCTCCCTCGGTGGTGGTGGTTGCAGGTACGCTGCCTTCAGGGCCCTCTGGTTTCCGGTCCCTCCTCTCCCTGTTAAAGGAGACCAGAGAGCCAGAAACGTACACACCAGAGAAGGGCTGGCACAGAGCACACCTGGATTATGAAAGCAGCCGGGATTATCAGGAGGCAGGATAAACTCTGCTGAACTTCAGGTCAGCGGTGTCATGGGAAAAGAGCAAAGAAGGACGAAAACACTGTTCAGTCCCGGGACCTTCAGGGTCACTATCCCATAGCCTTGCCAGGGCTGTAGGGCTCCACATGCCTGGCCAGAAGTGAACATGGAGGGTGCAATAAACCCTTGGGGCATGGACCCAGGTCAGTGGTGACACAACCTGGAATGGGGAAGAACTATGCTGGGGTCACCTCCCAAAACTACCTGCCCCTTCTGGCAGCTGGTGCCACYACCACCCTCCTTAAACAAGATTTTTCTTTGAGAGGGATTCACTCTCTTCCTACAAATCCTGTAGTCCTTGCTGTGGCACAGGGGTCGCAAGTCCCTCTCCCTCAGTTGGGGTCACTATCTCCAGGCTCACAGGGCCAGGGGATCACTTTAATCAGATCTTCTCCCCAAGGAACAGAATCACAGGACCACAACTTGGATGTGGGAACTTTTGGTCCAAGTGTGCATGTTGCTCCTTTGGCAAAGGTGACTGTCTCACAGCAGGACTGACAGTGCACATGGTGTGCCCAGTGCCAATTACAGCAGTTGCCTTCTCCCATACAAAGTCTACACTGTAGGTTTCAGTGTGTCTCATCACACTGGACCAGAAAYAGAGGTAGCTGAAGAGGAGAAATGCCTCCCTTTTTCCTGGCCCTGACAGAGGCAAAGTGAATAGCTGGGAGCAGCCTGCTTCCGCCATCCCAAGCAGCTGCACTACAGCCTGTGAGCAGCATCTAGAGGGCAACAACATTCAGGAGCAAGAGACAGCATTCAGCCCACCCTACATTTCCACCTGCACTCTGCTCCTACACACACACACTCCCCAGGGAGGGACTGATTTTGCAGCTTCTTAAAGATAAACATGAGATCTAAAAGCTGCCAGTGTCAAAGTTGTGTGGGTAACACATGGGATGGCTCTTGCTTTATTCTGCCCCAAGCTCCATTTATAGTGTAAGTTCACACACATGCAGGGAGCTGGTTGTTATGTGAAGCCACAGAGTTTTTCCTTGTTTCCAGCTCTTTCCTACTTTTTAGTAGGTTTAGCAATACTACAGAGTCACTTAAAGGTTTCAGTCAGATGGGTCTTCTGGAGAGGTCCAGTCAAGCTTCTGCCCTGAACAAGGCTCACCTCAAACTTAGACCAGTTTGAGGTAAGCTTTGAAGGTCTCCAAAGGTGGAGATGACACAGCTTTTCGGGGTCCCTGTGCTGGTGTCTGACCATTCTCACTGGGATTTTTTTAAACCTGTGTCTAATCAGAATTTCCCTTCTTGCAACTTCTCTGTGATCACTTGACCTTTCACTGTGCATCTCTAAGAGAAGTCTGGTCCCATCTTCCCTATAGCATCCATTTAGTTAACAGACAAGAGCAACTGGATCCCCCTTAGCCTTTCTTCTGATGACTAGGCAGGTCCCTCAGTCTTTCCCCTTGGTGGCCTGTTCCAAGCAGCTCCCAACCCTCACTGGTTCCCCTGACAGACTTGTTCCACTTGATCGAGCTCTGTTGCAGTGAGAGACCCAAACTGGACACAGTACTCCAGATACAGCCTTCCAAGCACTAAATAAAAGGAAATAATCATTTGCCTCACCTTGCCGATCTCACCCTTACTCAAACAGCCTGGTATGTGGTTGGAGTATAGTGCCATAAGCGTGTATCACTGGACAATGCCTTCTTCAGATTCATTTTCGCCAGCACCAGTTACTCCCTTTGCCCTGGAGGAGCTGGTTTGGTTGTAAATAGAAGGGACTGAACTGTTCTGAGGTTCCCTCTCTAAGGCAGGTGGTTTCTGACAGGAGACAGAAAAAGCACCCAAGGCCGCTCAGCTGAGGGCTGCAGTGGCAGCTGCCTCTCCTAGGAGGAAGCCCTGGAGAAGGAAACCCAAGGGCCCCTGCTCGAATTTGCCTGCTTTCTGAGGCTCTGAATGCAAAGTGGTGTGCCTCAGCAGCAGCAAGCCCAGCCCTTGAGTACCACCTGGTCTGTGTCACTGCACCCAGGCTGGGGTTGGTGAGCTGTTGGTGACCAGCTGCGCTCAGTGGAGCTCTGGGTCAGCCAGCCACAGGGATTCAACTGCCTCTGCCCCAAGGCAGTCTTTGCCACTGCACCGAGGAGTGCAGGACAGTGGTCATGAGAGTCTCCACTGGGGGTCCCTGTCCCACTCCAGCCACCTTGGTCTCTGTGGGCCTGGGACCTGTCCTGTCCCCTCTCCCTACCTGCAGCACACTCACCCTTCTGCACCCAGGACTCTCCTATTTAGGATTCTTTCCCTCCCTTGAAGTCAATACACCCTGACACATGCAGTTTCTAGGGAAACTGGTGTTTGCTTTGCTTTTGCTATGGTGAYGAGTGAAGCACTGCGCTAGATGTGAGTGCCATTTTCTGCAAAAGGCTTTCTGAAGTCTGTGGAGCAGGAGCTGCCCTCCTGTCTGGCCAGGCTGATTTTACCTTTATCTATCTCCAGAGACAGCCAGGGCTCTGGAGCTCTGGATGAGCAGTTTCTCCCATCAAATTGGTAACAGGTGCATTTGAGGAGAAAGCAAAGGCTGTGGCTTACAAAATGGACATCTTGTTCTCTAATTAATTAGTCAAGAGCTGAAATAGAATGCTGTGTCTTCAACATATGTCTGCTGTTTCTCTCTCAAAAGTCTATAGTGAGAATCAAATGCTTGAGTATAGAGAAATGCTGAAAATTTTTGATGAGGTCTCTAATAATGGAAAGAAAGAGATCTCAATATCATCCTGCACTCTGGTACTGCTCCKTGCTCAGTGCTGTAAGAAACCATGTTTTCCTGCAAATCAGCTCTGTACTGGTTTTGCCAGACTGAACAAACACCTTTGAATCTCAGAAGTTAGGCACTGAAGTGTTGCTCAGTGTCACTTGGGCATCCCTGTAATCAAAAAAACAGGCTGTTCCTGCAGGCACTTTGTTTTCAGCAGTGTTGAACTGCCCTCTCTCACTGGCTGTTTGCCACGTCCTCAGCCCCTAACCCTGAGACTGGTGCCAAGGGAGAAATGAATGAGGCACTCAGGGTCCAGGATGATTCCAGCACCCGCCTGCTGTCCCCGGTGCTCTCCGGAGCAGTGGGCCACGTCACACCGCGCTAACTCTTGCAGGATGGAAAGCAACCCCCTCGCAAACAGGGAGGAGGCCGGTTTTAGGTTTCTGGTTCCTCAAAGGAAGCGGAGGCAACGCCAGGAATGTCGGTGCGAGGAGAAGAGCCGGCGGCCCTGCCCGGAGGATTCGCAGACCCGCGGGCAGCTCCTGCTGGCGTTCCGCCCGCGGCCGCCGGGCGGCGCCGCTGCCCCACGGAGCGGCCGCGGCTGCGGGCCCGGCCCCGGCGGCGGGGGCGGCGGGAGCGGCGGAGGGGCTGGTCCTGCCGCGGGGGGAACGCGCGTCGGTGTAATAAAATAACCCACCCCAAGCAGGAAAACCCGCGTCTCGTAGAGATTAAGTATTAAAATTAATAACAATAATAATACAAAAATAATGATAGTAAAAAAGGGTTACTTCATGGCCTTCCATCGAACTTCGGTAAAATTTGCAATTTTGCTGCCGTGAAATGATTTCTTTGACTCAGCATGTTCCAATAATAATAATAAAAAAACAACAAACCTAAGCAACTGAAACTTTCCAGCTGAAAAAGGAAGCTTTTCCACTGTGATGTTTATCTTGTTTCATACAGCAGCACAAAGCCGTTGTCTCCGAAGTCATTTTATTTTAGGCAAAGTTTGGTTTGATTTTAGCTAGCCTCTTCCTGGCTGTCTGCACTCTAGTTGATGGAGAGAAATGGCTGCCCGGAGAGGCTGCTGCCCATCTTTGGTGAGGTGTCTGTGGTCAAAGGAAGATCAGCCAGCCCCCAGATCCTGCGCCACAGACTCCTGATGCTTCACAAGGCTGCAGGAGATGGGCAGTTGCTGGGGTGGGGCAGCAAGCGGGCGTGCTGCTGGTGGACTGGCAGTCCAGGCAGAGTATGGCTCACCAGCTCTGGTCCCCATTCTGTCCAGCCTCCCAAATGGAGGCCACCAGCTTCTGGTACTTGCCTAGGTGGGAATATGCCAGTCAGAAAGCCAGGAGTTCCCCAATGTCAAAGCCTGTGGTATCTGGCAACAATGTGGAGAGGACAAATTTATTACACAAAGAAGCATCAGGTCTTTGTCCTTTCTCCTCCTCACCCATCACCACCATCACTATTAGGTATCGAGGCTGTGTTGTGGTTCTCCTTTGTTACATCCAGAATTTGAGTTAAAATGAGCAAATTGTTTGTGTAAGACAAGACACTGGCAGGGCCAAGATTAAATGCGCAGTTCTTGAGCACAAGTCACCTCACAAGCAGATGGAGTCACTGATGAAAGGATGTGTGTGCTGAGTCAAGGTATACTCAGTTCTCCAGAGCACAGGCTGGTGGAAGGACAGTGGTACAGTTGCAGTTCTGCTTCAAATGACCTGAGAGCKGTCTACTCAGTTCTTGCAGCATCACCGTGCCACTGTCATCCTCTCTGCTACTGCTCCTGTCCTAGGAAGAGATCGGCTCTGCCGCCCGCCGTGCTTTAGTGAACTCTCTGAAAGACCAACTAAAACTTGTCCCCTGTGAGGACATGAAATCTGGAACCGTCCTTGTTTCACCGTGACATCGGATCTTCAGTAACCAGGCGGGGGCACTGCGGTATCCGCATCCACCGCGAAAACACGGCTCCGTTCCTGAGGAGTTACCCAGAACGCAAGAAGACAGACCATGAACCATTTTAAACCTATTCAAAGTGTTCGAGTGAGTTCACACCAGATCAGTGCTTCGTGTCTTGGTGGTGATCACAGCTTTCATCTAACAGCAGAAGTTCTAAAGCCAGATTTACCAAGGTGGCCAGCCCTGGTTCTAGCCACAAGTGATTTTTTCCAAATCCTGGGACAAGTGGGGTGGGAGGAGGGGAAACTCCTCTCTCTGCAAGTTTCATTATGGGTTTTTCCTTTTTTTGAATATCATTTGTCTTTATTGTCTGGCAATACTCTCTAAAAGTGGAATCAACTTTACTGAATGAATGAGGAAATGCTGAAAGAAGCTGCATGTTCCTTTACAGGATCCAAAAGAGATGAAACTTGCTAGAGTCTCGCCTGATTTCTCTTTCACAGTGCACTCTTCAAATGTAATCAGCTTTTGGGCCATGCTCTGCCTCCAACTGTGCATTCAATGCTCACATTGAAATTAATAGAAGCATGATGATGCATTTGAAGTAAGAATCTTGGGAAAAAAGTTAAATTCTTGCTGGTAAAATCAATGGCAAAAGTTTCTTTGAATTTAGTTCTCACTTTACAGACATCTATAGGTCTAAGTATGGAAAGAATCATTTTTACGGGTGTCTCAGCATCATCCTAAGAAATAAAAAATATCCCATTAACTTGGAAACATGTCAGGATTTTAGAAACATATCTTTGTGGTCTTCCTATTAGCAGAGATTTGTTACTGTGTTTAACCCCACCGTCCCAACCCCAGTTCTACCCTGAGGAATGGGGAATTGTTTGTGTTTGATGTGATCATAATAATACATGTGGACAAGGTGCTGGTCACCAATTTGCCTTGGTGACCTCTGATCTGCTATTTAGAAATTCTGCTATATTGTTTTTGATGTGTCTTTTGAGTAGCTAAGAGTCCTTCGGGAGGTCTTCCACATGCTTATCCTTCCATCATACTAGCGTGATGGGGAAATGATACTTCCTACATTCAGGGCAGAAAGTCAAGGTCAAATTTTCGCCATGCCTGGGTGGTTGCTCATCCACACACCCAGGTAAATTGCTCTGTGTCATTCAGAAAAGAGATTCAAACCTGGGCTACTTCCAGGCAAGGACTCAAACTACAGGAAGTGGTGGAGACACCATCCCTAGAAGTGTTCAAAAAAGGAGTAGATGTGGCACTTCATAATATGATTTAGTGGGCATGGTGGTATTCAGTCAGAGGCTGGACTTGATCTCGGAGGGCTTTTCCAACCTGTATGATTCTATGATACTGTGCCTCCTTCTTCTCCTTGTAATGGAGGTGATTTCTGGATAATCGCCTGTCTGCAGTCCTCTGGCTTAACTCAGAGGTGACTGCAGGGGAGCCAGAGGCTGATAAGCACCACCTTCTGCAAACACACATCTCACACGAACAGGCTGGGTCCACAGCTGAGCCAGTGGCTCACTGTTATCCGGGCAGTGATGGACACCAGTTCAAACCAGAAAGTAGATTGTCYAACCTGATAGCAGGGGCTAATCACTCCATGGAGTTTCTGGCTCCCTTTCCAGTTTCCTGAGGAATAACTCTCATCATTGTGTATCAATGAGAAAACAAGCAGGAAAAGATCTCAGACCTGAATCTGTCCTGATTTTTTTAAGGGTGGAAGTAAGAGGGACCCAGTGGATTGGTGAGAAGCTGAGCAGGGAGACTGTGTCCCCTCTTGACTCACCCCTCCAGGGTAGTGAGCAGCACAAATCCCAAGGGCCTACAGCAATCGGATGTGGTCTGTGTGGTTTCAGTGCCGTTTCAGTGCTGTCTTTTCCACTGTTCCATGCTGTGACTACTCTCTTAGCAGGTGAGCATTGATCCTTGACATGCCCCATCCTAGCAAATCTCTCTGCATGCAGAGAACTGAATAACTTCTTGCATAAGTAGCCTCTCTGCGTATTAGAACAGCTTGAGCCCCAGCAAAGCTCCCCCCAAGAGCTGGTTTACAGGACAGAGGGGACAAAACAGGTAGCACAGCTCTTCTGAGCAGCAGCCTTACTCGGAAGGGACACTATGATCAAGTATGAGGTTTAAGATCCCTTCCTGGAGGAGGATGTCCTTTCAGCTAGCATTGCTCATCTGCTTAAATGGGAACCTCTGTAGGAAGAAATGAGGAGGGCCAAAACATCTGGATGCTCTCAGGGTATGAAGTAAGCGGATGCTTGGGATAAGTCTTCACATTCAGATGGTCCTGTCCTCCTTGGCACTGACTGAATTGCAAACCAAGCACGGAAGCTGGGTACAGCCCACACTGTCAGCTGGACTCCAGGATCTCTGTAAACTCTCCACTCCAGTGCTAATAATTTGCCCTGTCCTGCCCTACTAGCTAGATGAAGCAAGTGCAGTTTTCCAGGAACAACATGCATGCCTGCCACTTCTGCTGTGTAAAATCAGCCAACAGCATCTTGCTGCAGAGATTTCATAAGAAGGAGGAAGTCATGGGTTAGAGGCACTCGGTCAAGGGTTTCTCTGGCTGCAGTTGTGCCTGGGAGAAACTCCCAATGCTTGTCTCGTGAGCCGGACAAGATCTGCAACCATGAACAGCCAGCAGGGAGAATGGGAGCATCTCCCTGCTAGGCAGAATGACCTCCTGTCTCCACAGACAGGACAGCTGAGATGCAGCTCCCTGCACCCCAACTATCCATCCTCCCGTTACCCATTACACCTACTTAGTGTCCATCTGTTACCCTAGCCAAGGGGAGGAGAAAAGCAGGAGTGGAATGTAATCCTGTCACGTTGTGCTGACAGTGAGCATTCATCCTTTGTGGCTTCCTCTGAGCACCTGCAGCACTGCTTTTCCTGTCTCAGCTCTGTCCAGCGCTGCAGGTGAATTCCTGAAAGGGCTGTGAACTAACTGTGCTTTCTAAAGACCTGAAGAATGAGGACATTATTTACTTTGGTTGTCGATGGGCATCAAATGGTGTGAAAGAAATGTATGCCTCAACTTCACCACTATCTAGGATCAAAATAACAGATAAAAGGAGAAAATCTGTGGGAGTTATCATTATATGGAGTTGCCATGGAAATAGCATGAGAGAACTTGGAGGAGAGCTAACACACCATGTCTCCAGGAAGGCATAAATCTCCAGCTAGCCTCACTCCTTTTTATCACATTAACAGGCAATATTTTTTGCTTCAGCAAGAGGTGGGAAAACATCAAAGCACAGTTCTGACATTTTTGTCTATCCCTTGATTTCTCTGATGAAGACCTCTCTGACCCCTCCAGAAACAGAAAAGTGAACCTTAATGCTAAGTTGCCCTAGAAACCATGTAATAATTTCAGTAAAATGGTAAGAGGGATGTAATTTTCCTCAGAAAATATTACTGACTTTTGTGAAATCATATGAAAAAAGACCTGTATTAAAAATGTACTATTCTAAGAACTTTTTTCAAATAAAAATTATGTATTTCATTAAAAAGGGTTTTTAAATGCTGATTTCTAAGGAAAAGCATTACAATTTGAAGGATCTTGGAATTTTGGTGAAGTTGCTGTCTTGTGTCGTTGTGCTGTTCTGGTAAGCCTGTTTTATTCTCCTCTCTCAGTTACCAAATCCCACTTTTAATCTACCTCATCCCCTCTGATCAGAACAGGACAACCAAGCCTGCTCATACTCTATATCTTGAGACTTCACAAACACAGCTCCAAGGCATGGTGTTGCATAGGGGTGGCATCCTCCAGCACACATCCAGCTCTCCACCCTGCGCTTCCCGGCAGGCCATGGGTCACTCCTCTGGCGGGCAGTCCCCACTCAGGACTATCAGTGGTGGCTGTGGCAATCTGACCCAGAGTAAACCACCACTGGGATGCTGGCATCCAGCTGCATCTGAGTGCAGACACGCAAGTGTGAGTGAAGGAAACCAGTTCTGTTCACTAACAAAATTGTTGTCCACTCTTATAAGGCCTCACACTTTGTTCTGCTACATTATTGCTCCAGTGTTGCAATATGCTTTCCCAGGATATTGGATTCCCAGCCCTATCTCCTACTCTTTCCTAGGGCTTAGGCCACTACAGGTTGAGACTGAGCACGTCTAGAGGCAAGAAGGACCCTCAGCCTGCAGCCAGGCTCTACAGGGTAGAGGGCAGACAGGAAAGTCTGGAACAGGGCGCCAGCAAAGCCTTCGTATTTGTAACCGCTCCCTTTCAGCAGAGCCAATAAGCGGGAAAGGAAAGATGTCCAGGAGCCTCCAACGAGACCTCCTCTTCCCCACCCATCAGTACCAATGCTGTGGCCCTGCGTCAGTACTGCAAGGACAAGTGAGATGAAAGGAAGCAGAATAACAAGAGAGGAAGCCAGAGAGTATGATCCCCAAATGGTCCTTTAAGAGTCAGTTCAAGTTATGTTCCGGAAACAAATTATCTCTCAGACCACCATCACACCAAATGAATTTCCACCACATTTGTGACTCCACTTGCAAAACCTGGAACCCCAAGAGATACAAAGGCCTGCATTTGAAAACCTCTCTTCTACAGAACAGCTAAAGCCATGGAATTAATTTGTGTGGAGTGACAAATTTGGCCCAGGCTTTTCTTTGGCTTATAGCTATTACGTTTGCCAGTATGGCAGTAATTTCAACCTTTTTCCCTAAAGCTGTCTTAAAGAAAGAAAGAAAGGAGGGGAGAAGGGAGGAAGATATCTTTTGACACCTGCATTTCTAAGGCAAAAGTCTTACAATTATCTAAGAACAAAACTTGTCTTAAGTTCTTGTTGTTTGTTTCGTCTCTTTGCTCAGTATCAATCTAAGACAAAATTATACACATAATTTTATAAATGCTATTTATAAAGCTGTGGATACATATTATGCATATTTTGTGCCAAAATGAATCCATTTTTACCCCTATGAAATGACAAGTCCCAAACACTGAATAATTCCAAAGGGGCTATTTTTAAGACACTTGGTGGTGCATTTGTTGCTGAGTAGCATCTCTCTGTCTATAGCCATGGGAATAGACAGCATTTTAGCTTCTCATCATTCACGAGTTGGATTCAGTCCAAAAGAGTTTGTCACAACAGATTGAATGGCTATTTATGATAAATGGATTTGTGGATTATGGGATCAAACATTTCAGGAAACAATTGTGCTTACCTTCACATCAGGACTGCCTGGGAAGCTCATATTCATCCCCTTGCTACATCTCCCTGGAGCAGGAACTGCAGTCACTGGGAAACTCTCTGTCCAGGTGGCAGTTCCCAGGACATTTTCCTCATTTCTCTGGTGTGCCTGGTTGTATCTTGCTGCTTTCATCAGAGTTATCTGGAAGAAGCTGCCTCCAGTATTGCTTCAGTATTGTTATTTTTGTATGTTTCTTTCCAAGGAAAGGGAAAACATCCAGAGCCTTTTCAAATGCTACTGCCTTAGCATCAGGAGTGGGAGTAACTTGAAAGGTGAAACAAAAATCCCTGTCTGTATCTGCAATTTTTTGCTACATTATGTGCATTCTGGGCTTCCATTCAAAATAAACAAATTTTTAAAGGCCAAAAACTAAATCATATGCTTCAGAAATAAACTTTCATTTTTCTGTCTTATTCAGAAATAGCATCATCATAATGAAAAATAAATGAACTCCTGTTGCCTGTTTAACAAACCAGCTCTGTGGAGAGCTGTCTCCAGCCAAACAACTCCTCTGTCTCAAGATCCAGCCTTCATTCTTGGATTCAGAGAGATGTCCTGGCAAGCCATTTAGAAGCTGATACAAACCACGCCTGCACCTTAGATGCAAAGTGGGGAACAGGGCATTGCCTACCCCACATGTGAGCAGTGCCACTGCCATGCCCAGCGAGATGGAAGAGGTGTGGCATGAAGCTACATAGGGGCCAGATCAACAAATACATCTGGGAGGAACAAAACCACACCGGGACACCCTGTGTGCTTGAACCTGCACCCATTTTTTCCACCTCTATTTGCTCCGGGCCCTGTTACCCAATTTGGATCAAAACCTGCAGGACTGCTTTCATCATTTTGAAATTGGCTGGGCAGGTTTCCAACTGGAGGGTGTTTTAGACCAGGTTCCCAAGATGCAGTATCTCATAAAATTGTCATTTCTGTTTCCCTCCCTGCCTTGGGACAGGGAGGAGTGCTCACAGCAGACTCAGCTGCACTTTGCGGCTCAGTATTTCACCCCTCCAGGGAAGCAGTGCCAAAGATGTCCTCAGAGGAAGAGCATTGCTTTCGGCAAAGCATATACCAGAGTCTTGTGCAAAGCAGATGGCAACACAGCAGGAGGAGAGTCATTCACGGAATTTCCGGGGAGACCTTTGTTCCCTAGGCCCTGCCGTAGGGAGGAGGCATAGTCTGTCTCAAGGCAGGGCTGGAGAAGCTGGGAGGCATCTCTGGTTCCTCTTCTGTGTTCGACCGTGCTGCAGCCATCACAGCACAAGCCCTGTTGAAAAGGGCTTGTCAGTGCCCCCTGGCAACATCCACCAAGGCAAAGGGGCAGCGCGTGAGTTATGGGGCACCCAAGACGCTGTGTTCAACCAGCTCACCCTCACACCACTCTCCTCTGAGACAGCACAATCAAGGCATCAACCTTCTCCTTCCTACACCCCCACAGGATTTCTTCTTCCCCTCCTGCCTGGGTTTCCCACACATAGGTATTGGTGTGCAGGTGTGTCATGGTTTAACCCCAGCTGGCAATGAAACACCACACAGCTGCTCACTCATTTGCCCACCCTGGTGAGATGAGGAAGACAATCAGAAAAATAAAAGTAAGAAAACTTGTGGGTTGAGATAAAGACAGTTTAATAGCTAAAGCAAAAGCTATGCATGCAAACAAAGCAAAATAAGGAATTCATTCACCACTTCCCATGGGCAGGTAGGAGTTTCAGCCATCTCCAGGACACCAGGGCTCCATCACATGTAAGAGTTCCTTGGAAAGAAAAATGCCACCACTCTGAACACCCCCCATCCCTTCTTCCCCCTGCTTTATATGCTGTGTGGCACCATATGGTGTGGAATATCAGCTGGGGTCAGCTATCCCAGCTGTGTCCCCTCCCAGCTTCTTGTGCACCCCCAGCCTACTTGCGGGTGAGGGGGTACAAGAAGCAGAAAAGGCCTTGGATCCGTAAGCACTGCTCAGCAATAGCAAAAACATCCCTGTATCACCAACACCGTTTTCAGCACAAATCCAAAACACAACCCCATACCACATACTATGAAGAAAATTAACTCCATCCCAGCCAAAACACACACAAAGCAGAAGTAAGGTGTTGGAAATGAGAGGCGTGGTAATTACCCCAAATAAACACCACTTCAGTAACCACCCCCTTCAAAGTACCCTGTCTAAATAATACTACAGCTCATGAAAGATACTTCAATGAGCCAGCACATGATGATTTGGAAAGATGTTCCTTCACACAGCTGAGTCATAAAGAAGATTGAGAAATTCTGCAATCAGTGATTAAACAGCTAGAAAGATCCACTGGCAGGGAAGTGCCCAAAATTGTCATGCTGTACACTACCTTTTATTTCAATGCTTTTCTTTGGCTAAAAGGCTTCATTTGTTTCATTTGTCTGAGTAAAATGCATTTCCAATTTCAGATCTCCTCTTACTCACATCAACATTCAATTCCGATGATCTTGTACTTCATCAGTTGTGTGAGAAGGTGTCCAAACTTTTTGTCTAATTGTACAAGACACTTCAATTGCTTTTTTGGATTCCAGTTAGGAAAGGCCTTAAATTAAACACTAGGGATATAAGAAAAAAAAAGAATAAGATTGGAAAACACTGGAAAAATACTCAAGGGAGAATAGTTGCCATGGCAATCCTTTTCTATTTTCATGTGCCGAAGAAGACACATTCCCAACACACACATCTCTTAGAACCCACCTAGCTTCCAAGTCCAGGCATGGGCAGGGTGGGTGGTACAGCTGCCCACACAGCACAGACTGGGCTCTGTTGCTGTCCCACCACAAGGAGCTTCAGTGTCAGGTCACATTGCCACTGTCACATTGCACACCCAATGTCACTCAAGTCACAACGCAGGTCAGGGTGCTGCAGCTGGTTATCTTTCAGGATGTGGTTTCTAGGATCTTTCACTTCCACTGGTACTTTTAAAAATCTGCACCTTAGGTTCAGGCTTCTCAACCCAGTCTTCTCATAGGTACTGCACAGAAGGTATGTCTGAGACTTCCCCAGGATCTTGGGCTACTGATAGGTCAGACCCCACACTCAGTCTAAGAACAGTGCAGCTCCTTCCACCCCACTCAGGTTTCTCCTCACCGGGGTGGGCAGCAGTGAGGGGTATGGGAGCAGCATGCACCCAACTCTCACCTAGGCATATGGCCTGGATGTGGAATTAAGCAGACAGATTCTCAGGAATCAAGCAGTGTTTGCACTGACCCATCTTCTGCAGCAGCTCCCACAAAGGACTAGAATAAAAGCATCTGCCATGGCTGAAACCTGTCTTGTGCAACGGATTCTGCTGAGAGCAAAGCAGAGATTATGAATGAGCTGACAAAACCAGCCTGCTGTTGGCATAGGCACCAAGCAGAGACAAAGTAGCTACGCTGGAAGTGTTTCATCCATTACTGTCAGAGAAGTCACTTTTACCACTGATCCCGCTCTAATAAATCATGTTGCCAAGCAGTTTTATAGAGGCGTTATACATCCAAAGCTACTTATGGTCCTGTTAAAAGAGATGCATTTCTTTTTTAGCTCAGTGTGGCTGAAATGCTGTCACAGAAGAAAGAGAGCTGCTGCTCAGAGCGCTATTGTAAAAGAGGTATTATTGTAATTACAATAGGGAGGGACGATGTGAGCCAGGAGCCACAATCTTCCTCCTCTGACCCATCGCCTTCGGGCAGCATTGCAAAACTGAAAATTTGTGACCAAAAGCGGAATAGCTGCTCACACACTCTTTGCCGTGGGGATTGATGAAAATGGGGAAATAACGATGTTACTTCCTCATTCACAATAAATCACCCATCCCCTCAAAGTGATGGGAGTATTATAAGTCTGGCAAGATGTACGTGGACAACTCAACCAATTAGGTCTTCCATAAAGGCTGTCGTCTTCTTACTGCAGTGTTAGATATATTTAGGCATGTGTCTACAAAACAAAGTATTTCTTTCTGAAGCTAACAAAGCTCTCATTCTAGCAGACTTAAAACTTCAGTCTGCAAATGTTCACCCTGTGGCTGCATTCACACTAGCAAGTTATTCAGTGACTACAGAAGCCAAACAATAGATCAAGGTAGCTGGTCTACATACACTCTACCTATACACACATTTATATACATATGCACATACATATATATGTGTAGATATATATATATGGTTTGCCACTTACAAGTGGAGTAGCTTAGGAAGATGGTAAATCCAAAACAGCTAAATCTACATGGACTGTGTATGATTCCCATCAAGATTATGCTTTTAAATTTGATTCTGTATAAATGTAGCCCTTCCCGTGGCCAGTCTTATCACCATCATACCTCTGCTCTGCACAGCACTGGGAGGGACCCGCCCAGCTGCTCGKAAGCAGCAGGGGCACTCCTGTCTCTGGAAGGCAGAGATAACTGCCAAGGCCATTCCCCTGCTGAGCCCAGCAGGCAGCACTGGCAGCTGTGGAACTGTTCCACTGCACTGACAAGTGAGGCAATGGGAAAGGGGCCACAGGCAGCAATGCGGTCTCTGACGCACAAACCCTCCACATACCAACAGCTCAGCAAGGCAACCTCCAGCGGCATTGAGGGGCCTTAGCAAGAAGAAACACCCACCTTTCCGTTTCCCCTGCACTGTCTTCTTAAATCAACACACAACAGGCAACGTCATGATGCCCTGTTGAACAACCGAAAAGCACCAAAATCTCTCCATTTCACCATTCGCTTGAGAGAGAAAAGGACACTGTACAGGCACAGAAGAGGAGCAAGGAGGTCTCTAGGCAATCTGCTGCACTATTATCTCTTGGAGAACAAATGCTGGAGGGGACAGAGGAAAACTTTTTTCTCTTAACATCAGTTCAGGAGTCAATTACATGTAACACAGCGTCTGTGGCCACGCTGGCCTTGGGTCAAAATCCAGAACGCACCTCTGACTTCCAGCCCCAGCACAAAGAGGTGGCTGGAAATCCTCCAGTGTCAACAGCGAGTCTGGCTGTCCAAACAAACAGTCACTTGCAGTGACGGAGGCATATGAAAAAGCTGACTGACCCAGCTGCCTAAGGAGCAGAGACAGCCTGCTGGAAACCCTCAGCCAGAGAGTATTTCTACCCTTCCCTAAGGAAGGAACTCCTTGGCATGGACAAAAGGATGCTATGGATAGTAACTTTACCTTATTTCTAGAAAGCAACTGGACAAATGCATGGGATAAAATCTACCTGGGTCCACTAAGCACAATAACAAAAATCCCTGAGCTACACTGTAGTACAGATAGGGAAATATTATGAGGAGGTATGAGCCCACAGTTGCACTGATCCTGTAACCTGTCTCAGGTGTCCACCACTGGCAGCAGAGCAATGACCTAGATGGACTTCAACGGGACAAAATGTCTTAACATTTCTGGATGGTAGATCATGTTGAAAATCAGTCATCAGCCTGAACATTCATGTGTTCACTGCCTGTGAACCCCAGCCACAGGAACACATACTTTTCCGCAGGTGAGCAGGCCCCTCGTTTCTACGTTAGCACAAATACATCG
Source organism: Amblyornis subalaris (assembly GCA_018881555.1). Taxonomy (NCBI): domain Eukaryota; kingdom Metazoa; phylum Chordata; class Aves; order Passeriformes; family Ptilonorhynchidae; genus Amblyornis; species Amblyornis subalaris. The sequence continues at coordinate 10,296,079 of JACAXG010000009.1, read as the reverse complement.
CTCAAAGCCTCTCAATGGCTGGAACAAACGAAGAGATTGCTTCATGAGTTCCTGTCTCACACAGTCAGATAATGCAGGCCCACACCAGGATACCTAAAATTGCAATTTATTAGAAAAAGCATTATGACTATTTATAAATACTATGACATGATTAGTACCCCAAACAGAAAGATAAACTGGCAACCTACGGTCTGGCAAATCAACAACTCCCACTGAGCTCACAAAGTCAATGATCAGCACAGAAGTTGTAAATCACAATATTATTTTTTATTTATTTCAAATCAGTAGAAAATGCAGACAAAACACAAGCATCTTTGTGTGTACAGAAAAGGCAATTCAGTTTGCATAAGGCTTTGACATCATTTAACACCATTTATGAAACTCTATTCTGGCTGCCTCATGCAAAAGGCCAGTAGCAAGGCTGCACAGGCAGAGCCTACAGATGTTTACTCTCACTGTTGGGTCTGAAGCTCTCACTCTCTGTTCAGAATGTATGCATTTTATAAAAGAACCCCACCATGCTGCTGAGATGTGCAGCTCTGTTCGTACCAGGTTTATTACTGGCATCCTAACCTCTAAGATTTCACAGGATACATTTTGAGAAATTTCAAGGTTTTGATCATTGAAGGACATTCACCACCTGTCACCAGACTGTATTCACAGTCTACACACAAGTTCCAAAATGAACCTGGGAATTCATAAACTGGACAACACTCTCATTCCTCACCCACAGAGGTTAAAATAATCTGGGACATGAATAGGTCCCTTTGGATTCAGGGACAAGCTTAGTAGGGCATTTGCTGCTTCAAAAATTCCTTCAAAGGCCTAATTCTTTGTCTGTCTTGATTTCTCTTTTGGTTCTTCCTCCACTGCACTGCAATCACTAATCACAGCCAATAGCTTTTCCCTTGTTGTTGGGGAAAGCAGAAAACAGCTGGTCTGAGTAGCCCTTCAGAAACTGACACCACTTAAGAAGTTTTTTAAAGACTGGCACCCATGGTAGTTTCACTATATGTTCACCATTCTTCACAAGCACCCTCAGACCTCAAGTAATAAGCACCTGCTTTCTTCCCAGCCCTGCATTTCTCTAATTCAATTAGATTACTATACACATTCTTGCTTTGGCCCTGGTATAGGCTAGTTTTAGAGAAATGTTACACAAAAGTAAGAGGAAGGTGAGGAAATAATCTTGGGGTCTTCATGTCACGCTGTCCAGCTGCTAGCTGAGATCAAGACATAGCACACCCCAAAACATCTCGCCTCAAACAGAAGAAAGCTGCAAGCAGAACCGGGATCTTTCTCTAAATGACATTTCTCAGACAGATGACAGGGGTGTTGATCTCCTGCACACCCTGAATGAAGGTAAAGGATGTTTATTTTCACTATGCTGTGTTGGCAGCAGTGCCTGTGTCCCTTTAGACTGCTGGTGGAATGGCAAAGATAAAAGCAGCATTTTACAGCTGCAGCAAACTCGAGGAGATAAAGAAGTCCCTGTATGCACTTTTGTCATGTTCCCCTGCCTGTCTCAGGTGAGACTAATAGTCTGCCAACACTTGGACGTGACTCCTGTCAGGCACCAGTCAATTAAGTACTTTTGGCTTTCTTAGCCTTGAACTCTGGAAGCACAAAGGAGATAAAACCAAGCCAGGGAGAGATCAAGAGAGTCTATGTGGCTGAGGACCTGGTCTGGGATGAAGGAGCAGGACTGTCAGGAGGATCATCAAGTGTTCTTCTAAAATGGCTGGTCCATAAAAAACTAAAGCATAGGTACGGAAAAAGGCAATGACAGTTTTTTGCCTCTGCTGAATTATTAGTTTATTCTAAAGAGGACAGGGACATAGTGTGGGAAGGTTATCAAGGCTGATGCAAGGCAGCACTACAGGGAGCCAGATGTTCACTCTTTCACAAACCAGACCTCATTGCGTCGTCCGTAAGGCTTCATAGGGGGGTCATAACCATTGCACAAGTAGAAATCCTTGCGGTATGCTGCTTCACTCCCCAGAGCAGCCTTCAGCTTGGCAGCATAGTTCACGTAATCTGTCTCTTTGGCATAGCCACCAAACTGCCTGCATAGAAACCAAATACAGAGAGGTGTTGAGCAAAGCACTGAAAGGAAGAGAGGGAGAACAATACATAGCCACAGCATATTTGGACACACATTTTGATCCAGGTCCTGCCAACATGCACTCATGCATGCACTGTTCATTGTGAACCAGCACATTTCATCTGTGACAGATGAAGTCTCATGGGTTACACAGCCAAGGTGCAGTTATCCATTRGCAGACCCCAAACGGATCCCCCCAAACAGCCCCATGTATGTCAGCCAGCAGCATGGCCCCACCCTGTGAATCAACACCATATCAGAGAACAACTTTCCAAAACACAAGGTTACGTCCCAGTCAGCTCAGCCCTCAGTCCTCATCAAAGCTGTCAACAACCATGTTCACTGTGGTGTGAACAACCATCTGCTGGAAGCCAGATCACGAAGGAAAGCCAAATTCTAGCTAAGCCAAGTATAAGGGGAGGTAGGAACAGACAATTGGCAATTACAGCACACAATGCTATTTAAAAGGGGTGGCCTGAAATGGGTCTGGTTTATGTCGACCTCCCACCAACAGGAACTGTTTCCACATCAGCCTGCAGCTCACCACCCGCCCTCAGGGCCGACGTTTGAGACAAAGCAGCCTGATATTGCAGAAGTGGCCCACACCCACAGCAAAGGCCAAGCAGCAGTCAGAGGCAAGGGAGAAGCCAGTTCAGAGTCAGCCAAAATAGTTCAAGCAAGTAGGCAGGGGAACCTCCAAGGGGTTAAAGACAAGGTGAAGCGCTTATTGCTATTGTGATGCTAGCTTGAATCCAGGCTGTCAGACCACAGCCAAAGACATTCAAAGGTGATTTGAAGCAGTGCAATGGCTGCTTGTTTCCATGGTGGTGTCTGGTATGAGTCCATCTAAATGAGGCTTCAGTTGACACTTGAGTTTGATGTGAACCACACCAAAGGACATTCTTAATGACTATGAACAATCTGGAATCCAGAAACTGGGGAAAACAATAGTTTCAGATAATAGAAATGGCTCAGCATCTTTCAGGGCTAACCTCCACACTTGTTTACCCAGTGTAAAAAAAATCCATATTCCAAATCAGTGCAGCATGACCAAGGGTAAAGAAATTACATAAAACACCTGTCTTCAGTCTAGACATACCCCTCCATCTCCTTCTACTACATGCACCCCTTGTCCAGCAAGTCACCCGGTAGAACAAACACTGCTCTTCAGAGCACACTAAAGACCTCAGCACTTGCGACTGGAGATCCCAGGATGCATTCCTTACGTGGAATAAATTGTCATTTCCTGTCTTTCTTCAATCTTAATGCTTTCATCAGTAGGACAAGGAGGGTCGGCTTGAAACTGGCTTGGGATCCGCAGAGAGACCTTCACTTTCTGCTGAAAGGAGCCATCTTCAGCAGGAAAAGCAGTGATGGAGACAGGAGCAGTCATGCCCATTCCAACCCCTGAAACAGACACACAGACACTACTAAAGAAGTCCAGGTACTTAGGAACCCACAAAGTTAACAGGGGATCCACAAAAGCTAATTTTAGTTTTGGAAAACTCCTCACACTGAACTCCTTGTCAGGAGTGGGCTCCTCTGGGGCACGCAGAACAGCCATCACTAGGCTTCTGCTTGGCCAAGCTCTCTCTCTACACAAGCACCCTGGGAGATAACGGTCCCAAGTGACCTCTGGAGGATTTTTTATTAATGGTGCTGCTTTTGTGGTTCTCTGAGTCACTCTGTTCTTCTGATAAATCACCTGTAACACAACAGCGTCTGTAGTTCCAGGGCAGGCCAGTGGCACATATAAATCTACATCAGCATTTAAATTAATACTATTTGCACTTAGTCGTGAGCCCATAGCCAATACTGGGTGACAGGAGCTTTCTCTTAAACCCTTCCAAATGCTTCCAGACATCCTACAAGTTCCAGAGCTGTTATGGCTTTCAGCAGGACTGTCCATGCAGTCCACACTCCAGGAATAGCATGGTTTTTTCCCACTCATTACCACCAAGAGGCACCATGTGGCACTGAAGACCATTTTTCTTCACTCTTCTTGCAGCAGTAGCAAACCTCTAAACCTCAGGATCAGGCAGCCACAAAAACAGTTGTGATCAAGCCATCTTTCTCATTTATTTTCCTTTGATGTCATACCTGTCTTTGTGTCACATTATAGAAGGGCACCCTTTCTACGTCAGCAACAGCGATCATCACCTTTCCAAAACATGTTGCTGTAAATTCCATTTCCCACTGCATCCACCTCCTACTCCTATAGAGACTACACCAGTCCCTCTACTAGATGAAGAAAGGTGTGCAAGAACATGTATGTGCCTCAGAACTACTCTGTAGTCTCCTCCTGCTATGAATGGTTAAAATGCGCACACTTTAGCAAAATGAGAATTAGAAGCAATCACCTGGAAGCACCACCATAAAACATTACGAAATACCATTGAAAAGGAAGGTCATTGTTCGTTACCCTTTCATGAATAAAAATAGCCAGATAAAATATCAAGGTCATAACAGTTATTTCACTGCCCACAAGGGCACGTCATAGAACCAAAGTGTCCCAGATACCCTGGATTTCATCAGATACTGCGCACCCAGGGAGCACTGATAGATACATGTCTGCCTGTCCTCATGTTATTCCAGCTGCAAGGTAACTCATTCCTGTTCAAACAAACAATTTTTGAGATTTCACCCTGAAACAGACATGTGTTATAAGTGGACTCACAGTATGAGCTCACAGGGCACGACAACCTGTGGCAAGCTTACTTTTCCCAGTGAGGGGCCATCCCCATCAAAGACCCCCAGTGCCAGGACTCACAAGCCAGGCGGGCCTGCAGTGCCATCGTCTCCATCCATCCTCCTTTCACCAAGCCTCAACCACAAACACCCGCCAAGCCCCGCGGGGCAGGCAGCATCTCTCACCCTTGTCGTTGCTTCCTCCGACGTACTTGAGGAGCTTGACTGCCCCTTCCTTCGAGGCTTCGTCGAACGGCTTCCCCACCACCTCCACCGCCGCAAACCGCCCGCCCTCGCACGCCCTCTCCTCGTAGCTGACCTGCTCCTGGGGAAGGAGATGGGGATGGAGACGCTGCCAGGAGGAACGCGCTGCCCGGGGGTGACACCCGCGTCCCCTCGCAGCGCCTTACGCGGCCCCGCTGGTGCAGAGCCGCGCCGGGGAGCAGCGCCGGCCGCCCGCCGCGCCACGGACCTTCTCGCCCTTGCTCAGCAGGCGGTAGGGCCATGCCTCCACCGTGCTCAGCAGGGAGTTCTTCACCATGCCCAGCATGCTGCCGCTCGGCTCCGCGCGGCCCGGCTGGGCTCGGCCCTGCCCCGCTCGGTTCGGCTCTGCCCCGCTGGCTCTGCCCAGCCCAGCTCGGCTCGGCTCGGCCCCCTCGGCCGAGGTGGGAGGGCCGGGGCCGGCCCGCCGCCCGCAGCGCGGCCATCGCCCCCAGGGCGCGCCCGAGGCCGCCTGCGCCGCGGGGCCGGGGCGGGGGCCGGGGCCGAGCGAGGGCAGCGGGAGCGGCGGGACTCGGGAGCCGCGGCGAGGCGGCCCCGGGGGTAACTGATGGAGGGCGCCGAGAAGCGTGAGGAATCGTGAAGTGCGGGAACAGATGGTATTCATCTCTGGGAGACAAGAAATATGAAGGGAATGAAATACAGGGGAAGGGAAGTACTGGCAAAATGTGTCATAGGTAGCGTGGAAGGGCACTGTGCTCCTGAAACTGCAAAATCGTAACCTCTTTTTTTCTTTTAAATAAACAACTAAAGGGGAACATGGTTGTTTTTTAAGGAAGTGCTCTGTGTCGCTGGATGTTGTAAGCTTTAAGTGAGGGGATGATTTTAGAAGCCCCTAATGATATTTGATCTCCCTCCACTGACCACCCAACTGGGCACTTCTGTTTAAAAGCCCGTCCAGATCCATTCCCAGAAATACGTGTAAATGAAGTCAACAGAGAGCTTAGATGTCTTATGTAGCTGCATTTATTTATATGCCTAGAAGACTTAGACACCTATGACCACAAGTGCTTTTTTGTTGTATAAGCCATGTCAAAGGACAAATGCCAGCCAGAGAAAGTGCCTTACCCAGGATCTTTTAAGAAGAGGTTAGCAGAGGCAGAAATTAAATACTAGTCCCTTGGAAGCAGTCCCATGGGTCAGACCAACTTCTCCAGGCAGATGAGACAGAGGCACCTCAAGGTGGTTGCTCAGCTGGACTCCTGCCTCCTCAAAGAGAAGGTGAGCGGTGCAGAAGTAGGCTGATGCATAACCTTCTTATACTCTTAAAGAGCAAAAAAGAAAATTGTAAAAGAAATAGGACACTAAACCTTTTCTGTCTAGAGAGAGGGTTGTGCAAAGGCAAAGAAGTTAAAGAAGCTGGCTGTTATCATCTGATCAAACAGGCCATGTTCAGGTCAGGGAGCTGAGCTGGAGCCTGGCATGGGCTTTCACAGAGTGAATGACAGGGGCTGCTATCACTGGTGACAAAGTCACAGAGTAGTAATTTATTAACCATTTATATTACTTGGTTTATTCACCATTATGCAAGAAATTGCAGGATTGTAATATATATTGCATGCTGCAACTTATTTGTTCTCTTTTAAAGCAAATGGTGACTTTGTCCCTTGTGCTGAGGAGTTTTTGCCAATACAAACTTGCACATAACAGTGTAGGAATACATGGACTGGGTTAGACCATCTTGCCTTGTCCCTGTCTCTGGCAGAAGCTGGTGATGGAATCTAGGTGTAAAGTAAAAGCATGCAATGATCTGGTCTGGCCTCCCACCACCAGCCATCTGTGACCTGAGGGACTAAGGGAAGTCTCATCTTTCTGTTTCAAGTAGTCCTCAATTTATCAGGCAACTTCAGGTTGCCTGATAAAATGCTCATGTCTAAAACACGATCGTGAAAGCTAACATTTATGTTGTATTCTTCCTCCAGATAGGCCAAAATAATCAGCAGTCCCTACAGCCCCAAGCAAAGCATCCCTTGGAGGGATCAGCAGTCTGTGCAAGCATGCAGCTGTTGCTACAGCATGGCCTAGAAATTCTGAATGCAGAATAACAAGAAGTTAGGGGCCTTTCTCTCCTGTTATTCCTTGTAATTTATGTAAATATATTCTGGGATCAAAATACTCTACATTTCCTGAGAAATTACGATGACAACTTCAACAAAGGCACAACTGTATCCTTTTATTGGCCTTTTCACAGTCTTGATTTTTCCCTTTTCTAGCTAAGCAGTGTTTCAAATTCTCGAGCAAAAGCCAAGGGGAGACTTTCCAAGTTACAGTTTTGTTGTTTTCTGAAAACCTGAACTTAGAGAATTTACATCCAGGAAATATTTATCAGATTGTCTCATACACTGCTTATACCTTCCCCACTCAATTAACTCCCAGTTGCAGCCAAAATTCTTACTGTGTTAATTCTTCTGGTCTATTCTGAAAGATTTCATATGAAACTAGTTTTTTCCCCTTTCCCTTTGGAGGTTATTGTAGTGTCACTGAATTTCTTTCTGTAAACTCAGGCTTTGGGAATCCTGAAATAGCCAGTCTGCATCCTCACTGTAACTGGAGAGTGTTTTCAAAACAACTGTCATGCCAGACACCCCCACAAGCATTTAGATATAATGCATTCTTTATTTGTGTTCTCATAAATTGCTTCATCCAGACCTTAAAGAAAACCAGTTCCTTTTCCTCTCTGGCTCTCCTGCCTATGTTTCAACACATTTCATGTACACAGTTGACTGCAATGCTGAATGGAAATCTCTGTATTGGATTTATCTTTAGAAACCTGAAGGGCAAGCTCACTCTATTCTCTGTTCAGTGCATAATTTGATTTCTGCACGCTTTTTTATCACCAGCTTTATTGTCAGGAAGACACAGGCAAAGACAAGCTGAAGGCAGGGTATTCTGGGTAATCCCTCAGGGACCAAAATCTTTGGCGTGCGTGGTTGCTAATTTTCCACAGATCTTAATTGTGCTAAAGGATGCTGGGAAATGTCTGGAGGTCAGTGCTTGCGTGTGGAGAAAATACTCTGTGAATTAGACACCAATTGAATTATTATCTGTGGTTTTGGGGACTGAAGAGTCTCTTAAACTATTTTGGAAAATCCTTCTAGACACCTATCTTTGCCATTAGGTATCTAACAGTTTTGGAAAAAAAAAAAAATCCCCTGGTTTCCATGGGTCTTGGCAGAAATCAGTTCAGTGTGTTTCAGAGTGCTGGAAATTCTGAGCATATCTACTGAATAACACCATTCTGAGTGCACAGTTCCAGGTAGCTAGAAAAACACTCTTTGCAGAAGGTGGATGTTCAAATTTGGTCTCTAGCAACTGACATATCTTCAGTTTTGAAGCGTCATGTACAGACCAAGGTTATCCAACCCTACTCACCCTCTGAACATGTGAACAGGGACAATAGGTCTTATAAGGCTATATTTTGAAACATAACTTGCTCTCCCTCTCCCAGCTCAGCTGGAAGTGCCAAGCACTAATCCATCTTTCTGCATTCATCAGTTGTTCAGCACTTTTGAAGTTCAAATTCCCCAGCTGTTTCAGAGGGACTGCTTTAAAAATAGGGCAGAGAGAGAAATTCACCTGATCTTTATAGAAAGAGCTTCCTCCGGTAAGCAGAAAGAATGCCTGTATAGACTAAAGGTATTCACACTCAAGTAGACTGAGCTTGTCAACTTTTTTCACTTGGGACACAAAATAGCCATCATTAAAGAATAGGGTCAGGTTTCACCCACTGACCTAGGTTTAGAAGGCAGCAACAAAATGCAGAAGTTCTGGTCTCCTTAGCAAAGCTGACTTGTGCTTGCTTTACTTTATTCTCTCCAGCAGTGTCCCATTGAGAAAGGCTTAAGCAGAGGAAAAAAATATAAAGATTTCCCTTTTTTTTTTTTTTTTGGTAGAGAATTAACTTCTCTGAAGTCTCCTGCGAGCATACAACCTTCTCCTATGCGTCGGGAGTCTCCGCAGCTGAGTATTTCCACGCCTCTGGCTCTGCAGAGCATTCAGTCGAAGGGGAAGGACAGTTTTGCTGATGACATTGAGGCGTTCATTCAGTTCTTCCAGCCTTTTCCTTATCGACTGGACTTCCCTCACAAGATTGTCCACAGCTGCGGAGACAGGGCGGAGACTACAAAGAGAGTAATACAGAAGAATAACTCGGTTTAGGGAGTGTTTCTGAGCATGTAAAGTAATTTACCATGACCTTTGTTTCTTGGTGGGTAAGGGCCCTTAATGAGGAAAGAGTTGCAAGCAACAGATGCTTCCAAAGCTACCTTGCCCCTTTGGTGATGGGAATTCACCTGAGGTACCCCATCTGAACCCTGGAAACCACAAACTTCAGGACCAGCATGGGCGACATGGTCTTTCACCACCTGATTTTAATCAGTATTAATTAACTAGGAGTACACATGTAGGCTAGGCCAGTGATTCCCATGCAGTACTGTTAGCCCTCAACATTTCTAATGAACCACCAGTCTGTGACCTTGCCAGCAAACTCTTAATTCAAAGTCCAGTGTGGGATATATGGCTGGATAGTTTCGTTACGTCTTCCTTGACTAAAGTTAGAACTTTCCGAATATAGGACCTAATATCATCCCTGATAATCTTAGGCACCAGTGAATTTCAGCACTGTCAGTGTGAAAGTTGTGATGAATTCTGTACTGGTAACAACAGCCACCAGGTAGCCAGGGACAAATGCACTTGATGCCAAAGGCCAATATATAATCTATGAAGTATATCCTCTTGAGCCCTAATTTGTAAAGATATTGTGTGAACACCTGACTAGTGCCTTTTTTATTCTCTAGCCTTTACTCTTCAACTGGTTCAATGTGTAGCATTTGCAAACAGATTTTTTTTCTTGTTCCTAAAGAGAAAAAGGAGTTATGGGAGACAGCCACTTATGAACAATTCTGATTTAAGTGATATTAGCTTTCTAGTAATTCCCCGTATTCTCCTCTCCTCTCTTTCTTTCATTGCCTTTCCTACTATCTTGGTGGAAATATGAGATTGCAGTAAATTTTGTGAGTGTGCTCAACATTTAATATTTCCTGCTGTGCAAGGGGGGAATACGATGACATGAACTAGTGAATAGCTTTCTCAGATCTGGGTGTTAGAGACTGAAATAAAAAATCCAACATCACAGGCCAAATCCGCTTCTTTTCCCTGACCTGTGGCCAAGCCCATGTGTGAATTTGTTGCACAATTCATTTTTTCCAGCCTGTTCTCACAAGTGTGGGGTGCCAAGGACATTTTCTTTATGATAATTTTTGTAATACACCAATGGCAATTGAGAATGTTTCATAATAAATAGTCAGCAGAGTATTCCGTTTACTCATCAGAGCTGCTAGCACAACAGGGACCAAGACAGTGTGTTTTATTTCCCCCCCAACGGAGAAACATTAAAATTTATCTTTAAGAAGATGAATCCTGCTCAAGGAAGGACACCCAGAAGAGGATTGAATCCCACCTCCAGATGAGGGGAATTACCTGGAGAACTCAGGCAGTAGAGCATTTGGATTGTTCAGCAGGGTATGCTTCATTTGCCAGAAGATGTCATTTCCCCATTTCTCAAGGGTTTGAGTAATGCTGTTAACACCTTCTATGTTGACCTTGTCAGCTGGGTTAGCAGGATGTCCATGGAAGAGAGGAAAATAAACATGTCAGAACAAGAAAACATGAGCCACTGCTCTGAGTTTGATTCCATTCCCCATCACAACTCAGTTGCAATGAAATGCCAAATATTAAACATATGGAGGATCTAAATTAAAAAGCAGATAACTCTCCCTCACAGTGTAATTCTCTGCCTCCAGGTGCCCAAGTTTTCTGCTGTCACTGGATAACTCAGTGATTATTTCTAAAACCATTGTTTTCTCCAGAAGTCTCAGCCAGCAACTACCCAGTAATCAAGAAAGAGCAGTCATGAATGAGCACTGTCTATCTCACTCCAAGGACAAAGTAAGTGAATCTGCAGGTCTGAGTTACTGAACGCCTCCCATGCTGACCCACCACCATGACCTCCTACCGCCTTCTCTGTAGTTCCATTTCTGATGCTGGTCCAGAAAGTCCTCCTGTGACTTACTGCAGGGCAAAAGGATGAAGAGGAGGAAAAGAGGAAGAGTCACCATGATGGCTGTTGTAGGATCTTGACTTCTCCCGTTCTGTGGAGACAAAAAGCCTTGCTAAGTGCTTTATTTCTTTTTTTCTTCTCTTTCTCCACTTCCAATCTGTCACCACAACACCAGATTTCTCTCTGGCGGTGTTTTTATTTAAAATGTTTTTCTAGTTGCTCAGTCTAGGTTTTACAGAAGCATAGGGACTTTTCTTTTTCACAAGTATGAACTTTGCTTTCTTTTCAAGCAACTGAATGGTACTGAGAGGCTTCATTAACTGGCAGCAGCTGGGAAAGTAGCTTTGCTTCATATGTAGCCATGTTGGGATAACACCTTATAGCTGTAATTGTTGTATCAGTGTCAGGAGGAGGTACTAGGAGGTATGAAAATAGCTGCATCCCTCCTCTGTATTTGGGAGAAACAAGGTGAAAAACAATGAAACAATTTATCAAATGTCTCATAGTGGCCAGAATAAAAAAATGTTCTTTTTCATCTGATCCACTAACCAGTGGCAATATCTTAGATGCTGCCCAGTGATGAGGCCTCAAAAGCAACCCCACTTCCCATGTACTATCTCCACCTTGCTCTGGTGTCAGGGGGTCAGCTCCTCCCAAGCAAAGCTTCAGAGTCAGCAAGACAGGTATATGAACTGATATGAACACTTACCTAACTCCTTGTTTTCCTTCACATTTACCATCGTTCCCAAGCCAAGGAAGTCAACTCTAACCCACAAGCCCTCCTGGACAAGTACTATCTCTAAATATAAGAGGATTGATCAGTCTCTCCACAGCTTAGTCATGCTAATTTGTTATTCTGTCCTAACAAATTAGGCCCTCAGTGTTGAATCTGATATTTTAGTTTAAAAAAAAATAAATGTCATGAACAGCTGTTCAGGTAGAAATTGGCTGAAAATGTCCATTATGCACATATTGCACATAGCAAACACAAAAAATGCATTGCCAAGTTCATGGGGTTTAGTGATGATTTCAGTTATCTGTAGTCACAGTGATGGAGGGGCTCATGTGAGAAGTAGGCATATCCAGAAAATCCAAATTATTCTCCTGTTCAGGTACATGCATCAAAAGCCTAAGATCTCACTGCAAAATATGAGGACATTAAACTTCTTTTTGAATATAATATAACCCTCATATCCTAACCATCTGGGAAGAATTCAGTCACCTCAAAACCTGCCAGGAGCTGTAGCAGATAAAGCAGTAAATAAATAATTCCTTTCCCTTTGTGCCTTTCTTACATTTGATCAGTAGTGCATTTTAATTGCAACTGCATTTTTTTTCCCCAGTATTTAAAGTAGCAGTATGAATATAGCCATACTAATAGAAAATGTCATGATACTTTAAAAATATTACTTTCCACCTGTCAGGATGTAATTTGTACTTAGTATTCTTCATCTAATTGGAGTATTCATTTAAAGGAAAAATAAATTACCTTCTTCCTGTCTCACACATACATACACCTCTTTTTCCCCCTAACTCAGAGCTGCCAAAATGAAGATCTTTAAAAAGGTATGACGATATCACCAAGGCTCATAATGAAAAGGCCTTCATGGACCTTCTTGAAACTATTTGCATTGACACCATACCTCTTCCCCCCCTCTCAGCTTTTCCAGATAAATGCTTCAGCCTTTACATCTTTTTTTTTTTCTGTCTTCCTCTGAATGACTATGCCCTGCACATGCCTTTTTAATCTTTCCTGACGGGCAAGGGCGTACCAGACACCAATGTGTCTAATTGTAAATGATGAGAAAATGCTGCCAACATCAAGGAGGCACTGTGGCTTCCAAGTTAATTTGAAAACTTCCTGAAGAGATTGTCCATTCCTTACTCTTTCCACCTCCCACTTGTTTTAATACCCCACAGCTGGGTTACTTTGATCTTACTGTATTTGTTAAAAGAATAGTGGTAATGAATTCCACCTACATCTGATACTGAAAATCCAGTGTACTTCAGTTCAAACTTTCTAAAACATCAGGTGTCCAAATGAATCACAATACCCACATGTTCTATTTGCAGGGCCCCTCACTGACCAGTCTCTTTGTAGCTTTGCTTCCCGCATTCCTGAGGGTCTACAGTAATTTATTATCACAGTAAACATCAGGTTATAATCATCTTTGAAGTAGATTCTCGTACCTCAGACACACAGAAAATGAGCAATCTTCCCTCTCTTAGGTGGAATTGTAGATGGCAAATGGATATTCACTAACAAAGTTTATAGCTGAAAAAGTCTGCAGGGTCATCTGTAATAGGAACCAGATCCCAAGCTGATTCAAATATGTCTTCTGATCTGTTGCAGAGTTGCACTGGAAAGTACTATCAGGGTAGAACACGAAGCAGAGAGAAGCCTCTCACATCCTTGGATGGAAACTCTTTCCTAGATGCAGAGAATAACAATAACAACATATCAGTTTTGTCATTGTTACTATTAATTATAATAATATGGAATGCTGTCAGAAAATTACATCACATTCTGCCCTGGGAGCAGGGTAGGCTCTGATTCACTGGACAGTCCCTTCATCTGCAAGCAATGAAGACTGACATATTTGTCTCATTATTAGACAATACTTTCTTCATCTTTTAACCTTTTGATTCCTCACTTCAGCATGGTAAAAGACCTCAGCTAGCTCTATAGCCTGAGCACAGGCCTGCTGGGATCAGCAGTTGTGCCATCCAAGCCGCAATCCCTGCCCCAAAGCAAAGGAGTACTGCCAGTATTTGAACACCCATTGCAGTTCCTCTCCTGTTAACCCCTTTGGTTTCTTGTTACTCCATTTCCAGTGCTCATCCCTCCTTACAGTGTAGTGGGTAATCACAACAGAGCACTGAGATTTCACTGGTATCTGCCCCAGACTTCAATAACTGAGGTCAAGCGTGATTACTGAAGTTCACCACTGCCTGTGGGTTGTGCTGCCTGCTAGGATATGGGGGAATTGCCTAGGTTATCTGCTTCTGGAACCAAACACAGCTTCATTCAGACAGCCCTCTCTCCTCTGAAGCCTGAGGAGAATGCACTCACCCAATTGCAGACATGTGAATTGTTGCTTTATGATGCAGAGCTTGCCTGTCCCTTGTATATCAAGAGGGCTTGAAACCTTCCCCCGTAATTCTGACTGCTGTAAACACATGCACTCTCCTGAGTACATGAGCATCCCAGTGTGTTAGTTCAAGCCCATGCTTTCTTTGAGAAGAGGATATTATTGATTAGATTTATCAATCACTATAGTGATACCGAAAATGAAGAAATTTTTTTTTGTTTTTGCATTTGAACATTGAACTGCAAGTGAATGACATTTGTGCTTTTCACTTGAGGTCTCTTCTCTCATAACTTTTCCAAGTTCCTTTTGAGCTACTTTCAGACTAAAGCTGAAGAGTGATTCTGAATTTTGGGTTGTTTGCAGAGAAATAAAATATACTTTTAAGTGAATCAGGGAGTTTGATCTCAGTAAATCATAAATATATAAAATGTAGCTCTCACTTCAATGATAATGGATATTTAAACATCAAAGTATGTTTAAGATTCTCTATTTTGTAAAGGATCTCAATAGGTAATAAAGCTGTTTTTGCAGACTGTTGGAATTCCTCTATCTTTTTTTCCTTCTCTTTTATTTCCATTGCAGTATTTTAAGAATATTTTAAGGTTATACTACTTACACACACCCAACTAAAATGTTCTGGTTTTTGTTTTAGGTTCAAGAAGGTTTAAGTTATATAAACCAAACAGCTTCCTATTAAAAAAGAAAGCATATTGTAGCTGCATACAATTTCTAAGTTCATGCCGGTTCTTTGAGAGCTCCCAATCTGGGATCCTGAAAAGTCTCAGAGCTTTTAGAGGAGAAAGCTGCCAAGCCTGAGTCCAGAACAATCAAAGTATTTGCAAGCTCTACTGGCAAAGCGGATGGCATTTGTTAGCTCTCAAAGAAAAAAAAACCAACAAAAAAACCACCAACAAAAACCCCCAGCATAACAGAAACATTAGCGTATACTTGTAGAATTATGTATGTAGAATTATGTGGAAAGATCATGAAAAATGCCAAAAATTATTTTAAAAATTGGATCTTACAATATTAACCCGGCCACAGTGGTATAGCTAGAATATCACCTGTTTCAAAAGTCTTTGTTATAAATCCATTGTAATATATTATTCTTCAATGTATGTGTGTGGGTATAATGCTATATGTTGGTACACACAGACACACACACTCAATTTTGGGTTGGAGTAACAATATGTAGGAATAACAATATCTTGAATTTTTCAAGTTTGGCAACATATTTGAGTTAATTAGTGCTCTTTCATATAATTAAGAGTTACACTGCTCATTTTCTACCTGGATGTTGTGTGAAAGCAAAGAGCATCTGGATCGCTGAAATAGCCTGACCATCCTGTTAAACAAAGAAGTCTGATTGACAGCCCTGATGACAGAGAGCTAGGGTGATGCTGTTGCCAGCAGGCAGCCATACTGGGGATAAAGAAAAAAAAAGCCATCCAGGTGCAAGGCACACATCTACTGCAATTCATAACATTGGTAAAGTACTGTTGGTTTTGAGGAGGTAATATTCACCTTCCGCCTCTTCTCCAGGTGTGCCTGCTTTTCCAGGATATGTCTTATCTTCAGCCCTCTCTTATTTCGTGTTTGGTCCTTCCTCTTAAAAACTTGCCTCTCTCTCTTTGGATAGGCACTCATAGACCTTGCACTTTCCATGTCTGCCTGTCTGCCTGTCTGCCTGACCAAAGATTTGCTTTCTCTTTCTTTCTCCCTACTTTTCTCACCCTGCACACCCCTGTTGTCTGGAAATGTAGGTAGCAATCCTCCAACCTCCATGTCCATGCCAGTCTGCACATGTTCCCTCCTCTCCTGGCTCTTCCCACAGGTGCCTTTACAATCCCTCTACCCAACAAGCTCTTTCTGAGGTGTATGGACGTGTTTCCTCCAGAGGAAGAAACAAAACATTCCTGGGAAAGAAGGCAGATAATTGTATACAAGCATTACCTTTGCTCTTGAGGCCAGTTCTTCTGTGATGAGGCTTCCAAATCTCTGACTCCCTGCTCCTTTCTTCTCCTTACTATCCCCTCTGCATTTCAGCTTGCAACGAGTGACGTGTCCCTCTTCATTTCCCTGCTTTCCACATTTCCACAGTCTTTCCGTGGAGCCTCCTCCAGCTGTACCTCTCTTACCCCTCCCTCCCACTCCTGCAAACTAGCCATCTCTCCCCACACATGGGAGCCTTATGGGAAGGAAAGGCTGGGCGATGGAGCCTTCTCAAAAACAGCTCTGTCTGCAAGGACACCCTTGTATCTTTGCCCCCGGTTCTTTTGGGCAGCTCTCAGTCGCTGGCTCTCTGGCACAGCTGTATGACTTCTCGCACTAGTCACAGTTTCCACTATGCAGTGCTTCTCTCTGGCTGCTTGAACCCTCCAGCCATCCAGTCATGAATTTGTTCACCGCGTTCTTCCTGCCTTTTAACTAACATGCCAATTAATTCCCTGCTGATTAGTTCATTCCTGATGCACTCTGCCAAATCTATTTCTAGTGAAATAAACAAGGGGGGATGAATCGGCTGCAGTGTTGTTGTTTTTTTTTCCCTTGACCCCCTCCCCCAGGTCTGTGCTTGCCAAATCGAACGGGCTTAGGTCTGGTCAGTACTTAATAAAGAGAATTCCAAACAAATATAAGGTGTTAAAAGGGATGACTTTTGTGAAGCAGGAGGTGAACCCCTGACTCTGGTCCCATGTCTGTGTTGAACTGACATTTTGCTGTGATTTGAAAGGATGTGCAGCCGCCACAGCCCGAAGCTGCAGAATTGCTGCACACATAGGCTCATGACTAGACCCATGGCACTGCTTGTGAGCGCCTTGGCCAATTCTGCATTCTTCTTGATATTACTTCTCCAGTATCAACTGGCAAGAACACCCTCTCTGTTTCCTGACCAGCCTATTCTTACTTAACTCAGTTTTCCACAGCCAGGACGCTGCACTCTACAGTGAGAAAAAAGATGCTTTTCTCATAGAGCAAAGGACTGTCCAGCCCCTCAGAACAGCAGTAAATACCCAGAAGTAAGGAACCAAAGGATATGTGCAAGTGATACAGACAGAGCAGTTACAAATACAGTATTGTGATTGCAACAGGGATGCTGGTTTAAACCAGCTGAAGAGCTGATTGTGAGGGAAGCTGAGTGGCATCCTGTTAAGCACAGTCCATAAACATCAGCCAGCATTATCATTTAGGCAGCCCTTTATATCCAGTCAAGAAGAGACAGGTTCCATTGGAACCAGACTCAGGGATATCTGCTTCTCTGACACCAGAAGCATGTGGTTTTGGCTGCTCCTGCTCCCCCAGTCCCACTGGCTCTGTGGCAGGGAAATTTCTGAGAAGACTCCCTTGTTTATGGAGCCTTGCCACTGAAACAGCAGGACACTCATTTGCAAAGTTATAAAACACCAGTTTTTAAAATCAGCCCACAATATACAAGCTTAACACAGACCAGCCTCCGGAGGAACTGGAAACATATTTTTTCAGGGCTCAAACAAGCAAACAAAATGTCCAGGCAACAGGAAAATAACCCAAACAATCATCTGCCTCCAGCTGTTCCCCATTCAGCATGTGGCAAACACAGTCCTGTTATGCCTTGACCTCTCCCTGCTAAGAAGTAGTGAGCTGCTGATGGTCAGCGTGAGATGGGGACACCAGCTTGAGGAACGCTCCAAGCAAGAACCCCTCCATGGGGGCATGACACAGAGACACCAGCTGAGCAAACCTGATGGGGAGACACACACACTCCCAAAGCCCTTGTCCAAGTCCAAACTGTGCTGGTGAAGGGTCACAGAGTGTGCACAATGTCCTGGTCTCGTGCTGGCGGCCTACTAGCTCAGAAGAGCTCTCAGCAGGGAGGAGTGTGTATCAGGGAAATCCCCCATTCCCTGTGCCTCCTTGGGGATTGGCAGGACAGGAGGGAGCTGTATCATCTCCTGCTCTTGTGTTCTTTCAGCTACCATCCACATTCCCGGTGATATGAAAGGACCACTGCCTAGTGCACTGTCACCACCATTCAGCCATATCAGATAGTGATACCCAGCCATGTGCCATCACTGTACCACACTAAGCAGAGACTGGGGAACTTCAACACAACCAAATAACAAGAAACTCCCTTTATTTTTTGTTGTCAAATTTCTGTGACGGTGTTGTAAGCAACATCAGGGTGTTCAATCTGCTCTCCTGCATGAGGATCACTGCTTGCAGTCAGTTTTTTAAACTTGAGTAACCTCAGCATAAAGCTTGCTTATGATACGCATGTGTCTGTCTGTGGCTCTCTCAGGACACACAAGGGCTCTGAGACAGCAAAATCCTCCTGGCAAGAAAAACATCTGCAGAAACATTTGTGGTCTTTTCCCCAGAACCTGGATCAGCCTGCAGCCTTTGGGCAGGTGCAGATTTAGCAAGCTATGGGCAAAACAAAAGGGACACAAACTCTCCCTCTAATGCCCTGCGCTTTGCAGGGTGTTTGCACTCTGGGCCATGTGGGAGAGCAGTATCTGAGGGTTTTCTCAACACTGCTGCTTGTGTCCAGCCCTGGCTGCCACACACACACTGAGCCAAAATACCCCAAGTGCAAAAACTGGGCATCCTGAGTAAGATGAAATCGAAGAGGAGTTCCTGACATGACACAGGGAATAGAGGGCAAGCTGGCTCTGAGATGGTAACATTTGTAGGCCTTTTAAAAGTCCGCACAGGAGCCACCAGAAATCTCAATAAAGCTCTGAAGGGCCACAGATGACCCACTGGACACTGCCCTCTGGGCTCTCAGCCACAGGATGCCCAGCACTGTCAGAACATTCAGGCTAGAGATAGACGCATCCGGCTGGGGTGAACTGGTGTTGGTTTTACTGCCTGGGTTCATTAGAAACTCCATGGTCATCCGCACTACTTAAAATTTCCTGAAGTGTGTCTGCTGTTTTGCACCTGCTGGAAATGTTATTGTCACTTTTCCTGGGTTTACTTGCTTTTCTTGCTTCTTCCTGTTAGCCTTCACTGCTTGATTGTATTTATTTTGTTGTTGGAACAAGCATTTCCTATTTATTGCAATGTCTGCTCCTGTGTGACTCCTCTGTCATGGAAGGACTCAGCCAGGCAAGGAGGAAAGAGGATGGTGTTTCTGGCCCTGTCATGTGGCCATGCAGAGTAGAAGGATGGGATGAATAGAACGGGTAAAAGCATTAGCTTTGCACTAATAGGAGTGCAAAGATACAGGTTATTTCTTCCCTTTGGACACCTGGAGAAAGGTACAGCTAAGAATAGTTCCTGTCCCAGCAGCTCATCAGGAGGGCATTGCCCCTCTGATCTTACAGCAGATCTGTGTATGCAATCACTCCATTGTGCTGCTCTGCACGAGTGACCTTCTCTTGCTGGAGAACCTTAAGTAGCAGTGTTTAATGTGGGTCCTTTCAGTGCCAAGGAGCAACCAGAGGTTCCTGTGCCAGCAGGCTGGAAAAGGCTGTAATCTCTGGCAGACAGGTGGCAAGCAGCAAAGGAGTGAAGTGTGGGACTGTCCCAGATAACCCTGACCCACTGCAGCCCAACCCAAACCTTGTTCTCCATTTCTTTGCATCAGCCCCATCCTTTACTAAGTGACGGGTAGCTGTATAAGGGGGATCACTGCAGAAAAAGGGCAATGCATTTGCCTTGTGGGACATTCATGGTAGACTGGTCCAGTGGCTAAAGCAGAAGAGAATGAACAACCTGACTGCGGGGCAGGAGGGACATTATGCATGGCCTGTCCCAGAAAGAAATCAAGGAGGGGAAAAAGAGAAAACAGCTGCAACCTGGGTGCAGAGATAGTGTGCATTATCTGGGATTTCGGGACAAGGCAGCTGTCCCTACCTACTTGTGTTCCTGCTGATGTTCTAGGACTTCTCTCCTTTTGTGTGATGATGAGAAGTCACTTAAAGAGGTGACACTGAAAAGGTTTCCTTATAGTGTGTCCCAACATTTTTGAACAAAATGCAATGTCTTCTGTACTGGCCCTATTCGGTGGACCCTGGATATCACTACAGTTTGTGTAGGCCAGGTGCATGTTGTGTATCTGTACAGCGACTCCAATCCTGCATCCAGCAGGGCACAGCAAATTTACCTCAAGCAGGGTCCTCACGCCACACAGGACAGCAGGTGCCAGAGTGGGCAGAGAGACATGACAAAGGCTTAACACAGATGAGAGACTGGTGGCTGTGTATTTTCATGCATTTTGGCTTGTAACATTTTTCTAAATGACCACATTGTCTACATAAAGCTCTCAGACTCCCAAGCTTAACCCCAAGTATCTCATTTTTCAGCATCTGGCTTTTTCAAACTGCTTTGGAAAAATAAATAAATAAAATGAACAGTGACATTCACATAAATTAATGATATATTTGCAACTTTTTGATTGATATTGGAACACTTGACAGGTCCAATTTATATGCAAATCAGCCTTACATTCACAGTGTAAAGAAGGAAAACTTCATTTCTCATGCTTTGCAAATCATTAAATCCTGTGAACTCTTTGCTTAGTCATGTATTCCTCAAAAGCATCAGTTTAACCACAAATCACTTGTCCTTGCAATCCATTAGCCTCACGGAGAACTCTGGGCCTGGGGTACAAGCCATTTTTGTGGAGATGTATGAAATTAAGAGTGGGCTATGCTGTACCACAAGAACATTGCAATAGAAGCATTGCAAACTACGGGCTTTTGCAGTGTATGTGTGCCAGATGTTAGAAGATCACAAATGAGGACACCAGATTTCCCAGTTCCTGCTTCTGGCTGTTTTCTGCCATTCCGTTGCTCCCAGCTCTAATTGGTACCAGAAGTATTTCTTAGAAGGAGTCACTGTGCTGGACAGCTCTTGCCCTGTCTATCACAGGCCTTGCTAACTGAGACTTGAAAAAGATCCAGGATCTATCCTGTAAATATTTACATAGATACAGGACTGTCACTGCTCTTAAATCAAAGCCCGGAGGACAGAAAATGGCATATGGAACAGAAAGACACTGTATTCAGAAAGACCTGGAAGGGAAAGAATAATAACAACTGTGATGGCTTCTCCAGAGTTTGCCACCTGGGACTGCCCCAGCAGTCACTGCCACAGCAAGGGCTGTGTTCTCAGGAAGGTCTCTCTCTGAAGCCTGGTGACTTCAGTGGAAAAAATCTCTCTGGTACCAAAAGGTTTTGGATCAGAACTATTCCTTTTCCCGTTCATATTTGAAAAAAAAATTCTCTTCACCAGCTAGACCACTTGRTGTCTCTCTTCTGCTCCTTATTTATTGTTACTATTTGAGGAGCTTCAGGACAGACCTGGACATGAAAGAATAAGTACATTATTTGCAGAAACAACACCTGAAACCGGGGAAAGCAAAAGCAGCAGCAGATGCTGAGGTAACGTGATGCGTTCATTAGCCAAGTGGAGTCTCTTTTGATATATTTAGCCAATACAACTTTTCTTTATTCAGTGACAGAGGACGTTGCCCTGTGAGTTCTCCCACAAATCATGACTTGAAGACGTGGCAGTGTTAGATGGCCCGTGTGTGGGACTGGGAATCAGGATGCTGCAGCCTTGTGGCTTTGGGGAAGCCACAAAACCCGCTTTGTTCAACTTCCTCATTGTGGGAAAGGGAGAATTCACTTGTTCACTTACCTCGGAAGGCTGTGGTGATGATTGAGGACAGCTTTGGAAAATGCCCTGGCTGTCTTTTTTAATTAAACAACAACAACAACAACAACAACAGAAATTGTAAAATAAAACAAAACCAACTAGATTTCTTGCAACCAAAAGCTTTCTAAGAACGAAGGCATGTATTTATAGCAAGAACAATTTATAAGGACTGGCACTTTCTGTGCAAACCACTTAGGATAACAGCCTATTTTCCATCTGTCTGTGCCCACACAGTCGCGCAGGCTGAGGAGATCTGGGCTCGGTCACGGCTCGCTGCCCCCAGCCCGCAGAGCCCTGCGGGGCTCTGCCCCTCCAGAACAACGGGAACACGAGGGGACGCGGACCCTCTCACGCCTCGGAACTACAACTCCCAGCAGGCCGCGGGAGGGCGCAGGGAGCGCGGGTGGCGCGCATGCGCACTGCCTTGTCAAGCATGGCTACGGTGTTGTCCCGGGCGCTGAAGCTGCCGGGTAAGGGCTGCGCGCCCGCGGGAGGCACCGAGCGCCGGCAGGCTCGGGCCGGGCACAGCAGGGCCGGGCAGGGCCGGGCCGGGGCAGCGCCCGACGGCGGGAGGCGCGGGTGCCGCTGCCCCAGGGCGGCGGGGCGCGTTGCCATAGTGATGTGGCGATGTGGGGTGAGGCCCGCGGGCCAGGCGGTGAGAGGCGGCCGGCGGGCTCCGCGCGGGGCCCGCGGCCGCGGGAGGGACGCGGGGGCCGGGGCAGCGCCTCGGGGCCTGGAGGGCGTCATGCGTGACGAAGGGGGGCCTGGGCCGCGGCCCCGTGAGGGGACTGCGCGGGACGAAAGAAAGCGCAGACCCTCTCAGAGGGGCTCCTGCCGGGTTTTACCCGCAGAAGCCAGGCCAGGAGTTCGGTAAGTGCCACTGCAATTACCCAGGTAAATGTTTAAAGCCTGCCTGCCGCCTCTGCACCTTCCAGCCAGAGATCTTCAGCGAGATGAAAGGATATTCAAGCACAAGGGGCTATTGTGTGCGGTGAGCAGCAGTCAAACAGCCATTCTCTTCAGTAAGGAGATTAAAAGGGAATTAAAATACCTTGCCAGACTAGATCTTGGGAGCATGCTAGTTGCTGTTGTATGTACTGGAGATGGTGCCAATGCACCTGGCTGCATTAACTTCAATGGGAAAGTGCCTCATTGGCCTTCCTAACCGTGTCTTGCCTTGGGGACAGCTCTGGAACAGAGACAGGGCCCTGCTGTGTGCTGCTGGGGGAGGGCTCCTCCCTGGCACTACACACCTGTGTGGTCCTGCACTGCCCCAGTCCGTGAAGCTGCACTCTGGACCAGTCATAACTTCTTCCTTCATTGGTCCATGGAGGTAATAGTAATGTCTTCAAGGTCGCTTCTGCCATCTCTTCATAACCCTTACCAAGAGTCATTACTTTTAGTTTATGTGGTGCCTCTGAGATTTCATTCAAAGAAGTCTTGTTTACAAATCGGTTTCTTCCTGGTTTTATATATATGTCGGTCTGTGTGGGAAGGAATACATTTTACATGAAGTCTGTGTAGGAAGAGTGCAAATTGGTACTGGTGTGCATTAGGGCGTGACCACTGGGGGGGAACCGTGCAATACCAAGTACAGATCTCTTCTGGGTCCTTTGGAACCAGCATTATCTATTTGATGTCTGCTGTTGGGCGACACTGTTTTGGAAAAGATCGTAACAGGCCTTGCAACTGCACTTAAGAAAACAGTTCTTGCATCAATCCTTACATTAAATTTCAGAAATCATACCTTTCTTGTGTGTTTAATTCTTGAAAAATGCAGCTTCCAACAGCAATGAGAAAGCAGAAAGCCTGTTGCTATATCTGTTTTTCCTGCTACATCTCATTAAATTAATTAAAAATCAATATGTGGCAACTTACCTCCTCATGGGCTTAGAGATATGTCTGCAGTAGCCAGTGACTGGTGCCTGCCAACTGCCAGAAAAATAAACAGAACATGGAGTACAGCAGATACTGGAACCAGTATGCCATCATTGGAGTAATGCACTCAAAATTGCACTTTTCTAAAGTCCAAAGCCTGCTCTTTTCACTCCGAAGTGAGTGCAAAGAAAAGCCTTTCCAGTCAGTCAAAACCAGAAAAAATAAGATTACAATTAATATCTTTGAAGCCATCTGCACTAGAAAGGAGTATTTTAGTATGACTGAGACCTCATGTCAACACACATCACTTCACAGGTGCCTTCTTTCCAGATCATGATCACACGATGATCATCTATTCGTTGAGACGTCAGATTCTTCTACTGCAATGGTTGCAAGAGCTGCTGGTGCAAAAATAGTGTTTGGCAAATACACAGGGGATTTTCAAAGTAATAAAGTGCAATTTAGAGACCTACTGCCCTTGAAAGCTGATAGGTTTGGGGCATTTTCCCTCTCTTCTGCTTTCGAAAACCTCCATTTTCAGTATTTGCTTTTTCTTCCAGTGGCTGCCAAAAAAAAAAATCCAGGGTGATGTGATCAGTAACTTAGCCACAGACCACAAGCAGCTTAGCAGCTTCCTCTAATTGTAACCACAGGCCACTGACTGGGAACCTCTGTGTTATCACTGGTGCTGTGGAAAAAATGGAATACAATTTAGAGCAAGTCAGAAAAGAAGCTGCTTGGCTTACTCTACCTGTAGGAGGGAGGGAACACATAGCAATAGGGAAACTGACTTTGCTGATACTAACTCCATGCCTGTGAAGTGGATGCAAGGTTTATATGCACTTGGAGTCACTATGGAAGACAGGTAACAAAATGTGAGTTACACAGATTTGGTAGCCACATAAGGCCACAGAACTGCCACTTGCTTTAGCGCAGAGACTTAATTTATCTTGAAGGCTACGCAGTGATTATCATTTCAGGAGATATGGTGAGAGTTTGACCAAGAGGCCAGCTCAGATCTTAACGGTTCTACTTCCACGATGGAAAACTGAAAACTGCATGTATTTCCTGACAGCTTACTGCTTGCAACAGAGGCAGTTGTAGCTTTCTATTGATTGACAAACTGTTTTCCCCCAGCCTGAGCCTTGTTGACCAGAAAGGAAATAATTTGACTTCTGGAGCACTTATAAATAAATCATAATTCTCTAAATGTTGTGAGACTGCCTCTGTTTTCACACATTCTTTACTGGTTTTTATGTTTATTTATGCTTTTCTGCTGAAAAATCATCTGGGAGTGATTAGTGGAAGCCAGGTGTGTTATCCCTCTTTCCCACAGTAAGTGACCTAAAACTTGGATGAAGACTCATGTTCTTCTGTGCTCTCTCCAGCCGGGTGAATCATGAGTTACATGTTCTCTGCACTACAGAACAGCCTTGGGAGGCTGAGCAGAGCACATCCTTGCCAGGTCTCCAGAGACATTCCCAAAACACCTACAGATTGGTTGTTAAGGTTCTCTCTGAACAGTGGGAGATAAGCATTTGAATCCTCTGAGATTAGATATAAAATTGGGTTTTACATGTGCTGGATGAGTGCTCCAACAGCCCTTGTTAAAGGGCAGTACCTTCCTTTCTTTTGACTTAAAAAAAAAATCATCAGGGCATTTTATGCCTGACTTTACTGAGTGGCTGTGCCTTGTGAGTGTGTGAGCTAACCTTGTGAGAAAAGATAGGGTGAAGGAGTGCCAGTTTCTGATTCCTAGTCAGGCTTAGACTAAATTAAGACTGAGCAGTTCTCTGCTTTATAGCTCTCCTGTAATTCTGTAGATTCTTTCCTATGTAGATCATCAAAACCTGTCATTAGTGTGTAGTAGCAGTTTTCTAGCCGCTGATCAGTGGTTCTCAGTAGGACAGGTGTTCCTGTTACAGGTTGCCTGTGGTTGACACCACTGTTGATGTTGCCAGCAGCTCAGTCCCTGCCAGTTCAAGGAGTGGGTGAGCCATAGTTTTGAGATCCTTTCTGTCTCCTAGAGATCCAGAACAAAACTGTTCCAGATAAATTTTATTGATACAAATGCTTTTAGTTCCTCCAAGGATGAACAGCAGGTTCCAGTCTTCTGGGTTGACTGTCTGGAATGAAAATAATTAAACAAATCATAGTATATCTGAAGTATAAGTATGCTTTGAGTTGTTTTACTCAAAGCTCACCAGTTTCCAAAATCAAGAGCAGTCTAGTTAGCATAACTGTCTTTGACTTTCCAGGCTAAATAATACCATTTAGTCTTGGGCCAGCCACATTTGTTTTTCGTACTGTTCTGACCTGGCTTGAACTGGCACATCTGGATCTGTAGTGAGAAGATGCAAATACTCTGGCAGTGAGGCCTCTCTGGAATGTTTTGTTTTCACTGAGTAGTCTTTCAGTCACTTTTTAGCACAGCCTACTGTACAGACACCTGTGAAATTTGTGCTGCAATCTCTGAGCAGAGAGCTGTGTGCCACCAAGGTCGGTGGCCTTCTGTGCCCTCACAGGATGGAGCCAAGATTATCAAGGCTTCCTGCAAAGCCCACACTTTGAACACGTTTAGAACAGACCTATGTGAAACAATGCAGTGTGTCACAGGGAAACACCAGACTGACCCGTAGGAATGCAGTATCTTTTGGCTGGGTGCTCTGCCTCCACAAGGAACTGCTTTTTGGAGTGTATATGTGCACCAGATTTTTGAGTCTTTGTAGAAGCCCCTAGTTCAAAAAGGAAGAGTCTGACTTACATATGTGAAATTGTTGGATATTTTTATTTCTTCTGTTCAGTGTAGGTGAGTTGTCCTGGCTTTCCCACCTATTGTGAGGCATTTGGCTTTTAGTGGGATTGAGAGCTTTTCTTAAATCCTAAAAAAGTAGCTGAATACCATTTATAAATGGTACAGGAAGGGAAAGTGAAGGTCCTTTTGTGGGGTGAAAAATGAGAAAGAAATGAGATGCACATGCTGAAAAATACACTCTAGATTATGCAAAATAGGTGTGTTGCACTAACTAGATACTACAGTAGATTTCTAACTTGAGTCTGTCTTTAACAACCAGAAGTAAGGTATATTATCTTAGTCAGCAAGAATAATCATGAAAGCCCTTGCATTTCTGCTTTGTAAAGCCTTTCCATCATCTTAGTGTCTGAGAGGGGTTACAGCTTGCATATTTTTGCTTATTATGCCTTGCATGTATCACTTCAGGAATCCAGGCACAAGCTAGTTCCTCTCTCAGCTCAGCTTTAAACAAAGGGAAATGAGGCAAATACCTGGGATAGCAAAGTCCCACCTTGGAACAGGAGAGAGAGAGAAACTGACTGAGGCTCTGCAATCATCGGAGCAGTTGCCGTGGCTCCATGCCCAGCCTTGTGGCGCAGGGCAGTTCCCTGAGACGTGACCCTGGTCTCGTAGCTCAGGGCAGTGAGTCTGCATGATCTTTCCTGTCCCTGTAAACAGATGGCGCTGGGCTTAGCCAGTGTGTATGACCAGCCCCTACACCTGCCCTCGCCTCACTCCCTATGGCTGTCTGGGGCTTGGGGGACAAGTCTGTGTGCCAGGCATCTGTGCAGGAGACACCTAAAGCTAAGCTACTTTGCTGTACCACGACCTGAAGGGATCAGTACCAACGTACCTATCTTGGCCAGGCCAAGCACAGGCTGTTGGCTGTGGTGGGAGCAGGAACAGAGCAAGCCCACTGTGGTTGCCCCCCGCAGGGGCTGGAGTATTCCCTCTCGCAGAGCTGAGCTGTTCAGAGAGGTGGTGTCTTAGAGGGGCAGCCTGATCCCTCCAGACGTCAGCATGTTAGTGGCCCAAAAGGGCAAAATCACTTTCCCATCATCTTCAGGGAGACTTCATGTATCTCATTACCAATCAAGAAAGTATTAGAATTAAATCAGCCATGAATTCCATATATACATGTACATACACATGTGTGTATATATACACACACACACACACACATACACACCTTTATCTGTGGGAAATAAACTGTCAGCATCTTTTCTCCTGCAGCTGCTACTGTGAAACATGGAGAGACCCTGTCATTTCTCTCACACTACTCACTTGAATCCATGCAAAATGCAGACTGCTCTGCCATCCCTTCTGTGTCACTCTCCACTGCAGCCTTTTCTTCACTGAGATCCTGCAAAAGTGAGGAAGTCGTGCTTTATTGTCTCTCTCCATCTTTTTTTTTCAGGAAAGAAAAGCCCAGACCTTGGGGAATATGATCCCCTCACTCAGGCTGACAGTGATGAAAGCGAAGATGACCTTGTACTCAACATCCAGAAGAATGGGGGAGTCAAGAACGGGAAGAGCCCCCCTGAAGAGATACAGGACCCTGATTCTGATGTGGAGGTTGGGATGACAAAGCAGCACACGTCAGAGAGCGCGCCTGAGGGTTATCCTGCAGAGACAGCTGGGAGCTTGGAGCAGAAGGCTGCTCCCTCCCTCATGCCATACCTGCGCACTGCGATCTTTTTGCTCACTGTGGTGATCTCGATGATTCTTGTGTTGGTGTGCGCATTTCTAATTCCCTGTCCCCCTAGAGACTTGCATAACACCTGGAACCGCAACCTAGGTCAGGGAGCAGGTGAGAAAGCCCCAGGAACAGCATCTGGTGTGGGGGAGGTGGCAGCTCCCAGGCTGGGCATCGGTGGGAGAGACCTATCTGGGAGAGCCAGGTCAGAGCAGAGACCCTTCCTCACCACTGCAGATGCTCCAAGATAATAGACAGSTGGCCATGCCCTGCTCACTCTTGAAGCTGAGGCCTGTGAAATCTGGCATCAGTAGATAACAGTGCCACAAAATTTTGTTTCTGCCAACATCAAAAATTATTTTGACTCTTCTTCCATCCTGCCTTTTTGTCTGGATGTTGTGCTCTGTTCCAGATGGAGATGGCCCAGCCCACTTTAAAATACAGTGCCTCCCTTTCTACAACCTGGACTTTACCAGTACCTCCATGCTGAAGTACGTGGTTGTGTTTGAGAGGAGAGGGATAGAAGTCTTTGTGTCTTCTAACTAGCTTAACTAACCTTATCTCATTGTCTTTTTGTCCTGCTTGAATCCATAAATCAACATTTGAGATCTTTTGTTATCCTCTACAGGCCACTGGTAACATTTCTAAAGTATCTCCTGTTCTGGCTTCTGCAGTAAAGTAACAGTGTTTTGTGAAATAATTTCTGCCAGGACTAGATATGTCTCTCCCTCCTTGCTTTCTGCCCCTGGCTTCCAAATCTAAGCCTTTCATAAGATACATGGCTCCCACATCACCTCAGAAATTGAAGTGGGAAGCATAAATCTATTTCTGTTAGCTCCTCCATTTTTCTTTTTCCTTTCTCTGACCCAGATGCTACATTTCTGCATTTCCATGCAATGAAAGATCTTACCGTGGTGTGAGCTGCCTGTCCTTGGTGGTTCCCTAGCAGACTTAGTGGGGCTTTCCTGTCCACGAGTCTCATTTCTGGGCCAACCCTCCACTCCCAGTGTGTAAATGAGCTGGGTGGCCTTTTTGACATGTAATTGTTGCAGGTGGTGTGTTATCCCCACTGGAACTGTGTGATGTGAACGGTGATGGGCTCCCTGACATCCTCGTTGTCTTCACTGCCTTGATGAATGCCAATGTCATGGGTAAGCACCGCAGCTCCTTTCCGTTCCTCTTTCTTTGTCATTATGGACCTTTGTATGTTTGTTCTTGCACACAGGAAGAGTTCCTGCCGCTGCAAATCCACTGCATTGCTCTTTTCAGAATTCCTTAAAATTGCTGGTGCACCACTGTGCCTGTGGTTGGTCATGCTTAGAATTTTCATTACAAGCCTCTGCTCCCATACCTTTTGAGTCAACATCATGTTTGCCCTTATCTCATCTTGAGGCAACTCCATCTCTTTGTCCTGCATTTGTGCACACTTGACTTTGTTTTTAGATTAGCTGTAGGTCAGTGTTACAGGAAACACCCTCACTTTGCTGCCTTTTTCTCCAGGTGACTCCATATACTTGCCAGGCTCCAAATCAATGCTAATTTACAAATAATAGACTGATGATGGGGAAGTTACTGTGCCTGGCTGTTTAGCAGGTATTGCCCTGCTTCCTTCTCCTGGCTACTTTGCTCTCTTTGTTAGCCCTCACACCCTTCAGGTAACAGCATCCTATTGCACTGGGCTTCTGAAGTCCTGGGGGTTCCCAGCTGCCTGCTGTACCGCGCCTGCCTACCCTGGCATCGCCTGATATTAGATGAATCTGTTCAGACTCAGAGACATATTCAGGGAGCAAGCATACACTGCACAACCTGAAGAAAATTCTTGTGAGAGCAAAATGCCTTGGCTCTTCAAAGAAGTAATAAAAATATTGTTAGAGGATAGGGAAAATGCCTTTCTCCACGGCCCAAGCAAGGCCCTTGGTATTTCACAGCAAGTCCTGTAAAAAGAAACCTATGAACATAGAGAAAACTGTAAAGTAAGTTAAAAAATAAGTGAGAGAGGGAGATACTGTTGACATAAAGGCTGTATTCAGTTCAAATAGCTTGTCCTTGCATTCTATATTTTTGCCATTGCATTGTTTTTATCTTTCATCACAGATATATGTACAATCAGCATGGTCTGAATGAAACTAGTCATACCTAGTTGCATCTTGGGCTGTAGCTATGCTGGAAGACAAAAAGCAGACACTAAAACAGGTCTAAGCAGATCACAATCCTAAACGCACATAGCTGGATATCAGCCCACCTGTAGCTTGTGCTCAAAGCATTCACACAGTGTCAAGTAGAGATAAGGTTGGGATAGGCATGCAGTGGAGTAAACTATGAGATTGTTAACTGTTTCTCCAGCTTGCACGCTCAGCATCTGTGAGCTGCATTCAGGAGTTAGTTGTTCTTGGTCCCTATCAACAAAATGAAGATAACTTGATCTGGGGCAACCCCTTGGCATAAGCCCCATGATTTTCATTTGAGAAGAGAGTGAGTTTGATTTAGAGAGTGGACTCACACTTGTATTTAGCCAGTGGCCCTTTGTGTTGTCAGGTCACATGTTGTATGTGTTGCTGGTAAGACAGAAGTTGACTGGGTGTGTTGTTATTTTGAAATATGTGGGAGTTCATCTTAAATTGTGATATGACCATACTAGGTAGAGATTAATTACAGTAACCACACTTATGTCTGAGGGTAGGCAGAGCTAAAAGTTGCTCACATTTGGAATCATAGCCAACAGTCAACTGAAACAGCACAGAGTACTTTATTTTACAATTATTTTGTGCTAACTGGTGAATCAGAAAAAGAACCCTGAGTTACACCAATTGGTTGTATTCAGTCTGTTTTTCACAATACTAAAACTCATTTGGAAAACAAAGGAAAAAACTCTCAGACTACCAATCACCTTCTGTTGCTCCAGAATTACAAACAAGCCAGGACTTTCATATTTGGTGACATCTGCTTGGGGAATCACTTATGGTTCCCCCTTGGTGCTAGCTCTTTTGTTGAGGGAGAGGGGATCAGAAGAATCAGTCTGGTTTGACAGCAGTAAATTTCACATGAGGAAGTCAGCACAAGTGAGCACATTGTCCCCAGGAACTTGATTCTCTGTGCCCAGCTGACCACATTTCTTGCTGTGAGCTCAGCTCCAACCTCGTTGGTTGTCTGGGCTGTTGATTTTCAGCCCAGCTTGTTTGGAGATCACTGCTAGGCTCTGCAGCAGAGAAATTCTGCCATGAGGTGGCATTTGGCCTTTGCTTTCAGGCAGTGTGGATTTATCTGTCTGGAGCCACTCAGCTCAAGGAGCTAGAGCTGGAACTGAAGCACAAGGACCAAAGGCAACATGGTCATAGTAATCCCTCTTATACCAAGGGATTACATTCTCTCTTTCCTGCCTCTTCTAGGTGTGTCTAAACCCTCTGTAACTGTGGTGGCACTTTCTGGTATGAATGGCAGCACCTTGTGGTCCATCCAACTTCCAGAGGAGACTCGGAGTGTGCAGTGCAATGGGCTATCACTGGGGGCAGCTGCAGGGCCTGTCTGCCTTGTTACAGGAATATCGAAATTCCTCAGCCTTTTCAGTGCCTCTACAGGTAAAGTCAACTATCAGCATATTAGAAATATGCTACTGCTTTTTTGGTTTTTTTAAAGGACTAATAAGCTTGAATGATTTGGTTCTGGCACCTTATGGTGGCTGTTACTTAGTGACACACTGGAAGGAGTCAAAACACTAATGAGTTTTTAGTTACACGGGATAAGAGAATCCAAAACATTGTGGTTCTGTGGCAGCATCTTCGTCCTACATCTGAGAATATTTCAAAGTGTTAGTCTTACCCTGTAGCATCCCCATGTCGTAAAGAATATGTAAAGTCTGTTCTCATTAACATTGAGCTGCTAGTGCAACTCAGAACCTACCTAACAGCACTGCAAAGCTGAACAGCATTCTTGGAGAAGTTGTATAAGGATATACAGGACAGCCAGAAAACCTTGCAGAGAAATTAGGCCCACAGAAGAATCAATTAGATGTGAATGAATATTGCGTTTTTAATCACTTGATCATGTTGAAAATCAGCCTTCGTTTTCTGATTGCTGTTTGTTCGACTATGTTAATTCATTGGCAGAAATATTCATAGGTAGGTATAGGGATGTTTTTGGAATCAACCAAAAGGTACCTTGAGGGCAGGTAACTTCGGGGTGGAGGTGTGAATTAATATTACAGTTAGGTTTTAATAAACCAAGTTCATCCAAGGGCAATGATTTCACCACAGTTGCTGGCTCAGCAGTAAGACATCTTCCCCTATCACCTCTGGCTGACAGATGCTATGTGGTTTATCAGCTGCAAAGTGCCATCAAGTTCCCCTCCCTGCAAGGATTTCTACAACCTGGCTGTGTTGTTTCCATTCCACTCCACCTTCTGGTCCCTCCCCCTTAGGAGGTGCTATGGTAACAGATTCTGAGTGTGGGGAATCATCATGGAATAGATTTTGGGCATGCCAACCACTCCAGGAGGGAGCAGCAACTGCATTTTACCCTATAATTTCTGTACTGTTAGAACTTCTGTTAGGATGTGAATATAACTTCTCAGTTTCCTATAATTTTACCCTCAGCCATCTTTCCACACCTTTCAAATGCTTTTGGGGACCAGATTACTTGCACAGTGTTTGCATGGTCAGGACTGTGAGCCGTCTCCTTTACCAGCAGTAGTAGTGTTATTAATGTACAGGTTTGGCCTTTGGTTTACTTTGTCATACAGGGGCAAACCTCATCCTACAGAGCAGCAACAGCAGAAAAGCATTTTTAAAGACTGAAAAAGCACAAGTGCTGGCAAAAGAATGATGAAAAAGTAAAAGCATTGAATTTAATTGTTGCCCCTTTTTTGGTGTTTATTTGCAAGTTTGCAAATCTGGTTTTACTGAGTTTCCAGCTGGCTCCTTGCTGGACTGCTGAACCATTTGACATCATGTCTGCTAACATGCTTTCACCCTGAGGTGGAGTGAGCATGTCATGCTGGAGTGGTAATTTGCTACTGGGAATTTAACTGAGACACAGATTTGCACTTCGAATATCAGAACTGCCCATCTGTTCCCTTTCCTTGCATCCATCTAGCCTTTACTGCTGGCTGAGGGAAACAACTGCTGTCCTGCAGAGCAGCACTCTCATTTAGGTTCTCCTTCCGAAAGTGATCCTTAAATATTCTCTGCTGTTTCAGGAATTGCTTAGGGCTCAGGTCTTTCGAGAGAGATGCTGAGAAGGAAACGCAGCAGGACTTGAAGCCTGACTCAAAGGCAATCAAGAAATGCTGTGAGAAGAATTTTGCTTCCCACTGCAGCTTGCCTCAGTTTGTAGGTTTGTCTTTCCTCTTCACAGAGAATGGGAGAAATAATCTCTCTTGCTCCCTCCTTCAAGAAGGTTTAGTGGACCCCTCTAGGGATGCCCTCTGGTTCCCCAAGTACAGGTCTCTTTCATCCTGTTCTTCCTGCAGGCAAGACCATCTGGACACTGAACTCCATCCACCTTTCAAGTGGGATCCTGGCTGCACCAGCTGCAACTCTTCCAGATGTAGATGGAGATGGGATTAGGGATATTGTTGTTCTGGCTCTCAAAGAGACACAGGTACATCATATCCCTACTCAAGGCTTGGAAGGACCTTGACTATCTGTGTAGAGGAACAACAGGGAGCCTGATGTGGAAGGACTGTAACTGGAGCTGCGAGAGCCCTTAATTTTCACTCCCTTGGATTTTGCTGAAAAGCACCCTTTTTCTTCCAATAGGTCAGAGCCCAGAGATCAAGCAATATGACAGTACCTACATTTCTTGACAGCTGGGAATGAACAGAAGGGTCATTATTTGCACCTGACTGAGACTGGAGAATTATCTGTTTCTGTTCAGTGAATGTGTGGTTTGAAATGAGTGTTTAGCAGCACTGTATGGATGGATCTCTGGAGAAAGGAGCATTTAGCTTATCCAAGAGAAAGAAATACTTGTGTGATTAATTCAGATGCAGATTTTCTTTATGCTTATCTCTCCCCACAATTCTAACATTGATGTTGTTAGAAGAGTGCAGGTTTTTGAAGTCCCTTTCGTATTTGATGCATTTGTGTCAAGAGAAAAACATGAATGTAAGATGCCCAGGAAGCCAGACTGAGCAAAGAGAAAGCAAACACTCTAGACCTTGCTGAGGGGGAAAAGATCAGTGGAGCTTCATGCTGTGGGGTTGGGGGAAGATTCTGAGTGCAGAGGTGCCTGAAAGCACTGATAAAAATCTCTACCTCTCTCACTTTGCAGCCTGATGTGTTTTTCATCTTGGTATCAGGAAAGACTGGGACTGCTTTGGGTGGGCCTGTGAAGTACAGCACCAATGGAGAAGGCAAAGTGATTGGCCCCCAAGTCCACATCACCAGCCGGGGAGCCATCTACATCCTGTTTGGTTTTGGTAAGATGCACCTTGCCTCTGCAGCTCTTCACCTTACTGAGAAAACATTTGTTTTACCTAAAATGGTCCAGAGTGTCCCTCAGATATTTCTGTCGTGCCTTCTGCTGTAAAAGCTAGGAGGGCAAAAGCACAAGTCTCACTGCTATGGTGTGGAAAAGTACAGGAGCACCAATACCTGTTAGCTTGGAATACCTTGGAGTTTCCCAAAGGCACATCAYGCCAGGGAAGTTCCAGCTCTGGGCGCTTCATTGCCTTCTACCACAACTACAGTGGTCCCAATCACCCTCTGTTCTACTGGGTTAGCTTTTGCAATCAAGACTCTTCATCTTTACTCTTCCTGGCAGGTAATGTTCAAGCAGTTGCCCTGAGGGATATCTTTACCCAAGCCAGAAACCGGGACAACTTTCCTGCAATGCTGCAGCAGGAGGAGCCAGAGTGGGAAAAGCGCAGATCTGTCAACCTGTCAGAACTCATTGACATTTACAGGTAAAAGATGGACTTGTTATCTTGCTCCTTCTGGGAGAGGAAGGGAAGGGTAGGCACTTCTTAGTGCTCCTAGAGGTGGTCACTTCTACTTCAATACTGTTCTTTTGTTCATTGTCCAGTTGATAACTGGGGAATACTGTGGGGAACCCATAATTTCCTCCCTGTCCTGTGGTTGTCCTAGCAAAAGAAGTGCAGAGTATGATCAAAGGGAGTCCTTAGCTTCTCTTGCTCCTTGTTCCTTTTTTCAAACCCGTATGCATAGCTGAAGGGAAAAAAAAGAGATGTTCCCAGCTAATGGAGTCTCTTTAGGAAGCTCAGTCTGTGTGGGCCTGGATTCCTCAGCTCATTCTTCTTTACTGCCAATTGTGGGGCAGGCTTGGTAGGAATAAAAGGAGGGAACAAATGTGAATCAAAAACTTCATGCTTTTTATACTAACTCATGATGTTCAGAAGATCCCACACCTGAATTTAGCTCAGTTAAACTGAGAAACACCCATCACTGGGGAAAAGATGGACTTCTCCAAGAATAGTTCAAATCTTTGGTAGGAATTGCCATGTGGACAGGCAGCAAGTGCTGAGATGTGCAGATATAAGCCTTGGTCTCTTCTCTGCTTTCCATTTGTCCCAGTGGGGGTGTTGACTTCCTGCAGACAATGAAGACACCTGACACAAACTGCAGCAACCTGCTCATCACAACCAAAGAGAGCTTGATCCTACTGAGGGGACAGGACCTGGAGCCCCACTGGACCCTGGAGCTGCAGAATATCAGCAGGTTACTTACTGGGAACATTTTTCTGTCCAGTTTCTTCCTGTACCATTTCCTGGGTTTCAGTTGTAAGCACATGTGTTCCTTAGAAAGCAATTGTCAGTAATTCTCCAAGTCTGTAGAGGAATGTGGAGGTGTGTGTTGTTGAGCCAAGTGAGGAGGGCAGGGGGAGCAAGGAACAGAAGACTGGAAACTTGAGCTGTGTGCTTGTGAGTGATCACAAATAAGGGGCTTGATTCAGGTACCCAACACTGAAGTCGAGGGAATGATGTGGCCTTGGAATTCAGTGGATTACTGATGTGTGATTCAGCCCATCTGCTGTCCAGGGCTTCCCAGCTCAGTGGAGAGGATCAGTTAAATTGGTGATGTTAAGTATTCAGAGAAGGTGTCTGAGTGTGGCCCAGAGATCTTAATGTTCCTTGAAAGTTGAAAATGAGCACTCTGATGACAGTCAGCACACCATCTATACTAAATGTAAACCTTAAAATAATACTGCTCATTCTCTAATTTCACACATGGAAATTAAGTAATTTTCCAGATCTTGTGGGTTGGTAATAACCAGCAATTTCAGCTTGCCCAGTATTAAATATTTGCAAAGGGCAGTTAGGCACAATTGAGGGAAATTATGTGGGAAACAAATTGCTTGCTCTAGTATCTAGAATAAAGAAAGCAGCTTTCAGCTCAGTGTTACTCAACTGTCAAGAGCATATATAGGAAGAAGGCATTGGAATTTCATTAACGAAAAAAAAGAGTGTCCAGCTATGTTTGATATTCAGGTAATGTCCATGTTCTTGAGGGCTGATGGATGATATAAACAGCGACTTTAAAAATGGGTTATGGCTAGTTGATCATGCTGTGGGGAAAGGAAATGGACTAGAAGTGTTTTGGGCCCAGAATCTGCAGACTTCTGAATGTGTCTGGAGTCTAGTTTAAAGGGTAAGTGTGTACTGACTAAGAAAAGCCACTTCATAGATGCTGTAGAATCGGTTATGTGCAAGAAATTTCTAAATGGATGCAGTAATAAATTGGAAAATACAAATCAAGAAGGGTTGAAAACTTTTTTACCATTACGGTTGAGGTTGGAAGGCACCTTTGGAGAGTTTGCCTAATCCCACCTCCCTGCTCAAGCAGACTCAGCTAGAGCAAGTTATTCAGGGCTGTGTGCTGTCAGTTTTTAAATATCTCCAAGGATGGAGACTTCACAATGTCTCTGGGCAGCTAATATTCAAGGTTGCTGCTTTCCAGCCCTGTCTTTCCTGTTCCCTGACCTCTCAAGGGACAAACTACAACACATGTAGAGGAGTTGCCAGATAGACATTGAAAAATAATGAAAGCAATTCTGGTTCTTTATTTGGTGAAGTCCAGGACTGCCTGTTTTCTCAGAGTTAAGAAAGACAAAATTTGGTAGGCTGACTGTATTGTGGGCAAGCATTTATTTAAGAGGTTTGTTTCGATTTTTTAGAACTTAAGAGAAGTTCTGCTTAAGCAACACAGGCTTGGGGACAAATTCAGCTCAGGGATCTTACCGCAGAGTCAAACAGACTGAAATCCTTGACAGACAGAGCTTACAGAGCCAGCTGTGAGCACCCCTTTTTCTCAACAAGCCTGCCCCAAACACACTACTTCATCCACGTAGACCGAGTCCAGACCTTTGGAAATAGTCTCTGAGAAAAACAACATGGCTACTGCAGATGTGCTGCCTTTCCAGATAGCTTTTGACAAGATCCCTGGAAAACCATAAAGGAGAATTAGTAGTCATAAAACAAGGGCGAAGTTCAGAGACCATGAAATTGAGTAAGCAGTTGCAAATTGTGTTGTAAATGGATGTTTCCGATGAGAGAGGATTAATAGCAGGTTGCTGTGGGGATTACTGTTGGGCAGGAATAATTACTAGCCTTCTGGTTCATTTGAGAAAGTGCCCAGGGGATTTTTCACTTGATTGGTAGCATCCAATGTACTTACGTCTGTCTGCAGTCAGTTTGTGGGATCTGCCACTGACTGTAACGCATAAGGGACATGAGAATAGGCACCTTAGGAGATGTTTTGAGTTTGTGGTCATAGGGTAGAATTGCCTACTACTTTCTTTTGCTATTGGAGAGCTTTCAAGCTATAGGAGTGTCTCATGATAGTGCCTTGAAAGCAACACCTGGTTGCCAAAGGTGTCTGTAAAGCAAATGATGTTGCTTGATGTCATAAGTATGAACAGT
Source organism: Amblyornis subalaris (assembly GCA_018881555.1). Taxonomy (NCBI): domain Eukaryota; kingdom Metazoa; phylum Chordata; class Aves; order Passeriformes; family Ptilonorhynchidae; genus Amblyornis; species Amblyornis subalaris. The sequence goes on along the minus strand of JACAXG010000009.1, from coordinate 10,257,972 downwards.
CAAGCCACTGTGGTACTGCGGCATTGCTGTTCAGGAACCATTCTGTCGTGCACATTATAAAGGGGAAGCTGGAAAAAAATTGAGAAAAGGTGTGGAAAAAATGCTTCACCATGGAAGATTTAAATTAGTGAGTTTATGTGATCAAAGAGAAGCCTGAGAGGTGCGTTCTTAAGCGTGTGTAAGAAATAGAAGCTAACAGGCATTTTAGTCTTGCCATAGCAAGAACAAGTGCCTTGAAGCAAAAGCTATTCATGTTCAAGAAAATAAAAATGCAGGAATGTTTCTTTGGGTGAAATTAATCATTAGAACTGTCTGTCATGAGAAATGATGGATTCGTCTCATCAAAGATGAGGCAGAGTCAGCCTACTGATACTTGGTTAATTGGGTGAAATACAGTAATCTGTCATAAATAGGAGGAGGAGGGAGGATGTACTCTGGTGATCCTGCCTTGCCATATAATCTCTGGTTCTGAGAATTTGTGGAATCATTTGTGCTTATTTAGAACCTTGCATCTAGCTATGGCGAATTGAAGGAAGACAGAGGCAAGACTCAGAAAGCCAAAAGCAAGCAAGATGGTTAAAAAACAGTTATAATGAGAGATATTAATGTGTTATGCCACCCAGAAGGGAGAGGATGAGAAGGGACTTCATTTAACCTTCTGAAGGTCGTAAAAAGGCTTGTAAACCTGCCAGCAGTAAGAATACAAAGAATCATGGGTTGCCATTAATGGTGAATATATTAAGATCCATTTCACACAGCTAAGGCAGCCTGGGAAATTCACTTTCAGCAGGAGGTCAAATGTGCCAATGCACTTTGGAAGGGCTGGGTAATTTTTTGTAATTATAGCAAAACTGTACAGGTTCTCATGCTAAGGAAAGAATGATAGAATCATATACAGGGAAATAAACATATGTCTACATAGCCCATCAAGGGATGCCCCCCACAGAGACAACTCTGAAGAATGGCTGACAAACACCATGGGCTGCTTGACCATTTTTCTCTTTTCTGTTCCACCAACAGACAGTTCCTGACAGTCCGAATAGTTCTGAGTGGATGAAAGATCTTACTTAGCATGGCAAATCTTGCCATTTTAAGAGGCAGAATGGAGGATGAAGGCAACTGTTCTGCCTCCATCTGAAATGCCTTTTTTTTACCATGGGGCTTAATGTTTCTTTTTCTAAATTTACAGCCAGCCTGTACCAGGTTACTTTGGTGCTGACCAAACTCTGGACTTCATGCTGCAAGCACAGACTGGAGATGGGAACAAAAAGGTAAAACAGGTGAAGGCAAGGAAGGCAAATGGCAACATAGAAGTGGGAGGTTGTGTAGAAAGAGACAAACATTCTCTGGTTCTTGCTCTTCCCATTTCTTTGGCTGACACTCGTTACTATGTGGCCAAAGGCATGAAAGGGAACAGCACAGGCCATGCCTCTGCAAGGGGGCTCTCTCTATACCCACACCTTGACACCCATTAATGCTCAATCTCTCCCCTGCCTTGAGGTGGTGGTGATAGATGGCAAATCTGGCCTCCCTGTTTGGAACCAGGAACTTCCGTGGCAGAGGCAACAAGTCGATGCACTCTCAGTCATGACTTTGGACAAGAAGTCTGTTTTTCTCTTCTGGGCTGATGAAACACAGCCTGTGTTACAAAGTTTGGTGAGCAAGCATCCTTTCTTTACTTTGAAGTTTCTCTGAGAAGCACGTGCAGTCTCTGTCTTTTATTCCCTTTTGTCATTGAACTTTAATCCTAACATATAAGAAGGCTGTCAGGGACATCTCTGACATTCTGACTTCTCTGAGCCTGAATACAGGAGTTTTTGTGTGCAAATTCTTCCCCATGAAGCTTTATTGACAGAAATTTTGCATCCACAAAACCAAAAATTTGTGAATTTTCATTTCACTGAGGTGTTGTAGCTGCAGATTTGTTCCCAGACCCAAAGTGCTTCTTCTGTGCATGCAGGCACACAATTCAGCATGGAGACTCAAACTTCCAGGCTCTAGCTGTGCCCATGAAGATATGACAGAGGTAGATTTCAGCCTTACCAAACAGAAGTTGTGGAGCAAATTCTGCTTTAGGGAAAAAAAGGTTTCAAGATTTTATCTCAGTAAAACCATAGTTTTTCATTCTCTGATCCATGTAAAGACAACACAGTGTCAGAAAACTTTATTTCTTTGATAAAGCTAGACTCCTCTTTGTTAGCCAGCTGTTATGTTTTTGTCTGTGTTTCATTCTAACAGCAGCCTGGTCCCAGACCTGAGCGCCCAGGGCTGCACCACCTCTATCTCCTCCATCCTGTTTTTCCTACGGTCCTTTTGGACCTCACCAATGCAACAGACAAAGTCATTGCTTCAGCAGGTGAGTACAAATGAAGGAGAAACTACCTAGGCTAGAAATATGGAGAGAGAAGTAGCTGTGAGAAACAGTGGGCTGTAGTTGTGCCTTTAAAGGTAACACCCGAGGTCTACCACACATAGGCCAACAATGGGAAATAAGATTTATCTTCCTCCTGAAGGAGCATCATGTCCACTTACTTTGCAAATAAAAGACCCACAAAGTTTCTTACACATGTTTAAACAAGGAAAGGTCCGAGTTTGATTTCATGCATGTTTTACACCAGAGAAGTTATGTTGCTTTCCATGGAGCTATTTATAATTTAATGTAGTGCATGAAAAATCACTGTGAAACTTTTCTCTGTCACCTCAGACACACTTCTGCTTTTCTTGGCCATCTCCTGCTCTTTGGGACAGCAGCTGTGCTGCTTCTTCATCTTTCTTTTTGTAAGGGGGAATCCAAAATATTTCAATTTGTTTTCAGGGAAGAGTAGGTCTGGATTTAACATCTACATATGATTGTACAGTCCCTGTTGGATTTTCTTACTTTTTCTAAAGCAGTTCGGCAAATAGTCAGCCTCTTGTGCATGGCAATGTGAGATAAAAGATCAGTTTATCCAGAACTAAGAGAAGTAGGCCAGGCCGCATAGAAAAACTGCTACATGGTAGTGACATCTAATTGGACTTGTATCAGAAACACAGTTCAGTCAAGAACAAATAGAATATTATTTTTACAGGAGTTTTTTAGAAACTGGGATTTCTGAGGGTCTGTACAGATCATTCTGCAATGATTGGAGACAACTGACTTGCCAGTGCTTTACAAATTTCCCCTTTTATACAGGTAAACAATAGTTACTAACAGGTGTGGGAAGGAAAGCTCTGAAAGTGAACTGTATTCTTGAAATATGTTTATATCCTAACATAACCTGGAACCAAACCTTTCTGTTTCTGATCTATATTTCAGTTTCTTTCCATGGAAAAATTTTAAAATAATTTTTCCTTATCAATTAAGGTACATGGAATTGTAAAGTCAGACTGAATATGTTCTCAGTCCAGGGGATGTTTTGACTAAGGGCTGTAAGATTTCTTTTGGAAGAAACATAATCATTTACTCCTCACCACTGTTTTCTTGCCCTTTTCTGATGGACCAGTTGGAATTAATGATCTCCAAAAGGATGCATTTCACATCACTGTGACAACAACTGCAACCTCTGAAAAACAGCCAGGATTTCTCTCAGTCAGCAAGCTGGGCCTGAAGTGGGCCATGATGAGTCAAGGTCGAATGGTATGGTTAAAGGACACCACCACTCCAAAAATCAGCCGTGGAGAAGTGAGGCGATTTCTTGCCCGGATGAAATTTGCTGACTTTCCTCAGAAGGTGAGATTGTGCAGGAATCCCTAATGAAATCCAGGCCTTTGAAAACATCTGATCTCTTCCCTACAGACACAGTTAAGGTGCTTTTTGGGATGCAAAGAGACTGGTGGGATGCAAAGAGACTGTTTGCAAGATTACTGGCTGCCCCTTTGGGCATAACCTGGGCAGATTGTGAGGCAAAGATGTACTTTGGCAGTTGAACACAACACAGGATCTTAGAAAGAAACAGGGATGATGATCATAAGAGACTGAGAGACTTGCAGAGGGATCAGAGAGGTGGGATTGAGATCACTTGTCTTGACATGGGCAGACAGGGGTCCTCCATAGAATGGTGCCCAGGTTCTGTTGCTGACTTGTGAATTACTCCTTTACCAGATTGGATGATAATAGGTTTTGGCTTTAATGTTTGTTTGCCTTTCCTTCTCCAGCTCTAGCCTGGTGGTTCCTCAGATGTTGGTTGGACCTGTGGCCCGTATGGGGAATATAGGAAGCTGCTGAGTGTATCTTCAGGAAAACTGCTGCGTAGAGGGAATGGGGGCTAAAAGCACTTACCCTTTCTTCAGCTATCTGGGGAATGCTGCTGGAGGCAGGTTTGTCCTAGGCAGACCTGTTCTGTACCAGAGGAACCTTGTTCAGCAACTCCCCCTCCATATGCTGTTCTTGCATGCTTCCTTCCAGGTAACACAGAAATGTGAATTTAGAATTTATATACATATATATATATAAAATCAGGCTTTATATATATATGTGTTAATTTATACAATATATGTATATTTTTTGTATGTTTAATTTATGAATGAGATTTAGGACACAGCTTTTTATGTCCAAACAGTGTTCCCAAGCAGTCTAACAAGCTCTGTGGCTAGAGTGGGCCATGATAAGTCAAGGCAAGTGGTGTGGCTAAAGGACACCACCTACTTTAATCTTTTTATTTTTGGAGAGAAGCCTCTGCCTGCTTCAGGGTTAGGTCTTTTCTACAACCTCGCCTGTGCTCTCCATGCTGCCCTCTTCTCCATGCTGCCGCCAAACTCGCAAACAAACTAGTTCTCTGGCTGAATTACCAGATCTAGAGAAAGATGGTCCCCACAGCATTTGCCAGCCCTTGCACTTGTGTATTTCTTTCCCAGTTCCAAGTTCAGGACGCCAAGTTCAGGTGTGTGTGGGTGATGTAGAAGTGAAAGGCTCACATCTTATTTCTCTCCATCCCTAAGCTTTGTATGAACCCAAATGGTCACTGTTATATCACACTGCAGTCCAATGAGCAGAGTCCCCCTTTGCAAATGTATCACAGCCCTCTTGGGATAGATGTCCAGCAGATCCCGACTGTCACTGTAAAGGTCAGTCATTCCAGTCACAGAAGAGCTGATTCTTATCACTGCTTCAGGGTGTAGAGGCTCAGACAGAGACAGAACTGGAAAGCTTTTCTGTGCATTTCAACCCTATTCTGGGCTCAGTATTGCCATTCCCTTACCAGCCCAGCCATGTGTGCAGCTCTGGGAGGAATAAGCTACCCCGGGAAACATTTGCTCACAGTGTGTTCAGTGTTTTGAACTGTCCCCCAGAGTGTGCCATCATTCTCCACTGTTGCATATAGAAACGACCATACAAAAAGGAACCACATTGATGCCCCAGCAGTTCCCCATGGTTCAGGGCAACAATATAGGAACTGTTTTCCCAGTATGCCTAAGTCTGGCCTTTGATATTAGGCAGAGATGAGGATTGCAAAGGATTCTTCTGTGCCCTTCCAGCCTCCTCACATTGCCCCATGAGTGGTGAGGTGACAGCAGGCTTTGACCCTCCATTCAGATCGGCACATTAACCATGTGTTTGCTCTCCTGGGCCCTTGGCACCTCCCCTTGGTCTGTCGCCCTCACCATCATCCCACATCTCTATATAAAGCTTCCAGGATAGCCCTTCAGGATTAGCTGCGATCCCCAAGGCTGGTCCTTGGGCCCTGATCTCTTAATGTCAGAGCCTGTGAACAGTTTGTATATGTTTAATGGTATTTTTGTGTAAATAGCTTTGTATATATTAGCACAACTGTAGCAATGCCTCTAGGCCTGGCATTTTCCTTCAGACAGGGTTTAGTGTTTATAATATGTAGTCAGTTAATAGAGCTGCAAAATAGGACTGAAAGTGTGAGGACCAGTAACATATGAGGGATTAAACAGGAGTCCCTCTTTCTTCCTGTCCAGCCACCACCTTGCTGGGAAAGGTGAAGCAGCTGTTACCCAACTAGTTACTCCTCTGAGGTTCTTCCTGAGAGAACTGATACTCAAGTGCAGTGATGTTAGCTCCTCCATAATGTGAATTCACCCTGCCCACACCCTCCCCCCCCTCCTGTGAATAAAGAGTCTATCTGTATATTGTTGGGAAAATGTATTTGAACTTCAGTGAAGCAAAATAAATACTGTGTACAGCATCATATGTATGTGAACCAGTGTTTCACTTTTGAGAGATCATGAGTTTGCTTGAGGTTTTGATTTGGGGGTTGTTTGCAATATTTTTACAGTGGGCAAAAAGGAGGAGATGAATAGAAATAAAATAAAAAGCAAAAGTCCAGCCATATTCTTAAAGGTTGTGGAGAAACAGTAAAAAGAGGCAGACAGCGAAGTACCTCAGAATGGGAGATTTTTGGGCGAAAAGGGAGCATGTGGGAGTCATTACAGATAGGAGAGAGGAGGAAAGACACGTCTGAAAGCTACCCCCTATTCGTACTGCAGAAAGACTTTTAGTCTGGGGGAAGGGAGAAGAGTTTGGGCCTGGAAATTAAGAATAAATAAGGTGTTCAGAGAGGGTGACAGCCCTATGAACATTGGTGCCCTTCACCATAGCACTGAAGTGGAGGCGTTGATGGAAGGTCAATGTGACACCACCCAGCAGTGCAATTTGCCATCTGGTTGGTGCTGACTGTATTCCCAAGTGCAATACTGGGATTAGGACATCTGCCTCAACTCCGTCTGAAACGTCCCTCCAGTTTCACCCTTACCAGCTGAGGGCACCCATCACACTATGTATGATCAGGGAGGACCCATAATGTGCTACTGTTACCACTGACCCAGTGCCCACCTTCTCTTCTCACTCCCTGAACTGTAGAGAAAGGAAGAGCTCCCCAAAACTTGCAAACAGTGGTGCCGGTGTTCGGTTCAAAGCTCTTGTACCTCCCAAATCCCGCTGCTCTGTCCCTGTACACTCATCCCTAACAGCGATCCTCCCCGATTGTCTGGCCCAAGACTTCATCCAGCTCCAGCTCTGGTTCCCGCTGTAGCATTTTCTGCTGCAGATCAGTGTAGAAGTCGACTCCCTCAGACACTGAGTGGAAGGCCTTGCCTTTGGGCTCGTAGTAGCTGCTTATTTGCTGTATGAAGCACTGGTGGTGCTGTGGCTGATCCTTGAAGCTCCCATCATATCCCTTGATGTGGTTCCTTTTGAACTCCAGTATCGTCTTGGTGTAGGTATTGAGAGTGGTGACAGCAGAGGCCATGCAGCAGGTAAAGGAGGCCCAGGCCATGCTACCAGAGACACAGAAGAAGCACATGCTATGAAAAGCCATGTAGGATAAGGAATAGAACACTGACGTGGCCTTGATTTGCGCGGCAGAACTTACTAGACATGAACTAAAATGGCTAAGGCTCATAGCATTACAGTTCTGATGGGTTATCCCACCACAAGATCCATCTTAGATCAGTGGGATAAATACTGGTCATCCGCATCGCAGGGAAAGGAGGGATACAGGGAAGAGGAAAAGGGCAGCAGGAACATCTGTAACTGGTCAGAGCAGGAGAGCACAGCTTGGAAGCAAGTTCTGTATTGCAGGGCTGCCCAGTGTTTTCCTGTGCTTGAGGCTTGTCTGCCTGGGTGCAACCAAATTGCCATGCTGACATTTGATATCCATGGGTGGCACGTGGCACATGGAGTGTTTAAGTCTTAAGAATCAATGTGGTCATCATCCGTACAGCATTGCAAATTGAACCTGCACTTTCCATGCACCTGCAAGGGCTCCTGCAAGGGTCATCCAACAGTTTTTCTGCCAGGTATGTCATGTCAGCTGTGGTTGGCTGCTTTATCCTTCAGAGAAAGGCACACTGAGCCACTTGCCTTTTGCAGCTCCTCTTCCTGCCTCACAAGTGACACTGTGGTCTATCACCTGCTTTCACTCCTTCCTCTACATAGTATCATCTCAAGATGACCTTGGCTTACAGCGCAGCTGCCATTACATGGCTGGGCCAGCACTGGAGAAGATGGTGTGACTGCTGGTTGTGGACTGAGCTGTCCCCCCATCTTTAAGCACATGTCTAGGCTTGGTGTTGCAGGAATAGGTCCTTTGGCCTAACACTGGGTTAGTGAAGATGCGAAACTAGCATGCAACTTATTAAAATTGCAGCAACACAAGACATGTTTGAGAGCATCATCACAAGTGTGACGCTGGCCTCTGCACACAGGGAAGAGCTGAGACCAAACAGGGCAAACCAGCAGAGGGGCCAACCTGATTAGTCATCAAGGCTGAAGGCAATTGTTTAGGTGTGACCCCATAGTTTTGCCAGTGCTTTGGTAGCTACTCATTTTAAGTAAGTCAGCAACTATTTATTATAACAGGGGGTGAGGCAAAGAGAGGAGATTAGTAGTAGAAGAACCATGGTACACCTGTCTTTGGAAACACAGAAGGTCAAGAAAGGAGGAGGAAGCTGGTGGCATGGCTGAAGCTCAAAAGGCTGGGGAGGTGAAGATGGCTTCAGAACTCACGTACTAGAATGCCCAGCCGTAGTCCCACGAGTGTGGTCTCCAGTCCTCTGGTCCCAGATTAACCGTTGCCTGGAAGACTTGAGAGTACATCATGTGTGCCACCATCCCAAGGAGACCTGGACACAAAAGATAAGAAAGCAAGAAGTTACAGCAGGAGCCAGAGCAGCATACTTCAGCCTTGAGTGGAAGAGGAGGCTCTCTGGTGCTGCGATTCCAAGACCACAGTAACACACTTACCTGACAGCACCGAGGAGACAGCAGCAAAGGCATTGAGCTTCATCCCACAGACAGGATTGCCAGTATGCAGCATTTCCACCATCAGGAGGATGAAGCTGATGAGCAGCAAGCTGATGTACAGCATCTCTGATCCCAGTGACAGCCACAGGATTCCTGCCAGGAATACAGGATGAAACATAGTTCAAGGGAGATTACTCCTCTTTCCCAAGCCAATCCTGAAAGGATGTCCTTTGGAAAGAAGCGAATGAAGGAAAACAACGAACACCCAAAAGCAATCTCCCCAGCCTGTGAGCAAGGGCTCAATGGATGTTGTAGGGGACAGAGTGTCTGTCACAGAGGATGGCTTGGCTCCTTTAGCRTGGCAAAGCTGAGAGGAACTAAAATGCCATCTGTAAATAAGCCAGAATTATTCATAAACAGCAAGGAGGAAAGCAAGGGGAAAAAGACAGGGGAAGCTATTGACTATTAGCGTAAAACCTAATGGTCAGAGATTGGCCACGAGCACATTTGAGCTCTAATCACAGCAAAGGAAGCAAACAACTTTTAACCTGGGACTCAGCTATTTAAGAACTATATGGTGCATCCATGACTGTCTGGGACCTGGCCTCCGGAATTCAGGAAGCCCCTTGCAAGCCTGTATTTCTCACTGAAACCCCAATTAAAATGAAACTACGTTCCTTGGGGTTGGTAACGAGGGCGGTAACATTCACCACTCACCCTGCTTCTTGAACAAGGTGCAGGTATTTTCATGCTGGGATTTTGAGTGGGATGTAAGTGATACCACAGTCCACAGCTGAGCTCAGTTCTACAGCTGTGCAGTAGGACTTGGAGGAGAATAAGGAAAGACACTGTAATGCTGGGCTGTGGAAAAGCACAGGATTCACTGAGGAAGAAACATTAGTCTGACAAATGAAGCAGCACTGTGAACACTACTGTTAGCAACTATTAATGGCTTTAGAGGAGACTGGGGAAAAGGAGTGTGAAGAAAACCCTCATTAATGTGGCACTGACTTGAATACTCAACATCATTAGTGCCATAGAGTCACCCAGCTCTTTAGCAGAAATAGATGAGCTGCATTCCCTGTTTAAAGGAGCTGGCTTGCTTGCTGTAGTGCCATCAGGGAGAATATTTCTTTAAAGGTCAAACTGTCAAAAGTATTCTGGAGGTTGAAGACACCACACGTACACAGAGACCACTGCATTATTTTCCTTGTGAGCCCAGGCTGCCCACTCGTGCTGTGTAATTAGGTCTTGTAATGTTGCCTGTGTATTGTGGAGCTGCTCTGCACACACCCAGCTCAAACTGCCCATCCCACAATCAGCAGTCACACCACCCTCTCCAGTGCTGACCCAACTATACAATGGCAGCTGCACTTGTCATCTTAAGATGATACTATGTGCAGGAAGGGGTGAAAATGGCCCTTGCAAATCCCCAGCATTTATTCCAGCCCTTGCTCTCATGGCTTGAACACTGACACAAGCTCTGCACTCCAGGCCTTTCCCTTCACATATGAACATCCTCTGAAATGACTTGCCTTCAGCCTCTGTCTCAGGGAATAGTTAACAAGCTCACACCAATTGAAAAGCCTTCAATAAGTAAAATCTCCATAGCATATGTACACATACATCAAAGTATACTGAGATTATCCACAGGATGATTTGAAACATGTGACAGTGACAGGAGRGGTGATCTCCTACCAAAATGCAGTTTTGTATTTGATCAGGCAAGGACTTCACCCTGAAAGCATAACTTTCAGATGTCCTGTTCGCTTACCAGAAAGTAAGAGGTGATTCAGCTTCCAGATTCATATTAGACCCCAAAACTGAAGCACTGAGTTAATATGTAGCCTRTGTTGGAGGGACTGCCCTCAGGTGGCATTCGTCCTCTTCCCCTTGACTACAGCAACATGACAAGCTCAGACCAGGCAACTTACTAGATGAGACAAATCGCATTTCATATTGGAGAGAGTCTGAGCACTGACTTCACAAATGGCAGTGGTTTATACAACCATCTGGGAAGAAATCTTTACTCTTTTAGCAACCAGGAGGCCAGGATTTCATGCCCAGCTCCTCGGGCACCCACCCTTCTGTCCCCACACAGGCAAAATGTTGCAGGTCCCCTGTCCCAAGGAGGCACACTGGGCAGCTACAGTGAGAGACAGGGATTTGCTCTTACCTCTCTCCGCTGGGGGTGAAAGCTCAATAAAGCTGCGGCATTTCTCTTCTGAAACACAAAACCAAAGCTTTTAGTTTACAAAACTATGCAGGGAACATAAAGGAAAAGAAAATCTCTTCATCTCGCTTTCTTTTCAGTGCATACATCCAGTCAGCCCTGAGTCTACCCATCAGACCTTCTCACCTCTGGTCTTTTTCTGACTATCTTTCCAGACCTTCACTGGGGCAATGGAGGGGAAGACAATATTTGCCTGGAAAACTAGAAATGGCCTTTTCAGAAAAAAAGCTTTAGCAATTTGTAAATCTTACGAGCCTCTGCTGAATATAAAAATCTGTTGCTACTCATTCACATTACTGATGATCAGGTCTATTAAGGGTGTAGCTTGTAACAGACTGCAGATCCACCAGTTCTGCTGAGGATGCGAATTCCCACACACCCTAATCTCAGAAGAGCAGTTCTAGCACTGCTTCTCAAAGAAGAAAGCAAAAAAAGAACTTCTCAAGTGAAATGCTTCGTGACAGAGATGTGAGTCCCCCCTTCTGCGGCAGAGACTCACACAGAAATATGGTCTTTGGTCCTCCCATTTTAGGCGTGCTATTTTGACAAATTGTGTTCATATTTGCTTTGGCTTTTTATGCTGGCCAGGCACAAACTATTGTCTCAGCTGAGGGTCCATTATTATTTTCTGTAAGTCTCCCTGCATACTGCATTACTGCATTTGGGGGTCCTCTTCTCTACTTGGCACAATATTTTCTCCCAGACATTTCCGCTTTGTGTAAGAATCTCATTTTCTTAATTTCTATCCCCAGTTCTAATCTTTCCAAATCTCCTGTGTTACTTCTGTCATCCCCAGCTCTCAGGATGCTACCCAGTTTAGTGCCATCTGCAGTTCTCATTAACTTGCAATTTGCTACTTCACCTAGAATTTTAATGAGGGTATTCGGTAATGGCTCATCTAAACTGATCCTGAGATTAGCCTGAATAATGAAATCCTTTCTCCAGCTTGACTCAAACTCCTTTTGTTCAGAGTAGCCCCTTCTTTGTTGTTGTTTTTACTGTCTATGCACTTGCTTCAAAGATACACAGTAGTGGGTGAGCTGTACTTGATTTACAGGAAGCAGGAGGCTCAGACTGACTGTGCTTCTACTCCGTGCTCTATCCCATGCTCTGCTGAGATCCAGATGTAACATACTTTCTGTGTTTCTTCAGGCATTGGGGTTATTCCAGGACTGCTCAGTGGCCAGATAAGTCTTTAAGAGAAATCAGTCAAGGGATGTAGTTTCATTCCCACAAGCACTATGGAAACACACCCCAACCCAAACCAGTCCCAAATAAACACATCTCCTTCCACAGCCTGTCTGGAAATGTTCGTAACAAAAAGCAGCCCTCTTGTTAGGACATGAGAGTTTCAAGCACAKTCCCTTCTGCTCCAACTCCTCCTTCTATCTGCTTTTCTTCCCCAGTTATTTATTTTCAAACTCTGACAACAACAAAGATGAGAAATACTATATTAGAAGGGTGGCTTGGTGAAAGAAGGAGAGAATTTGTACTTGGACAGAGCTGAAGTGAGGTGGTGGGCTCAGGGGAACGGGCCTGATGAAAGTGACTATCGTCTCTATATCTTTGGATTCAGATCTCCCTGTTGGTCACCTTCCGGGTTAGTTCTGAGCCTTGATGTGTGTGCCAGGGCATAAAGGGCATCTGAGCCCTGCAGAGTGCCCGCCTGTGCTGGCGTGGCACAGGTTCCAGCAGAAGGACTTCAGCAGGTCTGGGCAGGAATGAGTCAAGGGTGAAGGGAAGCACCRAAAGTACAGGTTGCACGACCAGTCCCTGGCACTCCAGGATTTACAGTGCCAGTCCCACATGGTCAAAAATAACAAATGAAACCTGTCACAATATCATGAAAATTAAAAACAATTACAATACTGCAGCTCTAATCCTCAGATCAATTTGCCTCCTAGCTTCAGTTCCTCTGGGTTCAGATCCTCCAGGTTTTCGCTGTATCTAAAAGGTAGTAATTCTCTCTCTCTATTTTTTTTTTCAAGAAAAACCTAGTCTGTTTAATAACACAAAACCTCTCAGTTTGGTGATTTAAGGAGAACACCAACTATTGCAGTCCCCACAGCAATAGCTAAAAATTGACAACTCTACATAAAATCACTGTACTTAAATTTCTGAAAGAACAAGTATGAATTTACCCTGAAGAGCATGAAGTAAGCTGTGTGTAGGAATGGAGATATGGGAAAAGGGAAAGGAGGGTCAGTGAAGTTCCCATCAGGATGAACACTGCCATCACCAAGTCACTGCCATCACCACCACCACTTGCACTTCACAGCTCCTATTACAGACCAGAGGGCACACCAGAGACATCCATTCTCCCTTTCCCTGCTCTGTGAACATTCCAGTGAAGGACAGAAATATATTGACCACACCAGTGCACAGAGCTGATGCAATCTAGGAAAAGGAAGATGACTTTTCTCCTAAGTGTTGTCAGTCTCCTCCCTTTCAGTTTCAAACTTCTGTGGAGTAAATACAAGGGAATAAGTTGTGGCTGCCTGAGCAAGACGCTACCTGGCCCTTCCATGCTCTCTTCACAGGAAAGCCACATCCCTGTGTGGAAGTATCTGAAGGCAAAGCGGTCATCTCCAGTCTCCCAGCTGTAGTGCACTACGTCCTCAGATGAAACATTGCTAGCATCTTCATCAGATGGTATGGGGACACCGATGCACTCGGTGGCTTTGCTCTTGCCACACAAAGGCTTGGGTACTTTCTGGGTCCCGGTGCACCAGTAGCTGCCCAGCAAGGCAGTAGTGGAGAGGGTGAGAGCCAGCAAGTTCAGGATGACAGCCAGGAAAGTACGGCGCAATGGCAGTCCCTTCAGCAGCTCCATCTACAACACACAAACAGGAGGGACCATCACACCAGCCGCTTGTCCCACCTAGCCTTACGAATCCCACCTTTTCCCAGCCTGCATCTGTGGGGATGAGTTATGAGCACTCTGCCCTACTCACAGGATCCCAAGAGCTCACCCAGCATGGAAGAACTATTTCTTGAAAGCCAGGGCAGAGGACCAATAGGTCAGCTTCCATCATTTCGAAGTATGCTGAATATATGGACTGGGGAAGAGAGGGTGACCCACTAGACATAGCAGGGCTGAGCGCATTGAGGCGTCTGAGCACATGAGCAAAATGAAAGGAACATCACATTCACTCCATCTCAGAGATGACAGGGAAAAACTGTTAACCCACTTCCCCAAATACCATGTGTTGCCTTTACGTGAAACACAATGAATGCTCTCTCCAACTAAATGAGAAATCTTGCTGCCAAGTGTCCCAAACACTTTTTCAAGCAGTTCATTACTGTACCTAGGAAGGTAGAGAGTATAGTGATTTCACAGTGGAGAAAGGCAGGAAAATATTCCCATATCACTCCAGGTCACACCTCAGAGCAGTGACCTGCTCAGAGAGTACACCCAGCTATCCAGACCTGGCAGCTTGAGTCCAACCCTCAGAGTAGCATCTCTCACCTGAGCCCTGATCTGCACATCAGAAATGTGGTAGGATGATGGAATGACAGTGTCTCTGCATTCACAAAAAGTGCCAAAGGTTTTTTTTCATATAAGAGCAAACATTGCCACAAACATTCTTACCAGTTTCAGCTCATCATTAAAAGTAATTCAGAAAGCAGTTTGTGAACCAAGGTCCTGTGGACTTTCTCACTCAGAGGCAAGCTTAAGACTTTAGGGTTCCTGCAAAACCGTGCACTGACTTCTGAGAACCCCAAAATATCACTCCATGGATTGGTTAGATGTCATTTACCCACACATCAACTTTCATGTAATCAACGCATGTCTCTTCCCACTTGGCACTCCCTATGTTTGGCACAACTTCATCCAGATACTCCCACCCTTTCCTATTTATGACTCTCAAAATCTATTTACGCCTGAATAGATTCAGTTTGTACAGACGTTGCCTGCTGCTGGTCCTCTTCACTTAACTTTGGCTGACTCACCCAGCGCTGAACGTGTGAGAAAGACCCAGCATTCTGTGGACACTAGTATAAATAAACAACATGAGACGAGCTTTGCATTGTTTGTGACTGCACCACAGCTAAAAGTGGTGCAGTTAGAATCATTTTTCTGCTAAYCAGCAAGCCTAGAAACACGGTCAATAAAGACGGTGCTGAAGCTCCTCTTGAAAAGCAGGACCTTATTAGCATCTCATCACACTGAGAAAGCAGTGTCTGACCCAGAACAGCCTCATTGAAAGCAAGAAAATACTCAGCTCCTGAAATTTTCCTGTACTGTTTCATACTCTGGCTTCTTTTGTCTCTTCACCAGGACATTTCTTTGTTTCAGCAATGGAAAAGCTGGACCTTGGAGATGGTAACATCTTAGTGATGCCATAACTAATGACTTTTGTGATCTGAAGGTATGTTGAATACCACCATTTCTGCAGAGCAGACACCTAATAGGAACAGCTTCTGGCTAAGGTTAGTGGCAAACTTCTCACTGAAAGTTTTTTCAGTGGAAAATTTAGCTTATGACTGAAAAGGAAATTATAGATAAAATTGCTTTCCTCAAAAACATAATTTTTCACCTGAAAATAGAAATCTTCAGCACACAAAGTTTTTCAGTTTTTCATCAATGCTTGCTTATAAGATTTTCTGTCATCAAGTTTTGCGTTGCTTATGCTTTTATTTAATGAAAAAAAAATCCACTCACAATATTGACAAAAATCATCTTTCTAATTTAAATCTTCAACAGTGGGAAAAATAATCTCTCCAGTTGATTTATGACAGTAGTTGAAAGGCCATATAATTTCAGGAAAAGTGTTAAGGAAAAGACATAAAAAGTACAAGAAACAAATGAGTCAGAAGGAGGAAGTGGATCGAGGATGCAGAAGACATAGGGAATGAGAAGCTAATCTGAACTACTTCCTGAAAACATTGTCAGAAAAGCTTCTCTTGACAAAAGCCAAGCACTCACTGATAATAACTGACAATAATATCTAGATAGCCCCAAAAGGAAAGATAGTTGAATTTACCTTAGAGCAAGTCTTTGAAGTCCTGTTAATTTGGATGAACAGCACAGAAATGGGACTCACACTTTGTCTGTTGTTTTGCTCATCTCTACATCCTCCAAGAAACCAATTGGTGCAAAACCCGCTTCTCCTTTGTCTTGTCGCCTCCTCCCTTGCCTCCCCAGTGATTATTAAATGCTATCCCTCTGACCAGCAGCTGTTTTGTGGAAAATGGTCATTTTGTAATCCACAATGCAATCACAGCACAGCTGTTCTGGGAGATTATATGGGAAGAGATTGGTGCTGCGGGTTGGGATTAAGTGCAGAAGAGTGACCTGTATTGACTGAATAGAAAGTATCTTTAAAACACAGAAAGATTCCAGCCGTGCCCATGTGGTAGCTCTTTGGGAGCTAGTATGGAGCAAGCTGGCAGCTCTTTGGCCAATGCTACAGGGGACAAGTGACTTTAGCTTGGGAATTACCAGCACCCTTGGCATCAGGTCACCCCTTGCCCCATGCACTGTCTCAGCAGAATGGCAAAGACCAAAAGTATCCCAGCCCTAGGATGTCTTCCTGGCCAGACCTGACAGTTGCAAAAAGACCAGAATAAAAAAAGTGGGAGAGGAAAGTTCATGCAACTGCATTTGCTCTGAGGACTGAGGATTTCAGCCCCCGAGGAGATATCAATACAGGTCTCCCCATGGGCACTGGAAATTTTGATGCCAAAAGGAGCCCCTTAGCAGAAGAGCTGCTGAGTGGCAGACTGACACCGAGCATCACCACCATGAAGGAGGTATGTGAAACAGTGACAAGTCAAGTCCAGTACTCTAAGGATGGTAGAATGRCATAGACTGTCAGTGTCACTTGTAGTGGCAGCTTTTACCAAAATGTGAAGTTCACCGGGAATGCCAGCTCCCAGCAGGTTCAAATTGGATGAATTTGGGAACCTAGTAAGAAGAGACAAAGATTCACACTCACACAAAGCCCCCTCTGAGCTCTTGTCCTGGAAGTTTAAAGGCTCCCACAATACCTGTGTGGTATCAAAACAGTGAAAAGTAAGAACGACATCACCTCTGATGAATATGAACTAGAGGCCATGGTGCAGAGCTGCATTGAACCAAACTGGAAGGGAGAGGAGCGTCCCAAAGGTACACGTCTTCCCTGCAAAGACTTCGCCCAGTGCCAAGCAGGTGAAGCTCCCACCACCTYTGGGAGGGAACGAGGCAGATTCCCTGCATGCCTGCCATGCTCCTCTGCCAAGACAGAGGAAACCAGTGGTTCACCCACTCTCATCCCCTACATCCAACGCCAGAGCCCAGAGGCTGGGGGCAGGTGCAGGAACAGCTCTGGGTGACAGCACAGCCTGTGACAGCCCCACACAGCACAGGCAGCAGACGGAGCCCGGAAGTTCACGGTCCAGTACATGGGCTGTGCTATCACGGGCTCCTGACCCTTCCTGCCCTGAGCAGAACAGGCAGTGGCTCTGTGGCTRTTTTAATCCCTGTCACTGCATAAACTCCTCTAATATAGATAATAATTTCTAAGACAGACTAACTGAAAGCAATGCTAAATGTCTCTGTGCTCCATGGACTGCCTGCAGGTTTTTGATTAATGAAAAGGTTCTGTTTGAAACAGATGTACTTAATTTACTGAAGTAGGTAGAACAACAGCTGATGCTGTTTAAAAGGAGAGTGATAATTGTTTTTTCTTTCTTTTTTCAGTCTGTCCACATCTGGACACCTTAAATTTGATTTCTAAATGCTCAGTTAAAAAAAAAAAAGAAAAAGCTTGGTTTACAGGCTCAAGAATAGATAAAGTCCATCTCTACTGATAATCCKTAACACCTTCCTAATTTTAAGCTTGATGAGAGTATAATTAAACCCCAAGATTCTATGTCAGTTTCTGAAGCTGGGTTCACGGTATATATATTGACAAAATGAGACTGAAATAGTTTTATATGGATAAGAATTCAGGCTGGGAAATAAATTTATCAGAAATATGCTATGGTTTCAAAAATATGCATATAGCAGATTTAATATGCTGAATAACGGCAGATATTTATCCTTCCAGAAGATGGCAATCTTTCTCTAGTCTTCTTTTTGCCAGGCTCTGCTGCTCACGAGTGTGCTGGGGGGAAGCAACACCCAAGTTCAGACTTCTATTCCTTCCCTTGAAATTTCCTCTTCCCCCCCCACTTTTAAGAAAATTTTTATGAACACAAACTCTTTACCTTGACTCTGATATAGGGGGTTGGGTCCGTCTCTTGGAGTTATCTGAGCCTGGGAGCACTTGAAATCACTGGGAAAAGAAAAAAAGAAGAGGAATGGATGCACGAACTTAGCTTTTGCTCACCTTCTGCCCTGAATGAAACTATTCTTTCTAACACTTTTCCCAATATTTTGTCAAGTACCATATTAATTTTCCCCAGTTTATTGCACACAACTCATAGAACACCAACACCAGAGTATGTTTCCTCATGTTCAACAGATTTCCCGTAGCAAAATTATGAGGATTTTATCTGGTTTTTGTTTTGATTTTGGTTGGTTGGTTGGTTGGTTTTTTCAATCTCTATTTTAACCTCACCTCAATCTGACCAATTATGGATAGGAAAATCAAGCTGTATTTGTCTTTCACCCTACTGTGCCTCCAGTTTTCTCCTCTTTGTATCTGATATTTTCCACCATATCTTGGCTTGACTAGGATTTTTGGATGTCTCTCTCTCTTTGAACTCATCAGCAGCCAGTCCCTGGTGACTCGTTTAAAATTCGCCCATTGAAGTGAATGCCCATAGCAGTTGATTTCCTGTGCAATCAGCCAAGCGCTTGGCTTATAGAAACAAAACAAGGAAACGAAATGCAAAAATCCCCAAAATCTTAGCACAGCACTGCTATGGAGATTGCCAACTCTAAAAAAAGCTCAGGCGATGACAAGGGATGCATTTTTATCCTGGCTCTACTACCATCTACACCCTGGCTTGAGTGTATCCTGCCCCAAAGTGACACACACAACTCCCAGGGATGTTGGTGGAAAAGAAGGTCAAGGAGACCTTGCCAGATAGGGCCCAAAACTTGCAATMCTTAACTGGCGGGTCTCAAGAGTCACACAACTCCTCATAGTCATGCAGTAATCCTCCAGGGATATCAGGGATCATTTGCTGTCCTGACATTGGYTCTTCAGCTGACCTGAAGAGGAAAAGAGAGGAGGAAGGGTGGCTATTTACACCCATAAAGTCGCTCTGTGAAAACTGGACAAAGATGGGCTCATACTTACCCCTCATTCCACACATTCCTCKCACATGACGCTTCCCACCGCTCCTGTTTTTGCTGTTTTTACAGGAAGATCATTCAGAGCCGCAGTCCCCTCCCTTACTGCCACACAGAAAGCAGGATGTCTCCCGAGTGACGGTGACATGGAGAGAGCCAGACTTCTCAAACCCAGTGACAGACTGCAAATGCCAGATTTCTCCCTGAGCTCTGAATAATTCCACTCAGATTGTAACCTTTATTTAGCTGTTTGCATGATGCATTAACTCTTGCTCTGAAAATGACCTCACCAAGCATATTTTTTCTAGTCTAAGCACATTTAAAGGTGAATTCCATTTTTAAAGATGAGCAGCTTACATTGCTAGACATTAAGACTGTGGCGGAACAGAAATAAAGATTGAACTGGACTAAGTAAATTCATCTTAAAGATGGACAAACAAGTAGATCAGTTTGGACCTAACTGCTTTTTATCTTCCTTCTACTTTTTTTTTTTCCTCAGATCAAGTCTTACTTGGCTGGATTTTTTCCCCTAATCTTTATGGTTGTCAGCCACTCAAAAACCACACAGAAAGCAGACATGAAAGGAAAAAAAAATGAGATGCAGCAATAAAGACTTGGAGGACTCATTAGAGATTCTAGTGTTTCAATTTCTGGATAGGAAATGTAAGACTGTGTACTATATCTAAGGCTAGGGGTTCACTTTTCACAGAGGACTTAAACTATGGCATCTCTAGGATGTGTTCACRTGAGCACACAGAAAAAAAGTGTTATTTATGTAACTTAGCTAACCATAAACTGTACACAGACAAGAAAACCACAAATTTTTACATAGGTCTATAAGGACATTAAAGAGGTGGCAGTCTATGAAAGGGTCCATACAAAACAGCAAGTAGATAAACACTTACCTTATCCACTGCTCGCTATTCCCATCTGCTCTTCTGAGGCATCCACTGAAATACTACAAGGTGATCATGGACTCTCCCCCATTTCTTCCTTTTTGACTGAACATGTACTAGCCAAGAAATTCCACAAAATCTGACCAGATGCTTTGAAATGTACCAAGTCTGTCATTTTATTGATGGTTTCAGCCTTTCTGAGCTCGCTAAATCATCACTGCACATAATATCAGCCGCAAGATTGGCAGGGCATCCACTTCTGCAGAATGAGTCTTTGTAATTTGGTAGTCCCCTTTATGAAAACTGTTGCTAGTTTTAAGTCTTCCACTTATGAGATCTCAGTCTGTTACTACACAGAATCACAAACACCCAGACTCAGTGACTACCATAGGCTTATGAGGTTTTTTATCATCAAGGGGAACCATTACAACAACATAGTCTCATCTCAGATGTAACAGAACTCAAAGAACCTTGGATAATAATTTCTAGTGATACACTGAACTCCTAATGGAGCTATAGCACATATTTTATACAACTAACTGCTATCAACTGTGCAGCAGAATGTGATGGAGAACCCATTAGATCCTTGAAAAGTTATTCCAATGATTAACTAACCTCCTTCTTAAAATTTTGTCCTTGGTCTGTAAGCAGTGTCTGCTTTAGTTTTTCAACCTCATCAGGCTGCTCCAACACACAAATAAATACCCAGTGAAGTGATTTCCTAAAAGTGTTATTGTAAAGTCACAAATCAATGCATTTCATTAGAGGCACACAGTGTGATCTAACCAGCTGGCTGGTAGCCCAGATTCCTGGTTCTGTACTTGGCTCTGACACGTAATTTTCCCCTCCCATCGGCCAAGTCATTAGTGGTGCGTTTACACTGCAGTCAAAGCAGTGGCAATGATGGGGAGTAAACATTCAGTGCTTGTTTTAATTGGGTGTTGCTAGGAATTTCACTCCAGCAATAGGGAGCACAATGCAGGGTACAAAGCTATGTCCAGAAACGGAGTAAACTGTGCTAAACTCCACATTGCCATGGCTGTACTGGTAGCTCAAAAGTAGCTCTTGTTTCCATACACTGTAAAGTTGGTTCTTTGGAGTCATTCCCACAGATGCAAATCTACAGCATAGGGGATCCTTGTTGATATTGGAATCAGCACAAAGACGGCGGGAGAAGTTCTGTTTTGATAACGACAAAATTTGAGGATCTAAAATTAATCTGGGCAAAGAGTACATTGCATATGCAGGTGATCTTGGAGTCAAGGATATGTTTAATATGTTTTAAAGCAAAAAAATTGAAACAGTACAGTTAAACCATACTGCACTTTGGTTTCACTCATGGAAATGAGAAAGCCAAAGCAATTATTCTTTGCTTCAATCTATCTTTTACTTCACTTCACCATGGTGAATCAGAATAAGCAGAGTTAGAGGAAGCCTCCAAAGATTATCTAATCAATCCATGTGCATCACTATGACCTATGCACCCTGAAGAACTTCAAGCCTACTGTTAAAATTTTTTGCAAGGGAGATAGTACTCCATCCTGGAATAAAGTCCCTTGTAATATCTTTTTTTCCAATCAAATCACAACACAAAACAGAAAACTTTCCCATCTCTGCTAAATGCCATGGTGTCCATTTCACATCTGATTTATTTATTCACATGGATTGTCCTCTCAAGGCCATTGGAACTACACGGTTTACTAAAGTTATACTCACATGCTAGTATTTGAGGAACCAGTGCCTCAAAGGAAGCCTCTAAGCTAGCAGGAAAGGTTTGGAAATCTAAAAGAGTGAGTAAGACAGAGAGTTAGCTTTTTTGAGGCAAGGCGTGGGAGGTGTTTTCGTTCTTTAGCTATTAAAAACTCCTTGCTTTGACAAGGAAAAAAAAGGGGGAGAGAAAACTGGGAGGGACAGGATTAATGAATAAAGAAGCAGCACGGCAAGAGATGTAGCAAGCATGGTGGCCAGAAGGCACAAGCAAGTTTCTCAGGCTGGGTTCCCTGACAGAGCAGAGGTGGTAACAAGCACAGATCAGAGGAGTCAAGGTCTAATATGCTGTCTAAAGGGAATAATGAGACCAGCTTTCCTTACAGTGCTGAGCAGAGGGGTTTTGTTCCAGTGGGTGCTTTGAAAACAATCATGCTAGATATTACGATTGTAGCTTTTATCTTTTTGGATGTCCTGGTAATTATCCAGGATGGAGACCATCTCCTTTTTTCCTCAGATTTAGTGAGAATTTTGGATTCCTTTGCATTCCTTAATGGCATTTTGGAGCTTTGTCTTCATGGACAGTCCTGCTGTTGAGTCCAATCTCCATGGTTCATGCCTCCCGTGCCCTTGCATGCTGTGGTGGGCAGCACGCTGAAGCTGCCTGTGCACCAGGGAGGAGACAGGTCAGGACAGGGCAGCGATGACACAAATCTGGGGCCAAGGCCCCATGCCTTGGAGGCCCAGTGGGACCACGCAATGCTGGGAGCAAACAGTGTCAGTGCCATGGGCATGGGGTGGATGCAGCACGTGTATGCCATGCCAGGGGAGTTTCCGGGCACCCAGGATTCCCTACAAGTCCTGAGGCAAAGGAGTGCCCCAGTTGATGAAAACACAAACACAAAATATTTTGGAGACAGCCAGCAGAGAAATTGGGCRTTTGCCTCTCTTCTGCTGKTTTTTTTTTTTTCTTGTTGGCTTTCTTTCGGTTGTGGCTTTTTTTTTTTTCTTTTCTCTCTCCTCCTCCTCTCTCCACACCTCCCTGTTTCCTCACAGCCAGGTTTCCACATGCCTGGGTAACCCCAGTTCCATGCACAGAGCAAGGACATTGGCTCCTGGGAGTGACCCGGCCATAGGCGAGAGCAGTGACAGCATCCTGGGCCAAGGGAGGCCAGAATGAGGAGACCCTGCAGCCATAGCCAGGGACCTTTGTGCAAGTACATTATAACCTGGGTCTTAAATCACATGCTATTATTTCCACCAGGCTCACAGTTAAAAAAAAAAAAGATAAACAGCTGTCCTTCGTAGCCCCCATCATTTTTTCTGAGCAGGCTCAAGCTGCAATAACTCAAAAGCCCATTATTTAGCATACTTTGGGGGGGCCCTTTGTCATAGATGACAAAAGATGTGTTCCTGACAGAAAAAGTGTGATTTATTTTAATGTAAGAYATTGCTCAAAATGTGGTTTGTTGTGGTTTTTTAAAGAAAAAGATATTAAGATTTTTTTTTAAGGTGGATAAAGCAGAATATTCTCCTGCCAGCCTTGTTCTCAGAAACAGCTAAGTGGTCTTGACTGAAATTAAAAACAAAACCAAAAAGAACCCAATAAAACTAGTGAAGCAGATGTGAGCTAGACGATGTTGGTTTCAAGTTTGGCAAAGGCAGTAGCAACCAAAGCCAGATCTTGTGATGGAATATGTCAGGTGACTCTTATAATAAAGAGGCAACACTACCAGCAATGTCTTCTGTGTTCTGCGTACCCATTAACATGCTAATCTCAATTTTAGTCTTTCTTGGGTAGCCAAGGACTATAATTGCTGAGCTTTACAACTAAGTATTAAGCATTGTGGCTAAACAGCTTGACTGAACAAGAATTATTTGCCATCACCTGAACAAGGTAAGCACGAAGAAAGGAGAACTTTTGGCTAGCAAGTTACCACAGGCAGAACTTAAAGAAATTAGGTCAGGCAGAAYGGAAAGAAAACTTCAGAAACCTCTTCCAAACAGTGAAAAGTAGTCCTCTATGGTACAGTTTYTCATGGGAAGTACAGGATGCAGACTGGATAATACACTGGAAAATGTATTGCAGGCAAGAATCTTGCAGGAGCTGGGCTAGACTAGCACGTGAAATAATGGACTGGATGAGCTAGCAAGATTTTTCCATCTCTAATTTCTATGATTAAAAAAAAAAAAATCACCGTAGTTTGAATTGCTTGAAATTCCTTCACAGGAGTTACAGAATCTCTGAGCAAGGCAGAATATAAGGCTGGAGCAAGAGAGGTACGTGTGTTTCCTGGATGACACAAAGGAGAAAAAAAAAAGAAGCCTTCAGCCTGGAAGAGGCTGTGAAAGTAGAAGACTGGCTGGAGAGAAAAGGAGGGAACTCAGCTCGGAGGGACTTCTCCCACCAGGCTGAGACATGGGTGAGATACACTGAGGATGCCATGGTTGAGGATTTAGGGGTTAGGTCAGTGGTAAAGAGGGTGGCTTTGAGAGAGCTGTGACACTGCCTAARTATGCTGTGGTCACTCATGGTCAGTCTTCAGCACTGGTAAGAAGTGGGAAAACTCAGATCCAGCTCTCTGCATTACTCTCCAATGTTAGTTTTCATGAATAAATTTTTCAATTACCAGAACATTTTTATTAGGGGCTTCTCTCCCACTCTCCTCTCTTTAAAACAGGAATTTTCTCTTTTGCTTTGGTTTGAATTTATCTGTCAGAGAGTTGGATTAAAACAGGGGTTGGAGAGCTGGTCTTTCACTCCAATCCAGTGCTGGACAATAAATATTCTCAATTACTCCCATCAGTACTGAAGCCTCACCCACAGCTTTACCAATGTTCTGCAATCCTGACTTTCAAAATCCCTAGCATTTCAGTTCATGACTGGATGCAGTCACAGGTCAGCCACTCCCCTTTCAAAGCAGGTCACTGGTCTGTGCTGCTGCCCTTTACTACTTCTGGTAAATCTGTCTGTGTTGCAATCCTAAGGATGCCCTTGAGCTCGGCTAATGAGCACCTGAAGTCCAGCCTGTGTTGAGCAATTTTCAATCGGCCCTAGGAAAGTTCAGTCTATCCTACTGTAATACATTTATTATTCCAGCCTTGGAACACCTCTTGGTTTGGGCTACCACAGAAGACCAGGAAAACACCTCCCTCTGCAATCATCATGCTCCAGGTTTGGTACAAAGGTGATGTGTGAAGTACAATATTGCTAGGATTCCCAGCAAAACCATTCTGGAACTTGCTGGTGTTTCTTTCCACCCACAGTCTGTTACAGATCTTAGAGCTTCATGGCTTCACAGCTTTGCTGGAGCAGGTCTGCTATTCTCCTCTCTTCACAGATTAAAATGCATTTTTAATTGTTAAATGAAAATTAAAATCTAGAGTGATTGAACTTGCCCACAGACCTTCATAGGCATTCTACAGATTGTTGTTTCAAAAGTTCTACCAAGGTCCTCAAGAGGATTTGAAATCCTCTAGAACAGAAGAGCTACTGATGTCTTTTTGTTGTTGCTAAAGAAAAAACCTGTGGGTCGCAGATCAGATCTGGTAAGGTACACGTTGTCCCAGACAGCACCAATTGCTGCCTTGGGGATGTATCCAGGAAAGTGTAGGCAGGGGTGTCAGAGAAGCCATACATCCAATCTGGCTTTGTTTACTGTATTTCCTAATGGGAAGATTCCTGTACTATCCCTTCTCCACCTTCTCATTCCCAGGCTTTCACTGGTGTCCTGACTCAGAAACCCAGCTCACTAGCCCATAACCAATATGCACAGGTAGGGAAAGTGACTTGCTGCCTGCAGGATCTTAGCCAGCTTRTTCCACCATTGCTTGGAAAATAGCCAAGGCTTGGAATGTCTATGTCCACCCTCAAAAAGCTTCTCTCTCTTTTTCCGAGCCCATAGCCTCTCTCAGCTACCCAGTTTGGTGTAGGCGCCAAGACTTCCCACAGAAGAGAGCAGCAGGGAGTGCAGAGAATGCCGCTTCAATCTCCTATCCCAGAGGCAGAGATCTAATCCAGTGCTTTCCACAGAGCTTAGGGCGCCTAGCAGTAATGGTGGAGAATGGTTCTCTTTACAGTCATTTGGAGGTTCTCACAGAGGCTTTCCCTGTAGTGAGCACACCYTTCAGGGATACAGGTGCATTTGCTGGGCAGACACCTGCTCTGACCYAGTGCACAGCATTCACCCTTGGGCTCACATAGCCTGCCCACACTGTGGCTATGATTTCTCTTRAATCTCTGTCTTTATAGGGTGACATCTAGGCTGGACTGAAAAACTTCAAATGACAAGGAATTTACTGTCCCTAAACTGTCCCACTAGCTAACCAAAACCTCCAGTTTGGGGTGAATTCCATATTTCTAGATGGCCTTCAACCACCAGATGGTGAGGTGACTTCTCTATTAGCAAGCTAAGCAGTTCAAGACATGCGCAAGCCCTAGCAGGCAATTTTCCGTGTTGTTAGCATGCTTTGAGGCAAGTTTTGGCTTGTGGCAGCCAGTGTTCTCTGAACAACAGGAGGGTACTCTCCTAACAGCAGGGCTAAGTCTGACAACATGGGTCAGGGCATCGTTCCTAACACATTATTTGGGCAAGGCTACCTTCTTCAGTGGAGAAGAAATTTTATTCAGATGGATGCTGTGCCACTCACCCTCAGGTTCAGAGAACTAACGCTGGATTACTTTATTTACTAGTGTAGGTGTAACCTAGATTTCAACAAGACCTTTTCTGCCAGCATTGTTTACTATTAGAAATCTATCTCTCAAATGAAATATTTGTAGACTTTGATTAAGTCAATTCCTAACCTTCTCTTATATAAACTACATTTTGAGTCCTTTCCAGTTTTTAGCATCCTTTGAAAAATTCGCTCAGGGAAACAGGAGACAGTACTCCAGCATGTACAGCCATGCCTGTACTCCAGGSCCTCCCAACTTGCCTTCCTCTTAGGAGCGTAGCACAAGGCACAAGTCCTCCTGTCCTCACCTGTGTATCTCATTTCCAGGGTCAGGAATCCTACAGATCTGTGCCAAAAGGAGAATTCACTAATCTGGTCCCTGATATGAGCTCTTGGGATCAAGAGTTTAGAGGGTGTTAAATTAGACTTCTGCTGCTCAGCTTGGACACAGAAGTTAGCGGGACTGAAAAAATGAAAACRTTATTCCACTTGCTATTCCCCTCATATACTTCAGAGTGATGTCTTTCCTAATCTGTTGAGGATTTCAGCCTGAAGACTACTTATTGTGATGCCCATATCCTCTATAGTGGCACTGTGTGACAGGATACCATCTCCAGTTTCCCTGTCACATCCCAATACAAACTTTGCTATAAGAACGTCACCATGGCATTTCATCATTCAAATGCACTTAAGAGATCCATCTGTGCAGTTTGAGCTGACTTTACTGTTGTCCTCCTCCCTATTGTTTATGTGACATGCAAATACAGTAGAAATTAAATTTTCCTAATAAATGAGTTCAACACTATCAGGCTAGAAGTTTACATCCATAGGAACCCCACCAGAAGCACTTGCTAATAAGAGGATCTCTCCTGGCGGGTGCTGAGGTCTAACCATCGATGCACTTTGCAGCCATGCACCATGCAGAGGTGGTGATGGTCATTTGCCTCTAACCCTGCCACCCACCAGAAGGTTTCTGCATCACAGCCCGTGGACTCTTACATGGTCTGGATCATTACATTGTACTACTCAGTCTCTTCACCTCTTGTCTCTATGACCACAGCAAGGCTCACTCATTTCTGTTTTGCAGGGGTGTTGGTAATGTCAAGCCAGGGAGCCACTGCAGGGCACTTAGTGATACAAGGTGGGTGAGCACGTAGACAGTGTCACTGTGTCACTACACCCKCACTCATTGACTTAGGGATACACTGATGCAAGCTTTGCACTGTTGCACAACAAATACTACCGAGTTTCAGCCTCACCAGCCCTCAGGTGTGACATAGCTGTCACTGTGCCTCAGCACAAGTGTCACTACCTTGCTAGGCAACCATCACAACATGGTAATGGCCTGTCAATAAACCACAGGAAGGTCACAAGGCTGAATCTTGAATCTACAGCAGCCATCTCCAGGACTTCTTTTGTTGAGCTCTCCATGGCCAAGTAGCCCAGGAGACAGAGATTCTCTCCAGCAAGCAGTATTTGCACGGATCATAAATCAAAAAAATAGAAAAAGGAAACAAAATAAAAATAAATTAAAAAAAAAAAAAGGACAAAGTCTCAGCCTGCTTTGCAAGCACAAGTGCAATTTGCAACTGTGAGCTTAATTTCCCAGCCATCAGAATGTATTTTTCTCTGTATCTCTCCCTTTTCTCCCCARGACAAATAGTTCACTATCTGTATAYGGGCAAAGTTTCAGGGAGTAAGTCCAGCCCTCTTGGAAAATACCATACTCACCACAATGGAAGCATATTGTCCTTATTGTCAGTGCAAAGACTTCCCCCTGAAGTCTCACCCCTGACTGGTAACCTCTACTGGGGCACTTAAAGGGACAACTTTGCCTTCAGCAGAGAGCAAGGTGGCATTAATTGTTGAGCACTAGATWAAGCCAAGAAAGCTCGAGTCTTATTGTGCTAACCCTTATCTCCAGAAACACCTTTGACATGCAGAATGTTTGTTCGAGGTGATTACCTGGGTGGAGAGGTTATTGTTGCATAAATTATTTACTTTTAAAACCACAGTTATTTGCCTCCACCCTTCTCACCACTGCCCTGTGTACCCCAGTACTAACACACCTTAGCATTTGGGAACACTGGGAAGAACTGTAAAGAGCTCCAGGAGGATGGCTGCTCCCAGATGCAGCTAGCAAGAGGCATATGTCCACTTGGACGAGTCATCAGCAACAGAGAGCAAAAAAAGTCACCTACCTCTGCTGCAAGGGCCACCGGGCAGAGTAGCCCCAGGGGAGCAGGGGCCACAAGTGAAGTGAAGTAAGACCAAGACTGGTAGAAAGGCATCAATTCCTTTGCCTTTGCCTTTCCCTGCCCTTCCCACATCAGAGGCCAGGGTGAGTTTCCGTCAATCAATGGCACTTGAGGACATGGTTTAGTGGTGAACATGGTGGTGGTTCTGGCTTGACTGTTCATTCTTGGACTCAATGATCTGAGAGGTCTTTTCCGACTTTAATCATTCTATGATTCTATGAAATCATACAGGCTTCATGCAGAATGGGGATGTGAGAAGTATATCTGGATCTCTTCTTCTAATGCTCTGTGCATCTGAAACTCCCAGGACCATTCCTTAACAGCTGCCTGAAGGGAAGAAGCAGTAGAATTGAATGGAAAGGCATGGGTTTGGATATGCCGGTGACTCTGCCACCATCACTGCACTGATTAAAAACACCTCAGAGTGTAGAGAAGAGATGGAAACTCAGCACTGGATTACTGGTTAGAAGAAGCCTGTGTTCCCTGAGGTCACTGGCAACACTCATTGTTTTTTTGTGGTGCAGGGTCACACCCATCATCTTCAACCCAGACAAAGCAAGTTCATTTCCCATCCTGCAGCATGTCCTGCTGTGTCCAGTCCAGTGTTGGAGACCAGAACCAGTAGGCTTCCATTACTGAGTTTCCCTTGGGAAGCTCTTCCACATACCAATGGAAGTCAGTCCTGATATCCAACTAAAAATTTCCTTTCTTTCCATTACACCAGATACTTTCTTTTGGATCTTCTCCCCTAAGCAGTGTATTCCACTTGCCTCTGTCCTTCCAAGACAAAGTTTCATCACCATGTATGCAAGCCCAGTATTTTAGCAGAACTGCCTGTCCCAGCCCTGCCCTGCCTTGGTTCACCGCCCTGTCAAAAGGAACCACACCACTTGCAATGCTGGGAGCAAGAGCCAGATTTTTAGAATTATTAAGGAACTACAATTCCAGAGCAGTCTGTGGGAGCTGCAGCTCTGACCATGTCCAGCTGCTTCAGCAGGCAAAGATGCTACCATCCCAGTGGGACAGGACTGGTTGCCTCCAGAGGCAGCTGCTCCCAACGACAGCCCTGTGATCACCAGAAACTGAATAACTGAGGTGTGAAGATCAGCATCACATGTCTAGAAATACTCCYCAAAGTATCCAAGCTGAAGAGAATTATGAAAAGAATATGGTTTTCTTTCAGACCAGTCATTGCACTCTGAAACGGGGACMCAGATCTCTGTGATAGCCATGCTAGCGATGACTATTGCATTTCAACATTACATGGACTTCCAATGGCAGTGGTAGCTGATGATATTTCTGACCAGCATCTGCCACGTTGGGRCCCTGGCTTCTCAGCACTGCCATAGAGCAGACAACGGTAATAATTATTAGTAATAATATGGTTTGGTTTGTTTCCCCAGACTGCTAGAATAAGTTGTCAGAAAGAGTAATGAGCATTGTGTTTGCATCTTATACCAGTGCAAATTTAATCCCTGTGCTACAAAGGTATTCATTTGGATATATGAAGCCATAGAGACAGTAGCTTTAGGCACAAGCAGCCATATTCCCCAAAATACATGTCTATTCCAGATGTTCTGGTGACTGTATCACTCAAAGAACCATTCAAGGTTGATAAAAGAAAAAAAAAATAGTCACTTATACCCCAGAGCTATTAACCCCTTGTTCCTTCAGCAGACTTATCAGGGAAATAATTGCAATATGTGAGTCAAATTGAGGTAGCATGAAGGCTGAATATGGCCCAAGTATGTGCAGACCATCAAATTACATTACATTTGCGGGGCATCCTGGAAACCTAAATTGAGTCAGACAAGTACCTATAAAATCTGTCGTGGTTTAAATCACTCTTGTTCAGCAGTTTATTACTRTCCTCTGAGCTATGACAC
Source organism: Amblyornis subalaris (assembly GCA_018881555.1). Lineage (NCBI taxonomy): Eukaryota > Metazoa > Chordata > Aves > Passeriformes > Ptilonorhynchidae > Amblyornis > Amblyornis subalaris. The sequence continues at coordinate 10,227,405 of JACAXG010000009.1, read as the reverse complement.
ACAAGCTGAACAGTGTCTGTAGCAGTATGATGCGAAACAGAACAGTATAAATCATACCCTGCAAGAGGTAACTTATCAAAAGGTTAATGGATGCCTTTAATCTCTCTGGGCTTGAGGACTAGAAAATTGATATAGCTCTATTATAATATATTTTTCCAACTCTCGAGTGCATGTACATACACAATACATCTATTCTTTCCAGAATAAGGCTCACTTACTTTAAGACTAAAAATTCAACAACTAACAGCCACAAATGGTTCCAAAATTATACTAACATAGAAGAATACAGCCTCTCTAGCCTGTTCAGATTTGCAATACAAGAAGGAACAACAAGGCAGAGGTTTCCAGGCAAGGAGGCAAACAGTACCTTAGTGTGACACCAGAAGTTAAGGTAGTTGGACCCATTCAGGTCCCAGAGACTCAATGCAGGGCAAAATACCTCAGGGTATTGTGCAGCCAAACCAGTGAACTTCCACAGGAAAGGCACAGGGAGCTGCTGGCCATCATGAGAACATAAAAGCAGASAGAATCCCATTGAGGAACAAACAGGACACCCCCCTCACTTTTTTTTTTTTTAATTACTTTAGGGAAAAGACACATCTGTTTCCTCTGTGCCAGGCCTCAGACTCCAGACCACCAACTCAATGATCTTTGTCCTGTTAGTCATGACAGGGGCATTTACGACAATGATGAGTGTGGTTGTAAGCATCGTAAAGCACTCCATAACTGCAGTCATAGAAAAAAGCCTATACAGGCTGAGCAAATCCAGCGATAACAAGTAAGTCTCTGTTCTGAGGTATTTAGAGTGGAATTAAAAATTATCCACCTTCCTGGCAAGCAGGGGTCAGATTACAGCAATTTACTCTAACTGGGCAAGGAGGATGCAAAAACCATAAAGTTTTATTCTTCAGTGGTGAAAAAGTCACTAAAAGCCTGGGTGAACTGTTCTACAGATGAACTGCAGCCCACAGGCCACCGACTRAACCGATTGGACAACATAGATTGTGGATGTTGGAACCTAAGCAGTGCTTCAGACAAGCTCTTTTAACTGTTGCTGGATACGTTTAACTCCTCAGAAGAACAAAGCCCCCAGTTTTTATTGCTTCCAAAGTGTGTAATTGGAGACCTCAAAACAAGGAAGCCCTAAATCCAAATAAAAATTTCCTTGTGGCAAAGAAAGTCTCGAAGGCTTGCAGTTGAAAAAGGATGTAAGGGTCACAGGTTTCTTTACAGACCCCCCTCACAAAGTCTCTTTCTGCCATGTCTTCGACAGAGTGTTTAGACAGAAGGTTACATGGATTGGATTTCAAAGCAAGGAATGTCAGAAGAGATCTTCCAGCTGTGAATGGCCTCCAGATGTGGGCTTTTCTTCTCCAGTCCTGGGGGAGGGGATGAAAATGCCTTTCATTAGTCTCATAAAATTAAATGGAAAAACATTGTCTACTGAGGAGGCTGGGCAGCAGAGAAGGTGGAGTCAGAAACTGGGCAGAACAGAACAGGAAAAAAAAGCAGGACCACAGCTGCAATGGTTCAGGATGTGTATCATCTTAAAAGCTRCAGTCTCTGAGGAGGGATTGGTCATTAAACAAAATGGCAGGCATCAGCAATCAAGGCATTCGAAATGGAAAAGGCCAAATAAATCAAAACATAGCTTTGTTTGCAGACAGGATATTCTCTCCCCACTCRGAGCTGTGACAGGATCTTACACTGTGAAACACCTCCAGAGAGGCTCTGTCTAAGATGGCTTGCTGGTTGAAACTGTGCTAAGCCACAATCAACATGTTTCTCTTACCAGCACCCCACAGTCCTGGACTTGTAGCTAGCTATCTTTTCCTCTGCAAAGATTGTCTATGGACAGCTCATATCTCCTCTCAGCTTATTCATGTAAAATTATTCTCCTTAATTGAAATTTGTCCCCAAGCAATGAATCTGTGCAAGCTGGAAAGATCAACATCCCTGGAGACAAGTTTTACTCTCAGTTATTTCTGCAAATGTTCTACTCACAGCTGCAAATACACAGAATCCAAATTTCGTTGCTGATACAAAACTTGGCATTTCCTGCTTGGACAGGTGTAACTGTTTGGATCAGACAGCCAGAGCACACTTACTGCAAGGGAAGACTACGTCTCTTTTATCTCCTAAATGTCTAAGGAAATCTACTGCCCTGGCAAAGCTAATAGGGAAAACAATGTTTTCCTCATTTTAAGAACATTACCACAATCTTTGCTTACTTTCACTCAGAAGTCCCTATTTCTGGTTTATGGCATGTCCTAGCACACCAGTGTAAAGAACATCAGGAATGTCCTTACGAGATGTCAGTTCTCCATCTGGAAGTTTGCTCTCTTCTCCAGCTCATCAGTTCACTTTCCACTTCTCCTGTAATATGTCACCAGTGGTCAGATAATAATTTGGCATACTACTGTGGTGCAAAATAACCAAAAAAACCTCAGTTCTATGAAAAATGTGAGATCACCTGTCCTAGCCCAGACTGAAGAAGCAGTATCTCTTCTGCAGTCACCTCACTTCGGAAAGAAGCATAAGAAACAGAGGAAGTATAAACTATATCCCAGTCCACCTGCTCACCTCTCATCAGCCTGCTGTTTAGGACACTTCTGATGCAGAGGTAACATCTGTGTTGCTGCATTCAACAGTCTCCAAAGGAAATATGCTGCATAGATGTGCCCAACCCCTTCATGGATTGTCTTCCACCAAGAGTCTGTGGCAGTGTTTCGTTATTCCTTGATGCCTACGTGGAAAAGGCCATAGCTTGTTTATTTTAAACCTGTTGCCTAACCAGTTTATCAGGTGCCATTAGTTTTTGCGATATGGAACTGCATGAATGTTAGTTCTTTGTTGACATTCTCTATGCCATTTGTGATTCCCTTTCAGGCATCTCTTCTTCAAGATTAGCAATCCATGTTTACCCAGAAACTATCTCCTACTTCTGATCATTGTTGATGTTCTCTCTTCTCTTACTAGTATTTCTTTTTGGTCTTCAATGTAGTAACCAGAAGCACTCACAAGTTTCAAACTTTCAGCAGACCATGGAGTACACAGAAGCATAATCATGTTCTTTGTTTCTTCTGTACTCATTCCTGACATTTCTTTTTGGCTTTTTGACCTTGACAGAGCCTTGAGAGATTGTTTTCAGCAGCCTATCTGCAACAAATCCAAGAATTTCTCTCTCTGCTGGTAGCAGCTGACTTAGAAACTTTCAGTGTATCTGTACAGACAGACTGTTTTCTTCCTAGTGGAATTCCCTTGCATTTGCCACCACTGAATTTCATCTGCCAGGGAGTGCCCAGCCACTCAGTGCCAGGAGATTTTCTGCAATCCTTTGCAGTCAGCTCTATATTGCCTCTCTGGAATAATTGTGGGACACAAGTAAACTATTAACTTGCTGTTCACGTTCCTGTTCAGACCATAACAAGTGTGTTGAATAGCACTAGTGCTACCACAGAGCCCTGTGAGGTCTTTCTGATGGGCTCTTTGTCRAGACTGACCATTTGAAGTGCTCAGGCTGATGCTTGTTTTCTTCCTTATGATCCCATTTACAGAGCTCTCCACAGCCAGGGCTTGCCTTTGAGACTTGTCCAGTGCACAGGAGTGTCTGGCACCAGCCCTTATAGATGCAGTGTGCTCAGACAACAGGTATGTGAGGACACTCCTTGTGATAACTAGACCTAGTTGTTTTAACAACCTGGACCTTAAATCAAGCAAATCCAGAGATGCAAGAAACTGAACACATGCTCATTGGTTTCTGTTATTGAGTTCCAGGGGATCTGAGGGCTGCATTGGAAAAGTAGAGTTACTGCACGGGGAAGGCTGGGGCTATTCACGCCAGTGGAGGAAAAGGTGCAGATCTGCACCATTCCACTGCAATTCCTTGCCTCCATTGAGTTGAAACATTCTTGATGTGTCCCTATGGGGCCACTGATGGCAGGCCAGGATGCTTTGAGCAAGTTTCCATCAGCTGTGAAGAAGCCTGTACACAGGGTCCTCCTTTAGCCATCTACCAAGAGTAGGATGGCTCAGAAACAGATCAGTGGGCCAAGTGTGGGCACAGCACACTCTCCACTCTCCTCTGCCAAATCATAGGCTCAGCCAGGATGTCATCCTGATATCCTCTTCTGATACACCCCAGCTCCCCCACATTCAGCCCCTCAGAATTCCCCAGCTAGGATTCTGAACTGCAAAACATACCTTCTGCTCCTGAATTTGCAGCTGCCAATAACCTCATGGTCATGGTTTCAGGTGCCACACTGTCTCCAAGGTGAGAGGGGCCACCTTGGGGGAAAGCAAATAGGAAAGCATCTCAGGCATGAAAATGCCTCTGTGGTTCTCGAGACAGGAATTTCTCTCACACCCATCCCCTCCCTCTATTCCTCTACTCTGCTTGGTGCAGCTGAACCAGCAGCAGAAACAGCGGGCAAGTTTAGTCACTCCAGCACCTGGGTATCGATTACACCTGAAGGTGGAAAACAAGCAATCAAAAACAAGGTGTCAGCTTTGCCAGAGGATTCTCCTCGACTCCCAGTTTGGGCCGGTGCCAGTCCTCACCCCGCTGTACTTCAGCATCCCAGCTCTTCCCATGACAGTCTGGCAGGTGTTTATTCAGGCAGAGGCATTTCACTGCACATGTCTTCAGCCTTCATGAAAGGAAGAGAATTTCCAGGGCTGCTTTCCTGAGCAGCATTGAGCAACCTAACACCACTGACAGCCAGGACAGGCAGAAAACAGAAGCTTCTTTGTGTCTGGGTCAAGCCCTCCCATTACTTGTTTCTGCCTGCTGACATTTCCCTAGACGGCAAAAGGATTTTTAAATTGCAGTGACAAGCTGGCCTTTCTTGTATTGAGAACTCAGCTCTACAAGTAATACACAGTACCCAGCAAGGCATGGGCTGAGCAGCAGCCTGCCTTCAGAGACTGCTCTCCTGGGAAGAGAAACCCCCACAGATCTCCTGTGACTCAGAGCCTCTCAGCTTGGCAACTCTCCAGGCATTTTGGGAGGGATGCAGTGCATACCCAGTGACCCATACTGGTGACCTGCATCAGCTGCTGCTGGGACAGAACGGGATGGAGAACCATCAGTTGCCGCTTGTATGAGTATTTGGTGGGATCAATTTCCAGCAAAGAGAAAGGCTGGAAATTCATGTCTCCAACACAGCCACATATCCTGCTCCTCCAAAAGGAGACAGCAAAGACAACAGTAAAACCCCTCTGAGAGATGAAGATGCACATCAGCTACCAAAGGCTTTGCAGCTTCCATTTGTCATTGCTGTTTCCATCCTGCTTTCACTCCGCAATCACTTATTTTGGTGGCTTTGACATGCAGAGATCTCTCTTAATTTTCAGAGCTTCACCATGCCCACTCTTTGTCCCATGGCATGGATATCACCTCTGCATTGAGCCATGAAGATGACAGCACTCGATTGGAACAAGTGGATAAGAGACAGCACAAGGAACCTCCGTAAGCAGTGCAGCCCATAAGCATGCATTGCCTGATCAGAGCTGGTCTGCCCTGACACACTATTTCTGACTCACAACGAGTCCATCCTTGCTCTAATGTTTGGAGAGTTTGAAGGACATCAATACCTCCCTTCCCCTCCACGCTGAYCACTTTTCTTATAGACAAAAGGCTTCTGCAGCCAGCCAGATGGAGCTGGTGGTGGTCTGGTGGGAATAGCTGTTCTGCAAGTGGTCCATGAGTCAGAAGGGCCTCTTTCCCCATCATCTGTAGAAAACATTACCAGTTTAAGGAGTATAAGCAGCTATAAGAGATATAACTCAAGTACCAGATAGAAGCTCCTAATGTGTCTTGCTGCCTCTTTAGCTACAACAATAAATAGGACGTCGGAGTGGCCTGTCAGCTGCCTGCACACTGCCCACCCCAACACACTCACAGCAGCACTGTGAAGCAGAGCACATGCTGCGCTCAGAAGACTTTTGCCCTCTTCTTCTGGAAGTGGTGAAGAGGATGGTGTCCCTTGTTCCTCTGTGTTTCACTTGACCCAGAAAACTCATCATTCACACCAAACCTGGCCACCACAAAGCTATTGTTGTGTGTTATTCAACCTGTGCCTCATTTAGCTTAGTTTGACTCTCTAGTCCAATTTTTTTGAGTACTATAAAGTAGACCCATTCTCTTGCATGTCACAGGAGATGTAACATTTTTTCTCAGCAAGGCAGTACCTACAGCTTTAGGGCAACTCTTAAACTTCAGTCCAAGGTTCTAAATCTGCATTTTTTCAGTTCATCTCCAAGAGTCCCTATTCTTCACCTATGAGCAATATTTACTACTGTCATGTCCTTTGCTTCAATTCACTACTTCTCACTTTTTGTCATATATCACACAGGGATGGAGGTGTTCAGAAACACCTATCAAATTCAAGCAATCATTTTGTGACATTTTGCTGATTTTTTTCACACTCACAAAGCATCACCCTTTATGAGCACACTTGAAATCAAAAAGCCTGTGCTTTTAATCCTTTGTGCTATCTAATCACCCTCAGAGCCTGGCAATGTGATGACTGCTCCCTTTCTCCTCCCTCTTGCTAGCTCATATCTTCCCCCATATTCCCAGCATGGAGCTGCACAGCGACATAGTGCCTCTGGCTTTGACTGGTATGAAAGTATCACAGACCATCCAGGCAATTCCTCAGTCCCACAGCACTGTTTGTGACTACACTAAAGAGATCCCTTGTCACAGGATTTAAGTGAAATCCTCTCAGAAACAAAAACTTTTAGCTTTCACTGTCATTACCACTGATAGGGCATCTCTGGGGGTGAAATATGGCTCAGATTTGTGGATGTGAGAGGGACAGCAGCATCTGAAGAGCTCTAAATGACATTGCGTTCTTCTGTGCTAGGTGCTATATCACATTGCAAGCTCTTCTCCAGCTCTGTCTGCTGTCCCTGTTTAGTTGCTTCCAGCATTATTTCTCTTGCAAGTTCCAAAGGCTCACACCGTCTGAATAGCTAACTTTGAATTTATTTTCCCCCAGATACTAGGTTTGCATTTTTCCAGTTTGAATCTTGTGTCATTATTTCCTGCCCATATCCTGCCTCAAGCACGAGGGAGCCACACAAGTGGTGACTGTACATTACAAAAGGAGAAGGAATGGAGTCATGAACATTTTTGTGTTTGCGAATGCATAAGGCACAGACAAGGCGCGGGTGTGTACGAGGGGAAGCAAAGTATAATTTATGCTCCTTCTCAAAAGTCCAGTCAAAAGCCGGCAAGAAGCAAGCGGGGCAGGGAGCAAGGAGAGAGAGCTTAGTTAAATGTTCAGTCTGCGTGCTATGGAGAGAGGTGGCACTGCTTCAATCCCTGATTCATTAATCAGAAATACTGCCATGAGGTTGATACGAGTTGTTCTGGTTCTGTCCTGCTGCAAATAAACTCAAAAGCTGGCCTGTAGTGTGACACAAGTAGATGCTTCCTCTTTCAGAAGGGAACCGTTGCTCTGCTGTCACAGGAATTGTTTCCTTCTCTGTCAGGGAATGAAAAAGCAAACCTAGAGATTGTCCCCTCACTCTTCCATGCAACAGCAACAGAAAGGAGAGGACTTCCCAGCATCCTGCCAACTCTCTGCACTTTGTTCAGGGACTTGGAGCTCAGAGGTGTTATCCTTATTGGCTGCATCACCCATGGTGTTCAGCCCTCTCTGTCCTGCCCTGACCTTGTCAATGTCCAGCCTGTCTTTCCATCTCAGCTACACTGAAGCCAGTACAGAAGCCTTCATGCACCTTCCAAACCTTACCTCTGGGCACAAAAGGAGATCCTACAGCTTTCTCAGGACACCATCTGCTCTAAGTACAGCAGACCTCAAGTAGAACTAACACATGCAAACAGCACATGGGAGCAGCAGATAAATAGAAATATATCCCATTATCAAACCTCAATCACAGCACAAATGGCACCTGCGCTTGCCTTGGCCTCTTAGCCAAGGTCCATTTCTACAGACCCTCAAGACAGTTGCAGTCCAGGATGCAGGACAGTTAAGCAGCTAATTCACTTTGTTGTCACTGAATGAAAGCAGAACAGTAAGGCACTGTCAACTTACGCCATTTCTTGGTGCTTGTAGGAATTTTTTTCCTCCACTGAGATGGTAAAACCTGTTGATGAAGCAATTGGTACTGTGCACTGCACAGTGCAACAGTCACAGAAGACAGAGTTAGAAATGAACCAGGAGCAGAAGAGAGCAATAAAGAAAACCTCTGGTTGCCAGAATGCATGAGAAAGGCCTTCATGTGCAGGTGTAGAATACCACCAACCACCATCCCTTTGATGTGGAGTGGGAGAGGTTCTTGTGGAAAGTGACAGCTCAGATGAGTCTGCCAGAGCAGAGGTACCATTTGCACATTACAAGCAAATACTTTCAGCTGGGCTGTTTCCAGTGGAAAAAAGGAAGAGACTAAGATGGAGGTTAAAGTAAGGGAAAATGAGATGGGGACTGCAGTTCCCAAGCTCTTATAAAAGCAGGGGAAGACCACCAGATGGCTCTCATCTCACCAGAGCATGGAAAAAAGTTAAATTTTTCCAGGTTCAGGTCTCTATTCCTAGTACCAGCCAGCTCATGCTGCCTCTTCCATGTGTTCAGAACCTCAGCCTGAGGATCATGTTCAGCCCATCCAACAGCATGTGGGAAGGCAAGGCACCTTTGGGCTACCCTGAGAACTAATTCAAACCCATCCACCAGTTACAAATTGATTGCCATGTACCCAATCTCACAGAATCTTCTGCAGCGACCACAATGTGATTGTCAGACAGTGAGATGCCAGTCCACCCACTGTCCAGCAGAATCATATCTCCCTTTCTGACTTAAGAACAAAGTATATGGTCCTTTCCACATGGGAGGACAAAATTAAATTCCAATCACTATAAAATTATGGTAGGAATGATCTCCTTATCCCATGTACATATTAATTTTTTTATTCCTGTTAAGAAACAAGGGAACTTTTGATCTTCCCAGATGTGATAAGAGAGATGTGGGGAATGCATTCTGTCATAGATCTCACTCAAAATGCTCAAGTCCTGGAGAGAACTATTCCAGTTTTTACCTGTTAAAGCTTTGTGACAAACCATGCCTACACAAATAATACAAACCCAGGGCATTTTCTATTCAATACCTATCATGCACTTTCAAAAGATCAGTCAGTCTGGCAATCTTSAGAGGTTTCAGAAAAATCAGATGTAGATGTTTCTGTGGGTTTTGTTCGTCATAGAGTTTACCAAAGTACTTGGGACAGAGATCATCCCTGACAAAAAGAAACCCCAAACCAAACCAACAACCCAACCCAAAAACTAAACTGTGCACAGGAAGAGTTACATTTGTTCAGTGTCGACTGTAATCCACCCTTTTCCTGTACTACTGAGCTTGTAAAGTCAGCTGCCCTAAGTACTGGACATCTAGCAGTCCTCGGAGGGACAGGAACATGACAAGACACATTAGAGAAAGGACGAAATCAGAGAGGTGGGACTTCCAGTATCTGCTTCCTCAAAGTGAGTGAACCTATAAATAAGGGAACCACCGCCCTTTCCTCTCCACTGGATGACTGCTCACATTTGAAGCCCTGCACACTGAAGCGTGACAAATGCAACYTATCATATGGCTCTGAGATTTATCCTATGTCTCTGCAAATTATTGTATCACATGCATAACCCCACAATACATATACAAACACATCAGCTACCCCACTACAAAGCAGTATGAAACCTGCTGGTTTCTATTTCTTTAAACCCACACACTAGCTGAGGTTCCACCCCACCTTCTCCATGTCATGACAAGTGTAGAAGTACTGAACATCATGGACCATATCACTTCCATTTGTCCTGCAACCAGCCAGCAACATGATGCACAGCATAAACAGCACATATAAGAGAGAGGAACCATTTAGGTAGAAAGACATGCTATTTAGGCTGGGGGGGGCTTAATATGCAGTGTGTGTTTGCAGATAGTTAGCCAGAAAAGCACATCCAAATAGCATATAGTTAAATTCCTGTTGAAAGCATCCCAGAGGGCATGGGAACTTAGCTACAGAACTTTCCCAAGCTTAGACTCTCGCATCTGCAGAAAGTGCAGAGAGACCATGTATGGCCTATTTCTCCTGGCACCCCCACTCTCTAGAAACAATGTGTTCTAGATGTTTCCAGCCAAGCCTGACCATGCCGCCCCCACCCCTAACTCCACATCCCGTCTCCCAGTTGTTATCATCCATTCCTCTGATCTGGGCTTGCGAAGGCTTAATGTTTGTCTTATCTTATGTCACTGTGGACACTCACCTTTAATGCCAAGGGCTACTGCTCACAGACAGTAGTAATGCCTGCAAATGTGTGGGGCATGGCAAAACAAACAGGATTACAGCAGCTGCAAGCTGCTTGTTTGGGAAGAACGGCAGCAAAGGCATGGCACGCGTGGGAAAGCTTCACCCTCTCATTGCCCGTGGAGATGCTAATCCAGATTCTCACAGCTTAAATTTTCATCGCTTTGACCTGACCACTTCCTATTAGCAGACTGCAGGCATTCAGAAAAGCATGTGAAATGAGCGATGCTTGGGTCAATGGACACCATGAAGTATGGCGTGGGGATCTTAGGCAATTCAGTCTTAGTGTGTCAAACCTGCAGAGTGCTTTAGACTTTTGATCTCATGTTGAGAGTTTTCACATTGTGGGTTTTCTGTTGCAACCTGCCTTGTGGAAACCACACACCCTAAAGTGAGAAGTTGCTGCAGGCACACAGAAAGACCAGCCTCTTCTCTGGATGAGTGGATAGAGCTGGTTCTCCATCACACACGCATAAAGACTTAATGGGGTAACCCTTCATCCACAGACAAACAGCTACAGAAAACATGATAAGTCTTTTCAACTTGAAATCTTATCTCCTACCTTTAGCTATTGGTAGGAAGTTCTCTCACTTCTACGCTTCCTCAGTATCCAGATGAAAGCTGGAAGTACCCCAATGAGCTACCAATCTGCTCGGTGGAAGCTGAACTCTCCCTTGACCACATTGCACCTTGACATAAGGGAGATACCCTCTCATGCTTAAACCATCATCTTGCCGACGTGCACATTGCAGCATTGCTCCCAAACAGGAGCATCTAACCTCACTCTTGTTCTCTTGACACGTGCTGTTACCCCCTCTCATACCCAGCTTGACAGGTCTAGCCAGAGGGATGAAGCCAATGGTTGGCTGGGTACCAGTGCTTCTCCAGGGCCACGGTCACAGCCTGTGTGGCCTGTCCGGTTACTTTTCTTCCCTCTGCTGGCTGGGCACCAACATTTCCAGATGGAGAGCTAGGAAGCAATGCTCCTGTGGGCAAGCTGATGCTGATGCTGCAGAACACCTCTCTCACCTCCCTGTGAAGCCTCTAATATTGGCCATTGCCTGTCATGGCCTCCCAGGCTAGAGAGCAGTTTGTACAAAACTAGTTTGCTCTCTCTGGACAAATAATGATTTGCCAGTCACGGCTCACTTCATACCCGGTCTCTTAGGGGGCTCCACTGTTGTTATCCCATGTAAGTGTCTTTTTGATGCAGGTGTTCTGGCTGCTGGGTCTCAGATAAGCAATTCTGTGATTGTGCATGCAGCTACTCTCTGGCAGGTGGGCAGTCACTTGTGAACAGGTCTGGGGCAGAGGATACTTCACCACAGCTGAACTCTGGTCCACACAGTTTGCTTTGGGATTCTGCATTCTAGTATTTTGTGTGGAGCTGAGCATCCCCCACTCCAATAAACTCTGCCAGGGGAACAGAGTAGGGCAAATGGATGGTGCAGCTCAATGCAAATGCCAGCTTTTTCTGCAAGGTAAGCAAATTAACTTTCCTTTCCCTGAATATTGTATTCATATATATCAGCAAAGAACACATTCTAACCCATAGGTATTAAACACAGGCTTATTCTATACTTGAGGAAAAAAGACTCTGTCTTTATTTTCCATCAGTGGAAAAATTCCCATGAGATTGTCTTTGCCCACCATATGTGTCATCTTTGCTGCTGTTTTATCCAGAGCTCTATTTTTAATCACGTTGCTATAATCTAAAATTAGACCAGACACATATCAATAACACCAGACAGAAGGAATAATCTGAAAAACAGCAAGATCTTTAAATCTGTGTAGATTTCAAAAAGAATCAGCTTTGTTTTTCAAATAAAGGCAATCCAATGTCATCCTTATTAAAGTGGGAAAGGCCTTTGCCAGGTATTTCGTCAGTATCTGCTTATCTCTTGCCTGGCTTCTAAAAAGACAGGGTTGATTCCTTGCAGTAGCAGACTGCCAACTCTATCACAATATGGATCACATTTTAATATGGATGCTTTCTGACGAACTTCTTCCCCTTTCACCCACATCTGAAGCACATCCCCATTCAGTCTTGCCTGTAGCATCTACGAGACAACTCCACCAGCCAATTCCCTGCAAATGTAAAGGATCTATTTTCAGAAGTTCTTCAAGATGGCAAGAAATGCTGACCTCAGAAAACTGTGAATAACAAGCTCCTTATTTCTTCTTTCCTTGCCTGCTCTCTCCYTGTGGAAGCAAACCACCACCAACTGGCCAACTTGCTCCAGTCACCAGCAGGCCAGAGCTGCATTTTGAGCATCTCTGCTCCTCGATATATTCCCGAAAGTCTTGTCCATGCCAACCCCACAGGTCCAATCTGAATTCCCTCATGCTGTCAACCTCAGCAACTTCTCTCCATGCAGCACAGGGAGGAGATCCGGTGACTCACCCACCCTCGGGATCCCCCCTGCCAACCCACTGTTTGTTTGAGTGATTGTGTTGTTGAAGTCCTGTTGCCACATTTGTAACTATACATTTTTTTTTATGACAACCAGAAGTTCAGTTTTATAAACAGATGCTGTTGTGGGCCTCTCTTACTCAGCTGGATCAGCGTCAGTCGTTTTTCCAGGCTGTGGTCTCTGCTCTGCACACTGAGTCAGAGGCAGTCCTGCACAGATTTCTTTGAATCGCTGGTTTCCTCCCAGAGACTCTTGACACCGGGCCAACAAAACAGGGCGTAGCTCATTAATTCTATTTTTTTTTCCTTCTCTTTAAAGGCAGTCTGATTCATAGTAACTCCTTTAAAACAGAGTGGAAAGGCACCACCCTCCCACACCACCGGAGGAAACTTAAACCACCACCAGGTCACTCCCCTTCACTCCAGCTCTGCACTCCAGGACATCAGCGCTGCAGGCAAGCACTCTCCTTCTTCCCCAAGTGCCAGCGCCGGCTCCAGCCCACACGGTAAGAGCTGCTCTCGGAAATCCTCACCAACTTTTCTCCCTCAATGGCTGCTCCCCGCTCCTTAGCGGCACCAGTCTGCCTTTCTCCTCTGCTCCTTCAGTTCTTTTCATCTTGGCACTCGAGCTGGCTATGGGATGCACCTTAGTTTTCATCTTTTGCTTTGAAATCCAGCTGCGTTACGGGGCAAAGGGGCGCTGCAAGGCGCTCTGGTTGTAACCCCGGAGCGCTGGCAGCAGCACTGTTATTTTCACCTCCAGGACACGTGCAGCCAGAGCGCGGGCACTGGGTGCCCAGCCCGGGCCAGCCCAGGTTCAGGGGCTGCTGTGTGCTTTTGAAGTAGCATGGTTGACAATTGTGGAAAAATGCCTGCTTGGAATTAGGGCTGCTGGCTCAGTTTTTCTCATGCTCGAATATTTCTGCTTGTCTCGCTCCCTTCCATCATTAGTTTACCAAGCTCTAATTTAAAACAATAGCAATCATTCCAAGTGAAGATTGAGAGGCCCCAAAGGTGCCGACTTTGGGGTACAATAGAGACCATCTCTCTTTTTCGGGGGGTCCCAGCTCCTGAGGCTGAAGCCAAGCACCAGTTCTTAAGCAAAGCCATGTGATGAGCAGAAATATGTGCTACACCTTCCTTGGCAGCACAGCCCCTGGAGTGGGGAGCACTACGAGGCGAAGTGGGGGAGCGGGTGGAATTGCTAAGGGCACCACAGGCTGCAAGGTAGGGTGCGTCAAGGAGGTAGAGGCACTGATGGGAAGTGTAGGATTGCAGAGGCTGGCAATTTTCCCTCTTCACCTGCCCTTTTCCATGCAACCACCCCCTCTTTCTTTCCCTCCTCTTCTTCACCAGTTGTCTCATTTCATTTGTCTGCTATGGTTTGCATCCTGTGGTCAAATCTGAACTATTTTTGAGGTCTGAGAAAGGGAGTGCAGCAAAGCCAGTTTGTTGGCACCACGCTTTGGTTCYTGTTGCAGGAACTCAGCCCGCCTCTGCACAGTTTCAAGGATTTGAAAGAGACTGAAACAGTATTTAGCCCAATACGGCCAGGAATGGGTGGGGCTCAGGCTGGGGCTGTGGATGATTACTATATGAATGAGCAAGATGCTGAGCTGACCTTAACTTTGTGGCAAAATTGTGGATTTTATGAATTTTGAAGTCCCCTCTGGCCCTATTGCTTGTGGCTCAGTCATGCAGTGGTGCCTCCTGACTGAGAAATAGATGCACTGGAGTGGTGGGGAAGCTGACTGGGGCAGCAAGTGTTTCCAGGGCAGTCAGACGCCGGAATGGCAAGAAAGCATTTTTGGAAGTTGTCATTTAATACGATTAACAATTAAAAAAAAAAATGCTGGGGCCACAGAAAAACTTTCACTCAGAAGCTTTGAATTCCTCAAGGCACCTCTGAGAGCAGATTTGCCCAGGAACTGCCCACTTGACATTTCTGGATGTAGTGGGATTCTTTTCTGAGCAAACACTCGAGGGAGCTGGGCATGAAGAGTGTGAAAACTTGGAGCCCATTAGCTATTGTTCCTATGATAACAGGGGTTTCAGCCAGCCAAATGCCTCCACCCAGTCCACCTGGGGACTGTGAGCACTGAGAGAGTGAGGGCTTAAAGGCATCTTATTTCTATTTGCTCCCTTGGGGATTAGCATCAGAGAAGGATCAAAATTGAGGTACCTTACTAAAACTGCAGTGCCTAAAAGCACACCCTGAAACGCAGCGCCTTCGTGCGAGGCCCTGCACACCCACCAAAGGAATTCCTGACAGTAGGCTTCTGTGGAAGCTCCCCCAGCTATGACTAACCATCCAAACATGTGACAGACGGCCTGAGCCATTCATCCTGGCTACCCTGTGTGAGAGCGGGCATCTCCACTGGGCACATGCTGTCCCGAGGGAGACAGCTATGGAGTCGAGCCACACCCAAGGACACATTAATGGAGGAATGACTTTGGATCTTGCAGAGAAGCACCAAGTTTTGGAGTGAGTGCCTCAGCTGCAGGGTTGCTAGTACTCCCCCAGTGAGACCCTGTGAGTACAGAGAGCCCTGGGCTTGGAAAACCGGCCCTTCTGGCCTAGCCGGTGGTCTGTCAGTTTTGCAGTGTGGGAGCAATGCAAGTGCATGGAGGAATTACTGTGTGGTGGTCTGGGGTGGAGCAGAGGTTGTATTTTGAAACAGTTCTGGGAGATTTGCTGATAAGAGCCAGCATGGTTTTGGTGAAAAACCCACCTCAGGGCCTTGCTTATAATGAGACGGGAGATTTGCTGCAAGCACTAATCCTGCTCTATTCATCACCCTCCCAGCCGCAAGGCTCGCACATGGCACTCAGCCTGTGCCTGCTTCTGTTTCCTCGGAGCAAGCGGGAGGGGTGGGGTACAGCCTGCTTCCATAGCCCTGCCCACTCCCATGGGGTTTCACAGGCCCCATCCACCCCAGGCAGGTGCTGTGACACCCCTTCCATGGCATGTTTCCCCTCGCTCACCCCCCAGTTCGCTTTGTGCTGCCTTTGCTGAGTGCTACACAGATGGCAAAGGAAGAGGCACCTGATGCTAGGCTGGGATTTGCCCTCAGATGCTCAAGTGCCCCATAAGGCAAGAAATAGCGCTACTAGACCTTTTTAAACTCAACAGGCTCCTGTGCCTGTACCCTTCGATACGGAAGTGACAGCACTATCACCCAACACAACATAAGGCAGGCTGCAAGGCATGGCACTCCTAATTTTTTTCCTTCCTTCTGTTTTCCTACAAAAAAAGTAATGAGAAAAAAACTATAAGATGAGATTTATTTACGCTTCCTTCAAGGCAGGGGGAAGAGGCCTGGAGTTGCTCTTTTACTCCTCTAAAAGGGAGGGCTGGGAAGGGAATTTCCCATCTTCACATCTGAAGATGGATCCTTAATACTTCATTGGTCTTTTCTGCTGAGGCAAAGCAGCCTCACAGAAAAGGAGGCTGTTCTCCATGGCCCTGCCAGGATTGATAACTAACTCACAGCCACAGTGCTGTAACAGTGGCAGTGAACAGATGTGCTGAAACACATCTCAATTATGCCTGTATTGATCCTCTGTCAGGGCCAGTCCACACCCAGTCATCCCACAGCATAACACGGAGTCTAGCAGCAGTTTCCTGTATAAACTGTCCAGAGGGAAATCTGGAGTGCCCCTTAAGCTGCTGTCTGCCGTTAACACTGCGGGGAGAGCAGCAAAGCAGCACATCTCGGGGCTGCCATCTGGAGTATTGTGACTTCTTCAAACCCTTCTGGGAGAGTTTTGGAAAGTGCCTCCTTAGTTAGAACAGCTGGCCAATGAACAAAGGAAACTCTGGCCAAATTTGCAGCTTCACGCACCCTCCTTGTCCTGAACTGTTTTCAGGAGAGCAGAGTATATGGAAGCTGCTCTCTTAGTAAGACCAAATACAGCCCATGCCTTGTCATAGTAGGGAGGGACAGGTTAGGACAACTCAGCTCCAGAACCTACATTGCCCAAGGGAGTGACAAGTTTGCCAAGATCATAATTAAGATCTATCCCCTTTACCCTGTGAAAACCAGTCTGTAACACAGGCCTGGGGAGACACCCATGAGGAGAGCCCAGGGACAGATCTGGGCTAGGTCATCCCCAGTCCTGCASAGAAAAGCACTGAACTCTGAGCACTGGAGTGGCTGACAACAGGTGAACAGTGACTCATGCTGAAGGCTAAGCTCTTGTGACGTGGGGCCACCTGGCAATATGTTTGTATTTGAGGAAATCCAGGGTGAGGACCTTTGCTGTCCTTTTGCCCTCACAGGGCAGAGTCTGCTCAACAAGGGGAGTTGTGAAAGCAACCACCACGACTGGGTCCAGTGTTCACATTCTTCTCATTCCAGAGAGACATATTGGCCCCAGGAAGCTTCTGGGAAGAATAGTGAGAGCCATGGGAGCAAGAGGGAGAGAGCAACAAAATACTCAGAGCTAGGAGCAGGCTGGTCAGAGGATTGCTGAAGACCAGCTCCAGGAATGCAGACCACTGCTGAAGGAAAGCTGGGCTCCAAGACTGGCACATCCCCAGGTTGTGACATCTTAGGCAGCTGAGCCAACCTGTCTACTAGCTGGCCTCCTGTGGCTGCAACGTGGCCAGCATGCTGTGCCCTCAACAGGGGAGTTCCTGATCTCTCATGGAAAGCTATTTCCACATGTAACATGAACCAGCTGATACCGTTCTGCCAGACCATACTGATCACAGGTGTAAAGAGCCCTGTGGAAGCCAGATGAGGTGTTTTACATCACAACCACCTTTATCCCACCCTGCACAGAGCACTGACCTGCTCCAGGCTGCACAGCATCCTCCTGTGTCTGCTTTATACACATGCTCCCCCCGGAGCTTTGCACTTTGGTTGAAGGAAAGAGCTTCCACACAATTTTGCATTTTAATCCTGCACAGTCTTTTCCAACCTGGTTTGCAGGAGCAAAGACACCCTGGAAGGAGACTGACCCAAAAGCTCAGACTGTTTAGATGCCTGAGTCACACTGACCTCAGTGTCTCATAGGCTGTATTGGCATGTTCAGAGGTTTTGTAGTTTTGAGAGAGAGACATACTGTAAGATACAACTTCTTTTTCAGAGTTACCCTCCCTTGATAAAAAAAAAAAGATCTAGACAAAACTGTCCATGTGAATCATAGGATGGCAGTTTAAATCCAAGAATGCAGCCAAAAGCGCAGCTGATGTGGGCTTCGCGAACCTTCCACCTCTATCTAAGGGCTGTTGCAAAGAGGAAAAGCAGGAAGTCCCACCAGAAGTGATCTGTGTACTTTTGCTCATACCACACTGTAACCTGAACTTGCCCATCAGAGCTGTCAGATGGTTTCTCCCACGTGGGCACTGCCAGTGTCAAAGTCACACAGATAGATCCGTGCACCCATGAAGAAGCTGTGCACGAGCACAGACATAGACACACACACACACAGAGTTCACAGGGAACCCACAGATGCACACTCCCATTCATAGAGGGAGCCACGCAGAGCTGCAGATCCACACCCCTACAGAGAACATGTCAATGCCCAGGCTGTCAGTCCTCCCACAAATGTTTCTCGTGTATCTCTGAATCTTGTCGGAACCTCTGCCAGCAACTCCTGTGTTTAATTAACCCACCCAGGGACCACCCCAGTGCTCTAAGGGGTGAGGGTGCTCCCCATCGCACCTCTGGAGGTGCAGAGGAACACTTCTGTGCTTCCATTAGCTCTAGGGGCCCCTTCCCCACCCCTCCCTCCTAGCTGCCCATCAGTCCCAGCCCTTCCTTGGCGTGCCTARTGTGAGGAGTGACAGTGTTTTCCTCCAGCAGCGGCTGCTGGCTGCCTGCCAGGCCCCAGGCAGCTGTCTCTTCCCCTTCCGACTACCAAGTGAGCATTGGAGTTTCAGTTGATGTTGTCACATGGCTGAGCACTCGAGGGTGGTTTCTTCTGGAGAAAATGCCAATTTCTCACTGTCTGCCCTAGGAGCTCTGATATTTCCCCACTCTCATATGAATCACGAGCATGATAGCTGGAAAACCCTTGTGTGTCATCTTTTGTGACTCCCCTCTGCCTCTCTCAGTGAATGGAGGTTCATCACCAAGGGTGGATTCTTGAGGAATTTGTCAGATCCCACAAGAAATTTTTCATATGCTAGTGCTTCACCACTCCCTTGGGAAGGCAATTCCCCTGATCCCCTGGAGACCATACCATGAGGAAATGCTTCACAAGAACCAGACAAAATCATCCATTTACTTAAGCTTATTCCCAGCTGTAGCCCCTCAGGCTGGTCTACACTTTCCTTTTGTTTGACATTAATCTGCTACTTTTACAGCCTTGCTGTACCCCATGTGGTCATCACAGCCACTACCCATATGTACATGAAATCTCACTGCCATAAACCAGAGGCTCCAAAGGTCTCTGTGTGCCCATGCACACCTCCCGCCCAACCCTTCTCCCACACATGAGAAATCTCTTTCCAGAGGCACCAGCCTACTCATCCACATGTCTATAAAAAGCATCTGACTTGTAAATTGAGTCAGACCCGTCTGTCAAAACCAAGTTGTCAACAGCAGTGCTGACATGCAGTGGTTTGTCAGGAGTCAGCAAGGACTCTGGATTCATCTGGATCTGAAGCAAGAAACAGAGCAAAGGGTGAAAGGAAAAAGATTCTTCCCTGTTGTTGTTTAAARTTGTCATGAGATTTCTAGTAACAATGTGACGTATCCAAAGTCATCATGCCACCGAATATCAGAGAGATCTTCACATCTTTGCATCCTGCCAAATGACTCTGGGCACAATGAGGACTGATGCTCATATCACACACAAGGACAAGGCATGCAGCAGTAGCAGGGCTAAGATGCGGTGATGGCCTCAGCTCAGTAAAAAGGCAGATCTACAAATTCTGCAGAAGGTTTTATACCACACTGAGGTTTCCCTTACTGGTAGCAACATGGCAGCATTGCTATTTGTGGGTTGGCTTTGAACAGAGGAACGCACTGGTAACAGAGGTGGAAGTTTGTGGCTGTCTGAAACAATACCAAATAATTTTTGCTTTCTGTCCATTACTCTCCAATTTTCTCCTTCCTTTCCAAGTGGTCTTGGCTCTGATTTGAAGCACCAGTATTCCTGGTGTGGCTCTGTGCCACCTCAGACAGTGGCCAGGTTCACGTGCTTTCTCTAAATRTTGTCCCCATCAGAGACTGCATACTGTTGTGAGACAGATCACTGGTCTCACTTCCTACTGCCTTCCTTATGTTCTGTAGTGGCAGCTGGGAAAGGGAGAATTTCTTTCATGTTAGTTGCTTTAWATCTGTGGAGATTTTTGTCGATATTCTAGCCAAAAGCATTTGCTTTTTCCCCAAAATGCCATCTTTCCCTTGTTGAGAAATCTCATGTATCAAACTAAAGGGACTTCAGCTGAAAACCTCAATTTTAAAGGAGTCAGAGGTCACCAGTGTGCACAGGTGGTGCGATTTAGATGTCCTCTGCTCCCTGGACACTATAGGCTGCTACAGGCTATTGGCTGAGTTCTCACCTCAGCCAACATCTCTCACCAACTCTCCCTGAGAGAGGCAGTCCCACACAGGGACCTCAGTTCAGAGAGGAGGGTGGGAATGTAAGTCAGACGAGGTACGTCCCTTAAGGAATACTTGAGATCTGAAATATTTCAGATTTAGTTGAGAGTGCCCTGATTTTTCACCCCAAACAACCCCGTCGTTCCTGCGGAAACATCCTGTACACTAACCCTCTAGTTTTTTCACTGCAATGCACTTTCTGTTAGAAGCAAAGGACCTCTACCTAATCTGGCTTACCCTCTTGAGTAACTCACTCCCTATATTTGAGAAACTATACCATTGGCCTTTATCATATCTCCAAGTGGCACTTCGCATTCCAACCTGATCCTTTTCTAAGAAGCAAACCGGGGTCAAGGACTCACTTCTTTGTATTGCCCTCCAGAGAGAAGGATCCAAAACACTTAAGTAGACAGAGGGGTGATATGGGTGGCAACAATCTGTTTGCATGAGAAGACTTTGTCTTACTTTTTAATAGATAGTGCCAGCCTGCTTGAACTTGAACTAGGGTGCAGCAGAGCTGTGTGTTGTTCCCCAGTATGTGTACTCCTGCACGGTCAGAGAAATAGTCTCTACACAGCTAAGAGCCTGTCATGCCTATCCATAGCCTTTTTTGTACTGAGGCTTCTATGGTGATTCTTATTCATGCTTAGTGTTGGTGTGGCTTGTTATTTCTCTTCATCCATCACCCTACGAAAAGGAAACTCAGTCCACTGTCATCCGTGCAAGATCTTCTCTTGACTCATGCTGGCTGTTCAGCAGGTGCATGACCTTCACGCCTTCTTCCCCACCAGCCTGCCCTACCTCAGTAGTCCTTCTGCTGTTACATCTCATTCCTTTTTTTCTTGGCTTGGTTGGGGTCTCTCCTCTGAAAGATGCATGGGCAAGACTCACAAACTGTTTTCTTGACTGGTTCTTGAGAAGCAGTCCTAAAACTGACAGTGTCCTGAACACTTAACCTTGCAGGGTTAAATAGTTGTGGGGTTTAGGAGCTTTGGGGTGAGTCACTGGAAAAAACTGGCAGCTCTAGGAAGGCTAAGACTGACTCATAGCCTGGGAAGAGCCTGAGGAACTCCAAATGCAGCTGCAGTTTAGGTAGGGGAATGGAAGAAAAGGCATTTGCATGCAATTTTGTCCTATTGCTCCAGCAATGTGACCCCACCCTGTAGTGGAGAAAGATGTCTCACACTTAACAAATGGAAACCGTATCCTGTCAGTCYCCGATGCTCTGCCAGTTTCTCTGTCTAATGGGAGGAAAAGTCCACGCCATAGCATCAGAGGCAGAAGTGACTCTATTTCAGTGCCATTCGTTCACCCACGGCTCCTTTAGGATTGTTCTCTCGTGTTTTATTTAACAGGCAGAGAGAGATGAAGAAAGGGGAAAGCAAATGAATACAGAGGGAGGCTTGTGCTTTAACTCAAAAAGAATCAAAACTAAGCTGTGAGCACATATCCCCTGGGGGAGTTTGCATTTGATAGCGTGTGTATTCAGGGAGAGGTGCTGACGTTCTCAGGAAGTAGGTGCACTGAAAGCACCTGAACTAACAGTGCTCTACTGCAGTGCTAGAACAGGCAGAAAAAGCAAAGGGAATAAAGGATTTCAGTTTCTTCTTAGAGTATTGGTCAAAGTCCTGGGTGTGAGGTCATGGTTTTGGGGGGTTTTTTTACAATGTAAAGTAACATTTATCCCTCATTTTCATTTCTGAATGCAAACAAAAAATGCATTTCAAAGGACTGTTCCAGTCCTTTAGGATGTCATGAAAGTAGGTTTTTAATTTTTTCAAGTAGAGAGCTTTGTTTGAAGATCCTCAAAAATAATAAGGAAAAAAAAGCTGAATGAAATTTTAAAGAGGCCATGGAAAAATACATCCAAGAAAGAAGAAAGTTTAGCCACTGTTCAGTAAAGGCAAATTTCAGAGCAGGCAAATTTGTCAGAGTTTGGTGTATGCATGCCAATACCCTGTAGTGTCAAGGGCACTTGTTACAGTTTGTGTAAGAACCAAGGTAATCAGAAAAAGAATGATAAGTAGTCAAAGGGACAGGAAGATTTGACTCAAGAATTTGCTGCAGATATGTCACTTAGTCATGGCAACAGCAATAGTTTCTCAGTTTGAGGTACAATGGTGATATCAGTATCAGTTGCCATCCCGCATTTTGAAACCCTCATTCCTTTTACAGTCATTGGAAAGAAGGGGTTTAACTCTTAGGTCAGGTATGTTCATGTGGTAGCCTGCAGATAGTATTGAGAACCTGGATTTTAGCAGTGCTAAACTCATACATGACTGTCTCTACAGTCAGAGGGAAAGTCCTAAGAAAGCTGTGCTTTCTCCAAGATCATCACTAAGGGAGGTACTGTGACAAGAGAAGTCACAGTGACCAGGCCATCCAGACAAATCAAGCTCTAGAGCACGAGTGGTTTGATAGGACACCCCAAAGCAGACAAGCAAGCCTGGCCCACGTTCAGCAAGCCAGGGCTTAACAGCTCCAGAGAGTTCTCCCACGTGAAGGGAACCTCACAGTGGACAAGTTTTGCTGAGGAGATAGAACTAGTCACCAAACCTAATCTGTCTTACTAAGGAGTAGCCTTTTTTGGGTGGGAGCAGTGACCTAACAGAGCTGATTCCTTGAGATCTTGAACTCAAGGAATTCCTCCCAGTTACCAGCTAATGCTGAACTGGTCAAAGTGCCACTGATGGAGAAGCCCCCTACCCATTGTGGTTTGGGAAACTGTATCCAAAGCAGTGCAAGGAACAGGTGCAGCATTTTACAGGAGTACACTCCCACTCATGGCCACAATGAGAGGAAAGACAGTAGTGGAGAAGGTGGAGTCATCAAGTAAAAAAGGACACATGAATGGGACTTGACAAAGCCTTTTGTCACAGTTTGTGTGAAAGACATCATAAAGTATAATTGTGTTGTTTCATGACAATGTGACCACACCCTGTACAAATGGTGACAGCATCAAACCTTACCTGAGTCATCTGGACCAAAATAACTTGACAGCTAACACTAATTGCATGCTTGATATTGCTCTTCRGTACCAGCCCTACCAAGGGAAAGAGCAACACAGCCCTGTGAAACTTTCTAGGAAGTTTACTGGCCACAGAGGGGACCCAGTAAATGCTTCTGCCTGAAATATACTCACTTGATTTGTGTGAATTGTCTGCACTCATTCTCACAGCTTAGATTTGTTCCCTGTATTTCACATTTTCAGGTGAGAAGTCATCAGTCTTGACAGCATCATGCAAGTTTTCTAAAGCATATTCCCCTCCCTTTCCAATCACTTGTTCATCAATGACAGGAAATCTTACAAAAAGTAAAAGCTTGCAGGGTACAGAGGCAAAAATACCCAAAGCAAACCAAAGAGGAATTTGCATTACAAGAGAATCTTATTGCAGTGATAAAGTGATCTGCATGCCTCAAGTTTTAAAAGGGAAACAGGCAGTTTTCATTGCAAACTTGGGCATCTTCCTCAGCTCCAGAAAAACTCGTGGCATTTCTGTTCTGGTTACTCTCCTCTTTGTGTAATGGAGTGGTCTGTTGGGTAGTGGCCACTCCCCAGTTCACTCTCCACTGCTATTCAACAGCTGATGCACCAAGGAACACACAGTCCTCCATTCCATACCACCTGTGACCCAGACCAGCTGGAAGAGGCTGAGACACCAGAGGAGAATAGGAAGTGAAAAATCTTTCCTGACCTCTGTGAATCCCATGAGCAGAAACTCCTCTTCCTACATCATAGGCCTGGATATGGCATTTTTACTTTACATTAACACACATCAATTGAAGCAACCTGTGTATATACCCACGCTATTTTTAAAATGCCCCCAAGTTACCTACCCATGCTCTACATCTCCTCCCAAACTGGTTCCTTAACCTTCAGCTCTAACCTCTTGAGCAGATTTTGACAAAGTTTTCAGTGATTTTTTTTTGTGATTCCACATTTCCAGAATGGACTTAGATCAGCCTGGGTTTTTGCATGTAAATAAAGCTTATGGTAATGCTGTTCTTTCACTCAGCCCTTCCCTTCACCTCCTCCCTCTGTTCTTGTTCTCCCCCAGAGCTCTCTGTATCGGTGACACCACCTAGAAGGTACCCAAGATGTTGGTGCTACTGGCTGGTATCTTTGTGGTTCACATTGCCACTGTCATCATGCTCTTTGTCTCCACCATTGCCAACGTAAGTAGACTGCCCTGGATGAGACATGGCTTTCACCTGCAGCAGCAGCCAGCCTTAGATGTGGCTGGCAGGTGGGCCAGGGGGTGCTCAGGTGAGGGTGAAGAACTTCCACTCACGATCGTGGGGAGATGAGACAGTGATGGGTGTGCTCAGGGAGCAGGAAGGCAGCCGGGGTGGTACAGGAGGCAGCCTCTGTCTGTCACCTCCCCAAATGCCAGAGCCAGCAGCACCTCAATACCCTTCATCAGGGAGAGGGCAAGTCGGAGCTGGGGAGATGAGCAGATGATAGCCATGGCGCGGCACTGATCGCCCCCGCTGGCGAGCGGGCTGCTGCCCGGCGGGGCGCGTCCTCCGCCAAGGGGGGCGGTGGGGGCCACCGGGCCGCCAGGGAAATCTGGGCCGAGGGGGACCCCTGGTGGCACTGCCAGGGTCCCCGCGCCCCCCGCCCACCGTCGGAGCGGATTTCAGGGTCTTCTCCGTGCCTCTCCGCCACCTCGCACGGGAAGAGGGCGAGGATGACCTGGGAGATTTCCCCAGGATGATTGGAACAGACTTCCCGGTGTTTTGCCTGGACCAAACGCCCCCGGCTCTGGAAGCCAGCGCCATCCCCAGCCTGTCCGGCTGCTCATCGTGGCTGACTCGTGCCTACATTTTCAGGCAGTTGGGCTACTCATGCTCACTTTAAGGTTTAGTCTGACAGAAGAGCAAAGAAGCTTTCCTGTCCCTTGATGCAACCCTTCTATCCTATTTCAGGTTTGGATGGTGGGTTCTTCCAGTGCTGGAACAATCTCATCAGGACTCTGGCTGCTGTGCAACAAGACCTGCACTCAGCTGCCAGTTACCAGTAGTGATGAGGGTAAGTTACATCTGCATTCTCATCGTGGTGAATCGCAGGACACTGATGAGCAACGCCAAGACTGAGTCCTGACCTTCTCCAATCTATTCTCTGTGTTTTGACAGCTTCCCTCAAAGTCGTGCAAGCCTTCATGATCCTCTCGATCATTTTCTCCGTTGTGGCGCTCATCCTGTTCATTATCCAGCTGTTCACCCTGGAAAAAGGCAAACGTTTCTACATGACTGGAGCCGTCATGCTGGTTTGCTGTAAGTATRCATGTGCACACCTTGGGATGGCTCCGTGTGCTTCCCGCTGCCTCTGCCAACACAAGTAGCCACATGTGTTTGCTACACATGGTCACCAGGGGAGGTTGTCAGCCAACTAAATGTTTCCAGTGGCCCAATTTTTGTTACAAAACAAAGCACTGGGGAATTGGAAGGTGTTGGGTTGGGATTTTTTTGCTGTGTATAATGAAATTATTTCCAGATTTTCATTAGGAAATCCCAGTGGGTTCTGCAAAATACCTTTGAAAGGCAACAAAAAGGATTCAAATGTTTTGGGGGAGCAGGGGAATAAACAGTTAGACAACTACTGCTCATGGGATTCTACATGTAGCACCAAACTGTCGTCAGATCTTATTACTGATTTCCTCCTAACAAAGGTTTATTCCTCATGGCACCCACTAAACAAGCCCCAAGTGTCTTATGTCATCACATCTGCGAAAGAAATCCTCCATAACTAAGCCTAATGGGCAGAAGCTCCTCTCTCATATGGCACAAGACATGCATTACAATCTCAGGGGACAACAGTACTTCAGAAGTCTTGCGGCAGTGCTGGTTTCTGTGCATTTTCCAACTCTCTTTTCCCTCTTCCTTCCCACAGGGATGTGCATTCTGATTGCAGTCTCCATTTACACAGCTCGGTTCACAGGCAGGATGCTGTACTTCACAAATCCTCACCATGGCTACTGCTTCATATTGGCCTGGATCTGCTTTTGCTTCAGTTTCATCATTGGCATCCTCTACCTTGTTCTTAGGAAAAAATAAGGCTGATGGGTGTCCAGGGGAGAGGGTTGGCTACTGGGAGTGGGGAAGAATTACTCTGCTGAGAGAACTGYTGGGCCAATAGACAGAAACAGCCACCACCATCACCACTGCCACCACAGAAAAATCACTAACAAAGCTAGAATCCTCAGAAACTTCTTCACCAAAGAGAGGGAGAAACAACTCCTACTGATCTAGCACTTCTGGGGCTAGAAATCTGCAAGTGACCCAGACAGCTCTTCTCCTTTTCTGCAAAGTTGTGTCATACCTTCACAAAGCTTCAAGCTCAGCAGTGATGTTTAAAGGGCACCACAAAACCAAGGGCTGTATGTTTTTCCCTTCCTAGGRCCCTTCTCACTTACCTTTGAGTGTGCCTTGTGGGTTGGGCAGTGAGGATTGACCCCTTTATTTGTCCATTGAAACAAATGGGATGGGATTTTTGTTACATTTTTAAATATATATATATATATGCACATAGGTGAATGTTAAAGGCATTAAATTGAGAAAAAAACAATAGAAATCAGATTAATTTTGTATTAAAATCTCTACAAAAATACGACAGCAATTTTTCTTGCTGTTCTGTTTTCTATTTGACATTCCCATGATTGAATAAGATACAAGTAGGAATGGCAAATATACAAGCATGGATGATGAAGAGAGAGAGAGAGAGAGAGAGAAAGTGTAGGGGTAAAGATATACACGAGTTCCTAAATACAGAGGATGCAGTTCCTCAGTGCAGGAAATCATCTGGATGTGTGTCTACACTAAAATGATCTTCTGTTCAACTCCAGAACATGGTAACAGCACTGCTACATAGCAGATCTTTACTGAGACAAGTCCTTATCTGTAGGCAGGGTTTTTTCTCCACATCATCACATGGTATATGGTATAAATTGAGAGATCCACCTTGTGACAAAGCTCATCTCAAAAGCAGGTAATGGTTAGCAGAGGAAATTGATTCCCTAATGAGAGATTAGGAGAGATGAAACAAGACTTGTGAGTTTTGCTCCTTGCTGCACAACCTTAGGCCAGCCACTTAACCCGGTGCTTTTCCATCTCCCAAATTCTTCCATAAAACTAGCTACCTCCCAGGGTTGCTGAGAGATTTTGAGTCCACTCTGTCAATACAAGGTCCTGATGTGAAAGGCTGGCGTAGGAAAGTAAGGCATTGGTAGTGCTGCAACCCACAAATTTCTGTTAGTTTGAAGAATCTCAGTCACACGAGGCATTTGCAAGGGACGAGGTCAAAATTTCCTGTGACTCCATTCACAACTGAAAGGTAGAGAGTATAAAAAACATGTAAGTGCAGATTTTGCATGGATGCTATTTACCTCTCTCTCTCTTTCTGTTACATTTTCTTCTTATGCAGACTTTATCAATTTGGTGGATATATTCTAGTACTGTATGTTGGTGTTTCATTAACAAAGGTTATTTCATATATAGTCATTGTAAATATTTTGAAATGCATATTTTTAACTTTGTGGGCATAAAAATAAAATCTGATTCCCTTTATAATAAAGAGTTTTGCCCTGGGTTTTTTTCATTAGTCTTTCAGATATTTGTTAGTAGAAGTATCTGCTATTCTCACTGAATCACAGTCCACCCCTTTAAGATAACTCCAGAACTACCATGTTCTCTTGCATGCCAGTATATGAGATTTCCTGTTCTGGAGGGAAGGAGGAAGCAGAACAACTCTCAGAGCTCCTGTTTCAGGCTCAAGCAGACAGTGTGAGGAATGTCTAAGTGCCAGGCTTTGCTTCACACCCAGGAAAGCTGGAAACATACTTTCTCACTCTGGCAGAATCTCATCTGCCCCAAAGCAAAATCACCAAGGTGTTTGTCTGGGTCTCATGTGTTGGTATAGCTGTTGCCTCTTTAGCCCTGTCTGGCCAAACACCTCTGCAGTTCTAGAGCTTGATTAAAGAGTCCAAAGCTCAGGACACTGGCAAATCTCAGAAAACTTGGGGCACATTCCTGTGAGCTGTAAGACCTAGCAGGAATCAGCTGTGTAGAAAATTTTTCTTTACCAATTWATCTACCTCAAGGAGAGCTAAGATATGCTAATTGAGGGCAGGACAGTGACATGAATCTTTAGGAGCCAAAGTTTTACCAGAGAGGGACCTCTTGCACAGCAGGGTGCGGGAAGGCTCCCAGTGTATCATGGGTGCACACTTGTCTTGGTCTCAGGAGGTTCCAGGAGTCATAGAATCATAGAATATGCTGAGTGGGAAGGAACCAATCGGGATCATCGAGTCCAACTCCTGGCCCTGCACAGGGCATCCCAAGAATCACACCATGTGCCTGAGAGTATTGTCCAAATTCTTTTTGAAGTCTGCCAGGGTCGGTGCTGTGAGCACTGCTTAGTGCTGTGGCCATTGGGTCCTGCTGTTCCTCATCATCCTGGCACTCCTATAAGTGCAGGGTAACCAAAGACCATTTGGCCACTGGGGACAAGGCTAATACTGACAGGAGAGACATGAGCCACCTACTGAGGTGGGAATACTGAGGGAAGCTAGCCAATGAGCTTTGAAGGAGCATGCCCAGTGCTAGGCTGGTATCCATGTCCTGTTTCTAGCATGGTACAGATGTGACAGTATGATACCTCGCAGGATGACAAGGCAATGCCAACTTTGTTGGGATGACCAGGACAGGTCATAGGCAATGGTCTCAATTTCTGAACAGTGGTCTCCAACAACATTTGCATCACCACAAACTGTTGTCATTGGAAGCTTAGAAAGGATATTAAGGCTACTGCACATTCTGGGTAGCTTGGTTTGCCTGAAAAAATCATTTGGGCTACTAAAGGATCAGTGCCCTAATCTACAGGTGAAAAAAGTCTTTGAGTCCCCTGGCATCTGACAAACTTAGTTATCTGGTCCCTGAAGTATAACTAATTCCAAATGAGACAGTCCTTGCTCCACATCTGGTAGCTCCCTCCACCATCTTCTGAATCCTGTTATATTAGGGACTGGCAGGCAGGCAATTACATTTGGCACCACCAAGACAGAACACATCAAACAGAAAAGCAGATGCCAACAAATATGGATCAACTACAAAACAAAAGGAAGCAGAAAAGGATAGGAGCAAATAGCACTATTGGTTGTGTCATATGATGGATGTTTGCTCAATCATCACTGACCCAGTGTCGTATGGACTGTGAGACACAAAGTCATGTCACTTCTGCAAGAGCCATTACAGGGATTTCGGAGACCAAGCCTCACAAGGCCCAGGACCACAGCTGACTCCAGTACTTCACAGCAATCCTTGGACTTGGAAGGGAAGCCTTTGAAAGAGGAGAAACAGAGAGGAGAAATTCCCATGCCTGAGGTTGAACTGCAGAGCAAAAGGATTCCTGCTCCCTGGTCCTTTTCTGCAGGTCACTGCAAGGAGGAAGGTGTTTTCTGTAGACAAACAGTTGACTAATTCAGGGCATTTGACTACAGTAAATCAGCTGCAGAAAGCACTAAAAATGAGGGACAGCCAAGGGGGCAAGAGCTTCTTGGGCAACAGACACTCTTGCTCTGACCAGAAAGTCATGCTATGCAGGCTAGGAAGAAGTAGTTCAATAACTGGTCACATTAAGGGGTTTGAAATTGTCTGTACATATTCATGGGTGTGTTGCAAAAGCCGCTGCAGACAGCTTAGGGGAGAGCCCTGCTCTGTGAACGGCAGAAGCCCAAACCAACCAAGCAAAGTAAGTGACTCCTGGCCTGATCAAAGGGTGATGACAGCACTGTGAACACAAAGGCAGCAGCACCTGCTGCATTTATGGAATGTGGCTGACTGCCAGCACACCCAAAGCAGAAGAATGGCTTGATTCCCTTGCAGCAAAGACAACAGAGAAAAACCAAACCACCACCACCAATAACAAAATACAAAAACTCCAAAACCAAACACAACTAAATTAAAAACCAAGTGTGCAAGGAATGGGAAGCTAATGGGTGGTATCAAAGATGATGCGAGGAGTGGTGTAAAAGATAACGGGTTGTTTCTGGCACTAGAATAAATCTTCACTTCTGGCATCCTGGGTGCAACTAGCCCAGGAATCTTTTAACAAAGTAAGGTGAAATCAGCATGACATATATCCAGCACAAAATATATCCCATCCAGGGGGCAGCCTAGAAATGTATGCTGTGGTTGTACTAGTTGTAATTAAAAGACTGCCTAAACTTGTGATTATTTATATTTGCAGCTCTGCCTGCTCAGATAATAAGAGCAGTCAGGGTACCAGTTGATTGTTGGAGGAACTGGGGAGGAATATTAATCGCAGACCCTCTGTTCCCGCATTGCACAGTTGGTGAGGTGCATCACTGCAGGCAGCTCAGCTCTCCCGACATTGTCAGCACCGTAGTATTGAATTAGATACACTGTGATCTGATGCATGATGACAAATCTCATGTTGCACAATTCACTCAAAGTATGTGGGTATGTGGTATAAATATACACCTTGTCATCTGTTACAGTGCTTGGAAACCTGATTGCCTTTCTGCTCAGCCTAGCATGGAAGGCTGTAGCTGGCAGCCTTCCTACGTTCCACCCCCTCTCAGGATTCTCATGTGGACCAGGTTAGCCAGAGACCAGAGGGGTCAATCCATAGCAGATGCCTCAAGGCAAATACAGGAAGCATGCTCCTCAGCAGAGATTTATGAGAAGCCAAGATGCTCCAACTGATCTCTCAGGCTAATTTCAGTATCAGGGTTTGGATGACAGAATGTTTCTATCTAGGGGAAGAGGCAGTGCTGTGGAGCTTTGCCCTGTGAATATGGTAACTCTCATACAGATGACCTGGAGAACATAACACAGTCAGAGATGCTAAAGAAGGGAGTGTTAGGGATGCTCCTGCCTCTGTCAACCTTCCAGATAAATCTATAGGTGGACAGAAGACTGGCTTTTGGAGTTCACAGATGGATGGGACTTCTCATCCAGAGTTTTGTGGGGCATCATAGATTATTTCTTTCTCTGGAAGCAACTACCAGAATAAAAGGTTTGTTTCATTGACATGCTCACTGCAGAGCTTTTTTGGCCTTGCTCTCATGAGAACATGGAGCTGAAGTAGCTGAGCTGTAATTCGGTGAGTAAGAGCACTTCCTAGGGCTTTGAGAGGATGGGGGAATGTACAGTTCTGAGAGACAGGAGCATCAACTGAATGAGGCACTGTCTTGTTATCAGAGCCCAGAAACCATACATACACACACCAGGGCTGCTTAGCCAAGACAACAAAGGGTGCTGCTGTGGGCATGGCCTGAGAGGGGTGGGGTCAGCATGCAGCAGAGCAGGGGCTGTGAAAGAGGCTTCCATGTGCTTCTCGTACTGCAGCCATGGCAGGTTTCCCCCCTGCTCCTGCACTATACAGGGGTCCCTGGGAACTGCTGACAGCCCGTGAGTCCTAACGGTGTCCTTAAAAGCTGAGTCTGCTCAGCATTTTGGAGGTACATTTAGCAGCTCTCAGGACTGGGTCCAAAGTTCCCAGCATTTTGGAGATACATTTAGCAGCTCTCAGGACTGGGTCCAAAGTTCTCACCATTTTCATTTACAGACTTGGAGAAGTAAAAGACAACCTCAACACAGCTTGCACATATTTGTAGGGGGTTCTGTTTCTAAATGGCATTAGAACGAGGAGATGCTTCATGTGCATCACATAGAGGATGATCCACTATGTGGTACAGCAAGCAGCTTTGTGGCAAAGAAACCAGAAGCCCAGCCATTTGCATCCCAGCTCTGGAAAGGACTTGCAGGCTCTGCAAGAGAGCTGGGATGGGGAAAGGTATGCAAAGGTCAAAGGCAGAGATGAAGTGCTCAGGATCACCTCTGGGCAGACTGGCAGTGATCAGATGCCATGAAGGCAGTAGAAAGAAAGAGGGGATCAGACTTAGGGACAGAAGGGAGAATGAGATGGACAGGAAGAACAAACACTGCAGAAGATGAAGACCATCACAGCACTGGTGGGCTGGGGAGGACGAGCAATTTAGAGGGGAGATGTATGGAGTTTGGGAAACCTGAGATCCACTGCAGTCATCTACCAAGCAGTCAGACCCTCATCAGTCAGCGGGCTTTCTTCCCGAGTCAGTACCAGAGGCTCACGTTCACGGTTCTGCCAAAAACTGTGGCAAACTGTTGTAAACCGTCCAGCACCGATGGACCCACACATGCCCTCAGCCCACTGGCAGCTGAAGGCCCTGGTCCCCTGTGTTGTCACTAGAGGTCAGTGCAAGCCCAGCAAATGCCTCTGCTGACTTTCTGTTTCTATGTGGCATGGGCACCCCCATCCAGGGACAGTGCCACTTTATCGTAGTGTAATTCAGAAATGGGAGCATGCCCCAGCCTCACTCAGCAGCCCTCAGATGGGCTCCCTGCTGGCCTGTGGCATATCACGAAAACGAAAAATGCAACATCTTGACCCATGTAAGAGGTGACATCATGGCAGTGTTTATCGCCAATAGGAAACCTGCAAGGCAAATGAAAACGGAGGAATAAACTCTGTGGGGGAATTAATGAAAACTTTGTAGTCATCAGGCCAGAACAGATGACCATGGCTCAATTCTATTTGGCCACTGAGAGCTGCTTTGTGCTCAGGGAGCTAAATGGGTTTGCCCTTTTCTCCTACAGTTAATGCTAACTCCTCTGCTGTGCACTGGCAGAGAAACTGAGGCAAAGAAATTGCATCAAACCGGGGGAAGCAGAGTGGAAACCGAGAATGAAGGAGGTGCTGGGATGGTCTGAAGGTGAAAATACTACAGAAGACTTCCTCAGTTCCTGCTTCAGGAGGGTACAGTTTCCAGCTAATTCCCCCTCACTTCCACTGGATCTTAAGAAAACAGGGTCTTTCTCATCTTCGAAAAGAGCAAGGCTTAGGTTCCCAAAGACTGATTGCAGCACATCCATAGCTAAATCTGTATTAAGGCAACTAGCATTCAGGGGCGTGGTTTTAATCCTGATGAGTTGCCAGCGAAATCTATGGAAGCTGCAGAGGCTCGGCAAGGTCCATCAGTTTAAGTATCTCATTTCACCCAAGACAGAAAAACTGGACACAGGCACCCAGTAGAGACCTTGAAACCCTGCAGCAGGGAGACAAAGAGAAGCCATTTCTTTTTTTTTTTTTTTTGCCATGTGTCTACCAGAAGATTTGCAATGACCTTGCTGAAATAAGGGCAAAGTTTGTATTTGCAGTGCAGTAAATCTAGTGGTCCCTGCTGTATAATTGCTTGCCCATAGAGAAGCATGACTATAATATATATCACAATGCCACTTAGGCCAACACATATGCTGTAGATAAAAGTACTACTTGCTCTGAGAATCCACAATCAGGAAAATTAGCCCATTCCTAACTTTTTGCCAATTTCTACTGTTTTTGCCAATTTCTACTGTTTTTGCTAATTTCTACTGTGTTGCACATGTATCCAAATATCAGCAAAGCTTTTGTGCCATAGTAGAGTCAGATCTAGATGGAATTCAGGTGGAAAACACTACACAGCCCTGCTTGTGTCACGCTGGATGCAGCTGAGAGAACAAATCTATGTCCTTCTGTTGTAAACTTACTCTTTTCCCCATAATCACTGATTTGAGTGGAATTCAAGTAAAATGGAGCTCTTCTTTCATCAGAGAGATCTCTCTGTGAGAAGATGCAATGGATGGGAAGCCACAGGCCCTGAGCACTTGTTTCTCATCTCTTTCACTGTCTGGAATTTCTGTTTATCACAGCATTCTTCACATGCATGGATTTACCTCAACTTTCATAGTTCCACATCGCCTATTTTCCAAAAGTCGAGAGCAGGGCTGCAAAGTCACCTCCGTCAGGTCTGGAAAGACAGATTTCTGGTATGAGAGAGAGAGAAATTATACTAGCTTTGCTTTCTGGGTCTATGAAAACCTTATGTCTGATGGTTTCCAACAAGCACAACTATGTAGATTGCTACTCTCAAGACAGCCAGATTAACAGGCACAATACAGGCACCACTTGTCATTGTTTAACCAAAAGCACCCTTCTCCCAGTCTGATCTGCAGCCCTTCCAGGGGTGGGGTGGCTGATACATGCCATGTCACACCCCCACCACACTGCTTCCCTGGGGACTGCCTTCCTCTTGCTTCCCGGTGCTGGCACCTTCCAGAGCCTTCACTAGTATTCGAAGGGCAAAAGTCTCACTTCAATCCTCAAAGCCATCAGCAATTATCTTGCATCACGTTTGCCACTCTGTCACATGTGCACTCTCAGCTCCCACCAGTGTTGAAAGCTTCCAACAGCCTTTTCAAAGAGCACTGCAGACAGCCATTTACACTTTAAATAGATATTAAAATGAAGCCACCTGCACGCCTTCCAGTTCCCGAACTGCAGAGCAGAGCGATGGATAATGGAAGTGTACCAACACATCAACAGTTTCCACTAGCAACTGCTGCAGAATAGCTTGATACTAACTTCAAATATGGACAGGAAATGGCTTTTGATATCAAATGTAAGTTTCAACCACACAAGAGTCTCTAAAAATAAACATTTTGTTCCTACCCATCCTTGATTTGATACCAAATGGATTGTGGAAAAGGACCAAACTCTTGAAACAGCAATAATAATAGAGGTACAATTTTAATTAACTGATCCCATATTCTTCCCCTTTCTACTGGACCCCCTGCTTCATTCAGCACACAGAAGTGCTCTGTGGATGAGGCTATCCTCATTATTCACTCTTGTGGCYGTATTTATCTGCACGGCAGCAGCGCACTGCACAGCATACAGAACTCTGCTTCCCTCCTGGGCTTTTCAATTCGCCTCGTTATTATCACCATTGAGCAGTTCCCAAACTCAAAAGGACTTTTGTCTTCCAGTCACCCCTACAACACCAAACCATTATCACAGATATTTTAGAAACAGGGTAATTGATTCATAGGCAGATCACAGCTAAAAATCTGCAATGCTGACCATTAATTTTGGCTGCCACAGTGGCTGACTGCCTCTACATACAAAAGAAAACAGCTCGTGGCCACTTCTGAGAAGTTGGGGGTGTGTGATTTGCTCACACTCAGAGTCCATGGTAAAGGCAGAGAGGTAAGAGTGTATTTCTACAACCCRCTGTAATGTTCTCAATACAGCTAGCTGAATTCGTCTTCTTGCCAGCACACAGACGTTGAAGGAAGGTTGCATGCCTCTCCTTAAGCCACCAGCCACCATAGGTCAGGATTCCTGATCTAGGGAACACCAGGAAACTTCCCACCAAAGTAAACCCTCTGGATGGGTAACACAAGAACCCAAACATCAAAAGGATCAGTCTTAGGTACCTCTGCCAAGACACCAATAGCCCTTGTATAGAAATCTCTGCACTCAAAGTACAGCTCCCATAGGTTTCAGCTGTAGTGATGATTTCTGAAAAGCAGACCCCAAGGGCTGCCATCAGCCCCTTTCCTTCCCTGCAATAAGTCATGTCTGCATAGATCTGCTTTGAAACAATTGAGCACAAGCTCTGTCTTGGCTAAGTACCAAGTGCTGCACATTTGCATCCCAACTTTACGCCTTCTTGCACATTGAGCCCATCCAGATGGCAGGGTGTATTCGAGGCTTAATGATCTGCTTTCCCTCCCCCCAGAATGGGCACAATAAATCACTGGCAAATCTTCCCGATGGTCTTTTAGAGAGAAAACAGATCAAACACATATAGTGAGTTTTGAAATACCAAGTCCTCAGGAAAATTATGGTCTACAACATTGGTGCAGAACATGGATTCAACTGGATGACATATAACGCCTGCAAGCAAGCTTTTCCTGCCAGTCTACCCTTCCCGAGTCCCCATGGCCTGCACTCTTTCCTTTGACAGGCAAAGATTTTGCCAGACTTGGCTTGCTTGATCCATTCTTGTTTCCTGCAGTTCCCCACCCACTTCAAAGAAATGATCTTTTAGCAGAGACATTCAGACCAAAACTTTTGGAACAATCTCAAGCAGAGAACCTAGAGTTTGGTCTGTTTGAAGGCTGGGCACTGCTCCCCACAGGGGCTGCTGGAGACCTGGCTTTCAGGGCAGAATTTTACACACCCAAGTCATGACCAGGAGACGTATGTGTTCATGCCATGAGACCTAATGCATCTGCTGCCCACAGAGCACTGCACAGCATACAGGGATCTGCTTACAGGACCAGACCTTGAACAGTAGAGATAGATCTTAAGATATCATTCTGTGTGGCTGCATAAAAAGCTTTTCTTACTTGATGAGAGGGTAAAGTGGCACACACAAACTTAATCTTAGCAAACAGCCACAGCAATCTGACTGCCCTCCACAACATCACAGAGAAAGTTGTGGCAAAGGCAGGCATTCCTCTGAATTATCCTGACAGCATTAAGCAGCCTTAACGTGGAGGTACCTCTGTGTCCAACCTGGGGAGCTCCACCTCATTCTCTTCAAACTTTTCAATATCTCCAGTGACTAAAGTAAGGCTTTGTGCTTCGCAGTACTTATTGCCACTGAGCTCTGACCTCTCCTAAGGCTGCCCCCACTCTGCCTGATCAGTGAGGTATGGTTCTGTGTTGAAGCACCATGTGCTCTTGCATCTGAAGATCGGCAAATTGTTTGGGATGGCAAAGCAATTAATTCAGTTTCACACCAAACTTAATTGTGACATTTCCTGGGTACTCAATGAAGTCTTTTTATCATCAAAAGACTGTTTTCCAGTGTGTGAAGTAGACTTTTAAGAAGAAATTCCCTGCTGTAGAGTTCACTGTGTTTCTGGCCACTTAAACTGGATCTGACAACTTAAATTATTTGTATGCCTTAAGCTAACCATCTGCATAGGAGTAAGCATCAGCTATAACTTATATGTAGTATACTGCACAAAATACAAATTTATCCACATGTGCATTCAGACAAAATGTCAGTGTTATTTCTCAAAGAATATGGGAGCAAAGGCCAGGGCCCACTGAAATAATTTTCAGCTTTTAAGTGACAGACAATGGAAGTGATCCAGTCTTGCATCTCCTAAGTACTGGCAGATTGGCTGGGATTTGGATGCTAACAAAGAGATTCAGTACATGGGCCTGGTTTCAATTAATGAGCATGTGTCCATATGGCTCTGTGTGTGTATGTGTTTATGCTGAGCGTTCTTTCCTGTTAATGGGTGTTGCATAAGTACAACCATGCATGTGTGTGCCTGTGAAGACAGGTTCAGAGCTGGTTCAAAAATGCCTAGCAGCACAGGCAAAATTTAGTGTTGACAACCAGAAAAAAAGGTTTCTTCCCTGGCAGGAATTCAGACCCACATGGCAGCAGTGGAAGCACCAAACGTGACATGCTGACCATGCAGGATCTGCCACTCTGTTGGGGCAGAGTGGCCACAGTTGGTACTGGGACAAACCTCTCCCAGGGAGACAGAAGGACCAAATACAATCAAACCTGCTCCCGGTAGACACACCAGCCAGGCTGACCCCCTCTGCCATGCAAGGAGACAGAGACTCACAGTGCTGACTGCTGTAAGTGGATGGTACCAATCTCTTCTCGCTGTGGCAGATCCTGCTGTTCTGCTACTCTGGGCAGCCTGACTCCCAAGGAAATGTCCCGCTCTGCCTGTGCCTGCAGCTGGCCCACGTGCATGCATGTCAGACCACACACGTGCTTCAGA
Organism: Amblyornis subalaris; assembly: GCA_018881555.1. Classification (NCBI taxonomy): domain Eukaryota; kingdom Metazoa; phylum Chordata; class Aves; order Passeriformes; family Ptilonorhynchidae; genus Amblyornis; species Amblyornis subalaris. Next base: position 10,189,464 of record JACAXG010000009.1, on the reverse strand, counting down.
TTTGTCAGCAAACCACACACCTGTGTGTCTTGTCCACAGCACTTGCTTCTCCTTCATCTTCTTTTCAAAAAACAATGTAGTTGTCAGATCAGTAGTTGTCAGACAGGTAGAAGGAGGAACAGGCAAATGAAATAAAATACTTTGTACATGATAGGAAATTCATACCCAGCAAATTTAAAACAATTTGTGCATCCTTAAGCTTAATTTATGTCTTTATCTCCCCCATACCACCTCCGTTTCTGATGTTAGAATTGTTTCCACAAATCATAGGCTAATTCAAAATTATGATGTACTAATGAGGTCGATGGTGACCATACAGGACCACAGACTCTGATAAGGTACTTACCTGCTATTTTAGGGTTATCTTGACTTTTCAGCTCTACATTTCTTTCCTTAAGATGCACTAATTTTGCATTGTTCTAACTAATTCTTACTTTAAGCTGGCACACTTTGGTATCTGTGGATGTCAGTGCTTTAAGTACTCCTTGAAGCCCTTACCTCATTTTCTTTCCAACAGCCACATGCACAGGGCTCAGGACCTGACAGTCCTGGCTTATCTGTGGATTCTAAAGAGCAAGACAGTGGCCTGATATCACCAGCTGTTTTGGAAGGAGGGGGTTAGGACAAGATATACCACAGGATCCGGCTGAGTTCAGGGATGGCTCAACTTCTTGCAAACAAGTCTGGGCCCAGAGATGCTAACCAGCTGTGGAACTATGTGTAAGATAATAATCCTTGCCCTGCCAAATCCCTGGCAGCAGTGCAGCCATTGACTAGCCCACTTTTAATCCTAACCCTCTCTGCAGTAGAGTTAGCCAGTTTTCTAGCATCAGTTTTTAGCACTATGCATAAGCCATTTACTCCTGCCAATGCCAGCCCTTCTCCATCCTGGGGAGCATGCTGGATGCAGCAGCAATATGAGGACTCCAGCATGTACTGCTCAAAATCATAGCCTTAGCTGCCACTCATCCCTCACCTCCTGCACATTGAACCTTTTTTGACCTTTTACAAGTGGAGACATTCTCCATCTTCTATACTGAACAATTATATTGGTGCCTTCTTCTGATGCAGAGATAATCCCCTGTGACAAACAGCAACGAAAGCCACAAAGGAATCCACAACCAAATGCTTACTCCAGACTTTTTTTACGTAAACATTTGCAAGTATCTGAGCACCTCAGAAATACTCTCTGCACCATATGTTAATTTTCCTGCCCAACTCTATGCCCACTGCATTTCCCAACATGATCAAATATACCTTGTATTATTTTTTTCCCCTCACAATAATTCTAATTGTATAATTCATAGTGCTCAAACACAGCTTTAAGGGTTTTCATAAATCACAGTCTAGAGTATCCTGCAGTGCAATGACAGAGCTAGGTACAAACATAAGCTTTTCAGGGTGTGCCTGAGAATGTGTCTACCCTGCCACAACACAACCCCCAGAAGCACTTTTGAGGCCAAACCTCAACATCACGAACCTTCACTGGACTGAAGAGCCTACTCTGAGGGCTCCCAACTGGGAGTAATGAGAAGAAAGGGTTCTCAAGAGTCTCAGAGCCTTCTAGGACCTGTAGAGCACGTGTAGTCCAATTGACTCAAGCATCGAGGTACTGCCTGGAGCCTCTGAACCCACCAATGAGTCATCCAGAGCCAGCATCTTCATTCTTTCATGCCTCTGTGCAATACCTGAGAGCCTCTGTGCATGACGCGACTCTTCATGCCCTCACAGTACAAGCAAGTCACCCAGTCATCTCCTCTGTGAGAGCATGGTACCTTGAGGGAAAGCTGTCAGCAAAGTCCTCAGGACAGCTTGGCAGAGGGGCAACTGCCCACTCCTCTCTGTGCACACCTCTTCCTCCACGCTCTGAAAGCCACCCTGGACAGTCACAGCGATGAGGAAGCTGCTGACAGAATGGGTTAACTTCACCAAGCCTTTATGGATAAAGGTGACCAATTCCCATCTCCTCCCTGGGAAATCTGCAAGTGATCAAGCAAAGTGTCTTCAAGAGGAGCACTTTTGTCAGAGGCAAGGAACTTGGGAGGCTCCCAGGAGGGAAACTTATGCCGCTTTTCCTGCCCTTGCCTGGATTCAGCTGGGCTCGCGACCTCCTGGGTTCTCAGTGCACAGAAGCAGTTTGACAACTCTCTCACAACAGGCAGCTTCTTCAAGGTAGCAGCGAGGGCAAGAGGACGAAAGAATTGGACTTCTGTAACTTTATTCCAAGTTTATTTGTCTCTGCCGACGAGGCAGGGCGAACAAAGCTTGAAGGGGAGTTAACAGAAAAGACCCCTACCYGCTCTCTCTCTGCTGCTTTAAGGGGTAGGGATAACAGWGTGTAACCAATGAGCTTAGAGAYACATGAGAGRAAACCAATGAAGCATCTTCAGAAGAAGAACAAATTCAAACTGACTAATGACAATACAGTTAGAGAGAATTTCAAACCAAGCCAACCTGTTACAAAGCTTAAGACTCTGTGACGGAGGAGAAAGCATAAAGTAAATGCATGTAGCTATGCTGCTGATTCCTCCTTTTCTCCGCCTTCAGGGACAGAGTCCTGCAAGGGAAAGTTCACCCATTCTGAGCCCCCTTCACAGGGCCCAGACTGCACCATAGCTACAGGAAACTATTTCAGAGGTTGTGGGAGATCATGGGGGTGAATGGGGAGAAGCCTACCAAGAGAGAAAAGGGCAGGAAAACAGTAGACATCCAGCCACTCACTCTGCAAAAGAAAATTCTTGTCTGTCAACTTTCTTTCAACAGGAGCTCACTGACAGCTCAAGGAGACCTCAATGAGCAAAAACCACATCACAGGCCCCTGAGGTCCCAGCTGTGCTTGAGTTCTCGAGGCAGTCCACAGCTAGTGACATGAGACATGTGGGCCAGGAGGATAGGAGCAGAGTGTTGGGAACATGGACAAGTGAAGTGAGAAATACAGAGAGGTGTATCTGTCTCTCAGAGCAGCAAAGCCAGAGGTAAGACTGGAGACCAGAGCTGAGGAATGGTAAGAGGACTGGAGTGTTTTATGGATGGGGTTAAATTCCAATAGTCATTTATTTTAAAAGCCTTTTTATTTCCTTTTGATGATGGGATGCAATTACAAGCCAAAATTAATACGCTAAGACAAGAGACAACAGATAGATACCAATCAGGAGGGGAATGAGAAGAGACAATGATGCAATTCTTGTCGGTCTGACAGATCATGAGCTCAGCAGCCTCCTACCCATCCATATCCGCTCATAGGCACATCAAACTTCGTTCTTCAGAGTCTGGTTTTACTATTTCCAGGAGAATTCAATTCCTGCCTTTTTCCTCATCAGCATTTTTACTATGTATTTATTCCAAATCTGTTAAGAACCAATTGCCTGAGGTCTCATGATGATGGAATTCCCTGCCAGGAAAGAGGAAAGAAATTTTGTAGATGAACCGAGAGGTCAGAAAATCAGCTCAGAATTCATAAATGGCTGCGCTCCTGTGTCCACCTGGCATGCCAGGCCTGCAGTCTGACCTGCAAGTGAATGGGGAATCCACGTGGCATCTAACATATCCATAGCTGGTTTGAAGCTATAAATTTTCAGGTTCCAGCCTGACACCATGCTGGGGCTTATCAAGGGGAAAAAAAAAAAACCAAGCAATTCTTCCACCCTGGTGATTCATTCTTCTGTGTCTCAGACATCACAGAGATGAAGCCAACCATACCTTTTCAAGCATTGTTTCCCTCAATTACATACAAACCTAGGCACTCACAGCAATGTCTGCTATCCCTTACAAAAGAGCTAACCACAGTAAATGCAAGTTTTCACCCTTGTAAAATCTCTGAGGCCAACACCAAGCATCTGATGGATTTAACTGGAGAGCACGAAGGACTTCAGGTCTAAAAAATAGAAATCACTTAACTGAGTTGAAATCATTATCTTTATGGAAAGTAATGCAAGCTGATTATTTTGATAAGGATGACAAATTCACTTCTTCCAGCATAATTCGTCCTAGAGAACCTGAGTGTACTTCCTGGATGCCAAAAAGTAGCTACTATTAAATTTTTGCAAATGTCTTTACAAGAAATTAAAGTTATTACAGCTTTTAGGCATTTCTTCTTGTAAGATTACGAAATATCCCCAATACCTGGTAGCATCAGTAACTTGCAAAGAGAGCAAGTACCTTCAGAAGACAAAACTGTGAGGCACCTTCACTTGAAACAGCACTCTACCTTCAAGATTTTACTGTGAAACCCAGGCACTAATAATGGCATCCACTCATTTTGCCTCTAATTTCAGTGGGACCAGGATATCAAGAAAGGCATCACAGAAACTGAACTAGAAACAGAGGGACAAAAACCTAGAGGAGTAAAGAGACCGTGGCACACAGAGAAATGATGATTGCCTTTGGTTTCAAGAGGCAACAAATAAGTGAGGGCTGCAATAGATAAAAATAACAAAGGAAGCTGAGGCAAAATTATTACCTTATGCAGGAAATGGAAGGGGATTCAATTACGACAGAGGCAGGTACAGTGAAATGTTTTTCATGTGGCATCTAAATAACTTGTGGAACTTCTTGTTGGAAGATGTCATTCAATTTAAGAATTTAGCAAAATGTAGAGCAGGATTCATGCATCTTGGATGGGAATTTTTAGGAGCTTGTGTGTATTGCAAGGTATAAAAACCAGATTCTAAATGGCAGAGATTAAGCAGAAATATCCCTCTGGGAAGGTTATCCCTGAACAATATCTTGTGGAATGCTCCAATTTCCCCTGAATTGCTACACACAAGTCAGAGGTAGCCTACCTCACCGTGATCTCATCTACAGGATAATTCCAGAGAAGTGTTACCACAGTTGAATGGAGGAATTGCATGCTATTTAGCCTGAGCCCATTGGAAATGCTTAGCAGCATCTCAGGCTGCACTGTTAGGAGATCAATTATTACATCAATAAAAGGAATTAAAAGCTTTGTCAGAAAACCATCAGAAAACCATCAGAAAAGTGACTGCCCCAAAAGATACACAGGCCAAATTCTCTGTTGTTGCTCAGCTGGAAGAGGGCCCTCCCTCCCATCCCTGCCACAATTCTGTGCTGCAGAAGGAGGGAAGGAGATTACAAAATGCAATTCCTCGCAGTACCCCAGGTGAAAGTAGCACTTTCCCCCAGTTCCAAATGTTACTCCAAAAGTTCCTCCTGGGCTGATTTGCATTGACCTACAGAGACACATATGTGAATACAGTTAAGTGTTGACCTCGATGTCACACAATAAGAGAAGCAGTAACAGCATAATGGCTTGAGGCTATTGCACAGTTTATTGAACACAGAGAGGCTCTGCCCACCTAGTGGGAGCTGGGCTGGCAGCACTACAGTTGTTCCAGCAGCCCTTGGCCCCACAGCAGCTGGAAGAGGAGAGCAGAGCTAAAGGGGACAGAGATCACTTTGAAGATAGGTACCCAACTTTTCTCATCAGTGTGAGAAAATGAGATCATGCCTGGCTATGGGGGAAGGGAAGAAGGGAATGGAGCTTTTTTCATTATTTGGGTCCTGAAATTTTGGTTCATGGGAAAGGAACATACATTCTGGGGATGAGGCTACTATCTCCAAATAGAAGACAATATGCCTTTAGGATGCAATTTACAGTACCTCTGCAGAGTCCAGCAGAAAAACTCAGTGGCATAGTAGCCCATAATTYCAGACAACAGAGGAACTCAAGATTTCTTCTATTTTAGAGACACCTATGGAGAATTCTTTTTTTTTTTCACATTGTTCAAAAGCAACAATGCAATATTTTTATTTTGCTGGATCAAAACAACCTCTCTTTCCTCGTCTGTCTCTTACCACTGCAGAAATCTAGATGATGACCAGGATGGGGAAGAACTGCTGTCTGAGAGAATGGACGGTTGGGTAAGCTAGTTACCTGCTAGAGGACATTCACAAGCCTCTTCTGTATCTCTTAAGTCAGCACAGATCATCTCAGTTGCTCCAAATTGCTTAACTAAGTGCATTCAGCTCATGATATGAGTCTGTAGTGTTTCACCAGCCTTGTTCCTCCCCCTGCTTGCCTGCCTCTCTCACACATGCATGCTCACACTGAGGAGAACAAGTTTCCACCTCTGAGTGAAAGGTGACATCTCTTCTCTTCAGGAGGGTTGTTCAGCAAGTTGGCAATTTAATATGGGCTTTCAAAGTTTCCATGCTGTCCAGTGGCTTGACTTGGCTTCCTACTGTTCTGTGGTGCTTCAAAGTCCTTTGTTCTGTAAGGATTTGATTTTTATTCTCTCTGAGATCAGAAAAAAAAGAACTTTTTTTTTTAACATGTATCAGGGACTGGCTTAGGAGACTAAAGAAATGCAAGGTCATCAGTTCAAACCAAGCCATATCATTGTGAAAATGCTAATTTTCACAGCCTGTGATGAGAAGGGAACTAACTCTCTTACTTGATACAAATTATTGGACCACAGAAGGGCCATCAAGTCCATCAACTCCGCACTGTGTCACAGACAGGATCCTAATGTCATCTCCTGTATCACCCATACCTCTCCACCAAAGCTAGATCAGGCCCAGATCTGCTTGCCTTGCAATATCATACCATCATCAAATTGATTAACTATTCAACTGTCTCAGCAGCCTGGCAGGGCAGGTAATGACTATTATTGCTATTCAATGCAGGAGAGAAATTGTGGCTGAGAAATCACTTAAATTACAATCAAGACAGTGATCTGAGAACAGCCTGGCTCCCAGGTGTCTTCCTGACCCCTACAGCTTCCACTTAGCAACAAGATGAAGACTCACCCCATGTCATAAGGAAATTTATACAAACTATCTGCCAGAGTGAAATTTCGTAAGTGACCACAATAATTCTTTTACCCACTTACACGCAAATTGACAGCATTTCAGTAATCAGATTGGGGTGCTGCCTGTCCAGAAAGCAAGCAATCCAAATCTGCTGCAGGAGCATCAGGTTGGCCCCAACTCTGCAACAAGTTCTCCTCTCTAGCTGCTCCTTGGCTGGCCTTGGACACATCACATCATTCATAGTCTGTCCTGCAACCACCTAGCAAGGAGCTCACTACCAGCACCCCAAGGGGACTCCATGGCTGCCTCGCCCCCAAAGATAAGAAGGCATAAATTTATCTCAGCCTCCTGGGAACAGGTTTTTAAGATCCCCTGGGTGTGTATGCACATGAACACACACACACATTCTAAATCTTACTGCATGTTCAATACCAAAAAGATCACATGTGCCTCCTTCCTCAGCTGGGAAAAAAGGAATTCATTGTTCCCTTTTGGATTTGCACTGCTTGCTGTCTTTCACTGTCCAGTCCAGCACACGAATTGCAGCCCCACGCATTCAGAAGAAGAGAGTTTCTTCCAGAGGTTTCTGGGATGTGCCAGGAACACACAGATGAGAGATTGTGCATGACAGACATCTTGAATTGTCTGAATACATCATAATTGTCTGTACCTTATGATTTCTTAAGGTAGAGCAGCTCCTGTTCTCCAGATGGATCTGCAGAGACGATATCCATTGTGTCTTTTAGACTGTGAGAGCATCAATATCTGACAACAGCATGAAGAGGAAGGTTTGGTTTTCAGATGCAAACAGAGAGGTGCTCCATAGCTTGAAATTACAAGGATCAGCACACTAGGAGTGCAAGATGTGAGTCTAACCCAGGGGAACCGACTTCTGATTATGACATCTTTTGGAGGCATGACATCAGAAGAGATGTCCCTCTGGTCTAACCAAGCACAGCCAATCTTACGTTTTTAAGAGTCTGAGGAAATCAGCCAGACAGTGGTGCCGCTACAGCTAAAGTGCTTAAGAAAAGGCTGAAGGAAAAGTGACACCTAGAAAATGCAGCAGCACTGCATGGCTCTTCATGTATCCTTCCCCTCCCCTTCTTTCACCACTTTCCTTGTTCTACTCCATAGAGTCAGCCACCCCTGGAGAGCTGTTAAAAATTTGCTTCTGAGATGGAGGTTTAAAAGAAAGGATTTTGGCGAAGTCAAAGTTCCAGTACTTGATAATTTGAAATTAATTCTAACTCAAAAACACTCCCTGGATTTTCTTTAACTGCACAGCAACAGCTTCCATCAGTTTCCAATACCTGCAGAGTAAATATGGCACTTCTCAGGCCAAGCCAATTTTCCAAGTAAACATTACTGGGCAACTGAACAATACCATTTTTAATAGAAAGAACTGATGAAAATGTGTGGGAAAACTATTCTTAAAATGTTACACCAACATTTGCAAAATTCCCCCTGAAAAACACAAACACACACAAAATAAGTCTTACAAATGGCCATATACATTTGGATAAAACCCAGAAAATGAAAATAAAATGTTCAGTGACCACCAGAGGGCTTTACATATATGTGAGAAATGATCAGCTGAAGTTGACTCCTTAATTCATACCAAAATGACTGTGTATGCTGAATACCAGGCAAGTCTCCTCATTCATTGCATGTTCTCCCAAGCAATTAAAAAAAATTTAAAAAAGATGAAAAAAATGTTCTCAATGGTTTTCCTTGGAGAAAATGCCTACGAACACTGCCCCGGTAGTATGTCTGCTCTCTCCATGCCTTCACAGTCAGGACAAGCCACCTTTCATCTTCACAGACTGAATATCACAAAACAAGAGACATTTTAGAAAACATGAAGGGGTGGGGGGTGGAGAAGGGGTGGAATAAAGCAAATAAAGAGAAAAGAGAATGCTTCTTTGGGGAAGCATCAGTCATACCCACATCATTTGTCTCAATTGTCCTCAAGGGTGCCGTATGCAGACACACCCATTCACCAGCTGGCTGTGGGGAGGTTGTGATCATAGACCCTTTGAATCTGGGTGAAGACATGGGTCATAGAGTCATGGAATCATTTCGGCTGGAAAAAAACTCAAGATATTTCTCCAGCATGGCAGCTTTTAGACCCCATGCTGGATGCCAGCAGAAATAATCTCAATGCATAGCATGCAGTTCCAGTGGAGACAGTGGAATTGGGCTGGTTTCAGCAGGACCAACAGAAATAGCTCTTTTCCAGACCCAGGGGACACCTGCACTTTGCTGAAGCGAATAATGCTGTTTGGTATGGTTTGGAGTAGCTTTTATTTGACTCTTGCATCATCCAAGGACACAAATTTCCCCCCTGAAAAGCCCAAAGGATGTGTAACTAAATCAACTAATCTGGAGAAATAGAGAGTCATGCAGTACTACATGCTGCTTGGGAACCATGAGAGGATCAATGGGATGCTCCTAAGGGATTATGTCTCTTACCTCTCAGTGATTTTTGTGGTGATTCTGACACTCACTTAGAGAGGTGGCATCTAATCTTTAAACTGCTGACAACTGAGGTCTCAAGGTGAAACTCAGCCATATGCTGAACAGCAAATATCCTTACTGGTGCACATCCTATCAGCTGCTATGACTGAGGATGATGAAGACAACAAAACCACCGCAGGAATGGCCAGTAACCAGGAGCCTCTACATTATGTGATTAGTGAATGCTTAATTCTGTGCTTTCTCCCAACTTTTCCAAGCAGAACCATGTCCCTGTATCAGCTAGTAAGTGCCAAAATATGGAGAAGACACAGAGAAAGGGGAGTAGTTTGCATTATCATACCACCTTAGGCACACATATCCTTTCTGAATCTGATTTGTAACTAAATTACAGATGCTGACTCTTAGATGTCCAGCAGTCCACGGAAGGTGAGATTATTTCCCTTCCATAACCACCATTCATGTGAATTGACTCCACTCTGTCTCAGTTACTACAAACTGTAGTACACTCATCTAGAAATCTTGCCAGAACCCAGCACCGGGCAAGGTCAAGGTACATCACACTGCTACAAGTCTAAAATCTGTGGGGCTACATGAATCAGCAGCACAGAGGAGTCTTCCAGTTTGATCTGCTTCAAAGGGAGTGTCTACCTATGCTTCCAAGTGAGGATCGAAGAGCCCACAAGGCAATAAAAGCCAGGAGGCATCTTGCACAGATACCCAGCAGATTTCTATTCTTAGAATGATTCTAGCATAAAATGTTTCCCAGTTTGTCTTGCTGATAAAGCTAGTTCTTAAAACTGGACATGATGAAAGATGCCATCACAGAAAAAGTGCTATCTAGGATGCCCAAGGGGGGCAGAATCCGTGTGTGTGAACACAGCATGTGTCACAGTGTATAAGCAAACAACAGCATTATGCTCATGAGCAATGTCGCGCTGAGAAGCCAAGCAATATCTCCTGAAGTAGCCAAGCTTCAGCTATGCATACTCAAGGGGTATGGAGACTTAAGGGGTATGGAGACTCAAGGGGTATGGAGCATACTGATCGACTGTGTTTGCCAGTGAGGACATTTTTGAAAGTGTCCAAATGACATAAATATCTCATTCTCTTTTTTAAATTTGAACTAGACCTGTGAGGTAACATTCATCATATTAATATTAGCTCTCTAATAATTCGGCATCTGGGCAAAACTACTCATTTGGGTTTCAACAGAAACATCCAGAGGGCAATTCAGTGGGTCTGATCACAAAACAAACAAGGAGTCGGCAGTACTATTCACTCAGCGCTCTGTGAGATATATCTGGGAGGTATATATGGGAAGCATATCTCTTCTTGCTCATTACAGCATGACCTCACTGGATCATGCTGTTGATTTATGTTTCTCTCCCTGACTGCAAAAGGACCCCAAATGACAAACTGTGCTTAAATGCTTAACTTTTCCATGAGTAAAGTTGAACAAGATGAATCCACCTTCCCTTTCTATCAGTGCACTAAAATATTTTGCTATAAAAGAAACAGGAGCAACTATTCTAGAAAAGGGGTTTCAAAAGACACTAAGAAAAATCCTCCCTTTAGTGGTTTTGAAAATGAAATAAGAATAATAGATATTTCAACTGTTCTGGCATGAAAAGGTGTTAACAGCATGGCACTTTTAAAGAACTCTGAGATGACAAGACTGATTTTCCCTAAGTAATTCTTCAGTTTCATTTTGAAAATTCCCTGCAGAGGAAAAATCAGAAATACTGCTTTTCATTCCCACTCACCATGAAAAATGTCAAGAAGTCCATCAACTTTGGTAAAGCCAGAGCTTCCAAGCCTCAGAAAACTAAAACCCTACAGCCATCGCTATCACAGCACAAAAGCAGCTCCTTAGGAGGAATTATTCTGCAAATCCACTGTTGAACTGGGCTGTTTGTTTACACATGAGACATGGCAGAAACCTTGCAACAAGAGCTAATGTTAACTAATCTACCCAAAAGAGGCAAGAGTTGTGGTCAGCAGGCTGAATTCAGCCATGGAGGTCTCCAGGACATGCCACAAGCAACACTAGGTGAACAGAAGCAGACATGGGATGACCATATGTCCAAGCAGAACTAACCTGCACCTCCTGAGCACTCCTGAGCACACCTATCTATCTCCCATAACACTCTTAAAAAAATCTTGCTTTGCCTTCATTTTGTAGAAAAAAGAAGGCTTTTTGCTGGGAACAGCAAATCTGTAATTATGGTAACTAGAAGCAGGACCAGCTTAAAGAATGGCTGCTTGAAAGACTAAGAGAAAAGTGCCTCTCAGCGACAAGCAAGATTTACTCTGGAAGGAAGGGAAGCAACTTCTCCCTCTGGATGCTTTCCCTGCAGCCAAGGTTGCACAGCAAGAGGTTAAAGAAAACCAGTCCTTCCGTATGTCAGGTACTGCCTCGGGGGCATGGCTGGGAGCTGGAGAGCAGAGGGCAGGTGAAGGGGACAGCAGCACGATGCTCCTCTATTGCCACGTGTCCTGACYCCCAACAACCTGATCTGAGATTTGGGCTAGTCTGCCCTCACGCTCCTGACAGCAAGGTAGCCAGAGGCATCTAAAAGCAGTGCTTCAGTTGGCGTTGAAGTTCACCCCGATAGCACCATCTCAAATGTGTGGTAAGGTTTGGCTCTCTTCCCAGAGGGATGTACCTAGATTTTTGTTACAAGAGTAACAAAATGCCATCAATACAGCCTTCCAACACCTCATGTTATTGTAATGGGAAAAGAGAGTGGTTATAGCCTCCTTTAGTTAGTCCTGGATTTTCTTGTGGATGACATTGGTTTTTAATGAGAAATGGATGCTTACGTGACAATTCATACTCTTACCCTTCCACCACACATCCGTGTGGATCCACTGTGCCACACATCTCCAGTCTAAACCCACATTCCCCTCTGCCCCTTCACAGGCATCGAGGCAAATAAATGTGCAAGAAACATGGGGCCCCTTCCTTACCCCTTTTCAAAGGAGTACCTGCCCTGAAGAGCCAAAGGCTGAGGTTTACCTTAAATATCCCTCTTCCTAGCAGTCCTCAGCACCTCTCCAGTATCCTTGCCCAGTCCACCCTACAACACAGAGCAATTGAGAATGGAGACAAAGGATGTGTGAAAACACCTCTCTGGCTTCAGCAGTTCGGCACCACAGGCTTCTGCCTGTACCAAAGAGCCAATACTCCTCACTTCGCTCTCTTCCACCTAACTCCTAGAGAAAAACTCCATATACTACTGCAAAGTTCAGACTGATGTTGCATAGAAGGAAGAGTCAGAGAGACAGCACACATGGCCAAACTCGGGAGCTGCTTCGCTCTTCTAACAGAGAATGAGTAAAGCCACTACCGAGCAGCCAGTGTGGCCAAGACGGGTGTCTCAGGGCACAGACTTCCTATCGCAGGTCTTGCTGCTGCACACTGCTGGCCAGGACAGTGTCTCCAGCCCCTGCCAGAGGAGGTGACAACAGGTAGGAAACCGAGAAAGACTGCCATGTCCCCGCTCTGTCCCCATCCCCTTCTCCCTGAAATCCAACCTGGTGCATCCTGGGGGAAGCCCCATCTGCTTCTCATTCCAGACCATGTCATGTCATAATTATTCCTAATTATGCCTCATTTAGCTTGATAGGTACCAGATTGAGAAGGATGGCCTAGTGAGAGTGAGCATCTTGGCYGGCCGCAGCGGCGAGGCGAGGCCGGGGGAAGCGTGCAGCAGGGATTGCTGAAGGGACAGGAGCGGCGCGGCCGGGCGGGGCCCGTGCACGGCTCTGCGCCCAGCGCCGCCCGGCAGGGGGCGCCCGCCGCCCCCGGGAGCCCGCGCGCGGCCCCTGTGGCGGCGGGAGGCGCGGGTCGCGCGCCCGCCCCCAGCCCCGGGCCAGGGCCCCGCCGAGCGCCCTCAAGAGCGGCCCTGCAGCGTCCGAGTCCCCGCCGGGGCCCCGCCGAGCCCCAGGGCGCTGGATCTGGCAGCCAGCTGGATCACAGAGTCCCAGAATATGCTGAGTCAGAAGGGACTCACAGGGATCATCGAGTCCAGCGCCTGGCACTGCACAGCACCATCCCCAAGAGTCACACCGTGTGCCTGAGAGCATTATCCAAACGCTTCTTGAGCTCTTGTCAGGCTTGGTGCTATGACCACTTCCCTGGGGAGCCTGTTCCAGTGCCCAACCACCCTCTGGGTGAAACACCTTTTCCCAATATCCAACCTAAACCTCCCCTGACACAGCTTCAGGCCGTTCTCTCGGGTCCTGTCACTGGTCACCACAGAAAAGAGATCAGTGTCTGCCCCTCCTTTTCCTCTCACAAGGAAGTCTTAGACTGCGATGAGGTCTCCTCTCAGTCTCCTCCAGGCTGAACAGACCAAGTGACCTCAACCACTCCTCATACAGCTTCCCCTCAAGGCACTTCACCATCTTCATAGCCCTCCTTTGGATGCTCTGTAATCACTTAATGTCTTTTTTATTGTGGTGACCAACACTGCCCCCAGCACTCGAGGTGAGGCCGCCCCAGTGCAGAGCAGAGCGGGACAATCCCCTCCCTTGCCTGCCTGGCAATGCAGTGCCTGATGCCCCCCAGGACACGGTTGGCCCTCCTGGCTGCCAGGGCACTGCTGACTCTTGTTCAACTTGCCATCGACCGGGACCCCCAGGTCCCTTTCCACGGCACTGCTTTCCAGCATCTCATTCCCTAGCCTGTATGTACCATATCACAAGGTTGCTCCACCCCAAGTGCAGAATCTGGCACCAGTCCTGCACGGCAGTGGGTACTTGCAACCAGTCACTACAAAAGTAACGCTACAAAAATAAAGTAGCACTACAAAAGTAATGTTACCCAGACACTGGCCAGGATCACAACATGCTGGGACACACACGTTCCTCCTTCCCCACTGAAGGCCTACACGAGTGTTTTTTAACATGTGTGCATTTGTCATCCTGCAGGAAAGCTCTGCTCCCTATTTTTCCACACCACAACATCACCTGTGAACACCTGGACACGGGCAGCACCCTCAGGTGATGTGCCAGAACACATGCTGAGTGCCAAGCAGCTCGTCCTCCATGACGGGTGCTGGGAATCATGTGTCTCCACCACAAACCCCAGCCACCGTCTCTCTTCCTCTTTATGCATCAGCCCCAGCTCAAGGCTGAATGTCACCTGCTGATATGTGGGTCCAGCAACAAGTAAAGCACAGGAAGGTACAAAAATGTCAGGGATGTCACCCGATGGCGGTTGGTTTGCAAGGGGCTCTTGCTGCTCTACATCTCTCTGGGGCCCACTCTGCAGTAGCCAGTGAAGAGGCAAAGGAAACTGTCTAACAACATATCACTGTGACCTGGGCAAAAAGGCATTTTCACAAAGCATTTTAGGTCATGAGGGAATTAGCCAGCACAGGGGCAAAACATGACGAAGTGGCATCCTCACATGCACTGCTCACTTTCTGGAAAAGAAACAAAAAACCACAACTTTTTTCCTCGGGTCTGAGCTCCTGCAGTTAAAATGGCTGTTGGGTGAGCCAGCGCTCCACCGTAGTCAGCTGCAGGCTGCATCTCTGAGCTGGTGCAGGCATTGCATCTGCAAAACTGCTAGCCATCCCCTCTGCCTCTTTCTCCCTCCTCAGGAACCACCTCCCAAAAAGCCCACCAGGGAGACAGGCCTTCATTCCGCCTGTGCTTCAGCTCACGGCTGTTCTGCTGCAGGGGGATGGGGTCAAATTCCGGAGGGAGAGAGAGAGGCAAAGCCACCTGCAACGCAATCAAGTGACTGCTGTGGGGAAAAGCTGGGCAGCAAAGGAAGGATGATTTACTGACACAAGCTAAGCCAATATAAACACTTATGATACAGGTGCCTGTGCTCTCAGATACTGCCTGACTTAATTCAATTGTTTTGTAAACCGATTTAGTTAAATCTGTATAAAACTGGTGTTTAAACAAGCTCAAACAGTGGTTAAAATGTCGTTAATAAAACATATCACCATAAAACAAATATATATTACCAAAGCTTCCTTTTTGCTGACAGGACACATCCTTTCTTGCTGTATTTCTTTTTCCCTCTGTACTTTTCTTTAGAGGTTGTACATTCTGCTGTGCCGTGACTGTCTCTTGCTTTCTGTACTGTACAAAAATAGGGTTGTCTCCATTCAAAAATCTGCAAGTCCACTTCTAGCGTTTCTCACTGTTGTGTAAAATAGAGCTGGGGAGACATTTATTTATTTTTATCTAACCTTCAATAAGATTCAACCCAGAGCAATATTTTTAAGCAGATTTTAAGCAAAGTAGTTTATTCTGGATCCAGCCTGACCCCTTTCATTCTTTCCAAACTGACCTATCTTACAGTTTGGAGTTATTTAATCACGCTGAAAAGATGCTCCCATTTTTCTTGTTTTTAGCAAGGTCACCTTTTTTTAGCAATATTAGTATTTTTTTTCAGTATTTTTAAGTCTTATTCCAAAATCACCCAAATCAAATTTTTATCTGTGTCAAAAATTAACCATTTCAAAATACCAATATCTTCTCTCAAACTTGGTCCAAATTCCCAGTTAGTTTGGTGTCCTTCACCAAGACCCCTTCATTTTTTAAACAAATGCATGACAGAGTTATAACAAAATAAGACAAAATTACTGTACCCCAGTAGAAGTCAACAACAATAGGACTAGCATAAGTCAACTTTTCCGTAGACACATCTTTTTTTGTGGTCTTTGATTCATTCAGAGGAGAAATTTTAGCGAGTGCTTCCTGCATCCAGCTGTTTGCACATCTGCATGATGCACTGGAGTAATCATTTCCTTGGGAAGTCGGGTGAAGGGTGGCTGGAGCAGCCACACTAAACAGCAGAAATTGTCACTGATGAGAATGAGGAAAAAAAAGGACACGTTTGAAAAAAAGGTGGGGAGGATGGGAAATGGCCAACTTCGTGTATCAGGTGGGCAGCTCTGAGGGAGTTAGAAGGGGTACACGCAAGCAAGGTGGGCTAGGGCTGGTCTGTGGAAGGAATAGGAAGCAGCCTCTGGACAGGTAGGGAAGCAGGAACCATTCAGTCTCTGAGACAGCAGTGTGAGAGCTATGGGTTCTGGAATGAAAGGGAACAGTATGCTGAGTTGGGGTGAATGGCTGGAGGATGCACCTCTAACTGGGACTCTAGCTTGGTGGGCATGTACTGTGTGCCAGTACCACAGGCAAACTGCACCACGGGCAGCCACCCTCTTGGCCAGAGGGCAGACTGGGCTCCTACCCCAGGCCCTGCAATTCTGCTGATTTTTACCCTAGCAGCCAGGCAGCCACAGAGCGCAGCCACAAAGCATGTCAGTACCTTGGAGGAGCCCAGCCAAGCCCCCACACCCTCACATTGCTGCTGTCTGAAGAGCCCAGACCCTCCCCTGAGGAAAATGGTGTGCATACAAGATCTTAGGGGAGAGGTTGTCGCCCACACTCTCCCATCTGTCCCAAATTCTTGCTCTTTATCAGTCCCTTAGCCCCTTTCCACTGCAAGACAAAGCTGCAGACTGGCTTGAGTGTCAGCACAGGGGTTGGCTCCTAAAAGCTGTGCCAGGAAGGGAACTCTTCTCCAAAGGACACATTCAGAGTAAGCTCTGTGTACATTTGGCAGGGATCATAATCCACAACCACCCAGCCTGGCRACATCGCTGGAGGCCTCAAGAGTAGACAGTCCAAGCCAGGATTGTGATTGTTTACCTTGACATCCATTTGGATACACTCCAAGTGTAGACAAGGGATTTAGATGCCCAGATTATTTGCCCTCATGGCAGCAATGCACAAACACAACTACTAGGAAGATTAGAGATATTCCATCTGCTTAAATTGCTCCCCTTTTCCTGCCAGCACTGATAACCATGATGATGGGGATTTAAGCCCCAGTGCTACTAACTGTGACTGGCACCAGCGTGATGATTACATTTCCCATGGGACCACCCTTCCAGCTCTGTGCAGTCCATCTCTGCTCATCTCATCACAGCAGTAGTCTCATCTCTGCTGGAAGGGCCCCACACCTCATTCCCCATCAGCAGTCCCCAGCAGCTCTTGTGCAAGGCACTAGAAAAAACTGTAGCAGAAAGATGGCTCTTGGCTTTTTATTTGGCTGTTTAACCAAACGGAGATAGTACAGATMGTGAGAAAAAATAGCAGACAGCAGGAGGAATTAGAGGAATTGTAGATCTTAGTTGTCTTCGCACGATTGCAAGTTGTTATGCTAGTTTTATTCATACTTTGAAATGTCACCTCTTTGGGCTGTGGCCAAAAATATTAAGTCCCAATCCACAGTGGAAAAATAGAGGCTTCAACTACAAGTATCTTTACTAAGCTTTAACTAAACCATTTTTTATCAGTAATTGCTACAAAATAAGAGACACTGTTCAGCCCCGCATCTTTGGAAGGAAACGCTAGAAGTAATTATGAGTTTACAGTGCAATTGCATAATGGTTTACTCTCGAGCACTTTCCGTGGTGGTAGACAATTCTGTTGTTAAGCTGTGAACTCAGAGCGTGTTTTAGCACTTTTGTGTCCCAGTGTCATTTGGACGTGGAGAGCGAAGTCTTCCACAACTTCAAGTGCTCAGTGTTGTGGTTCTGCTCCCCAGAAAGAAGGCACCTCCCAAAGCACACCCTTGCCTTGTGAACATTTTTTATGGACTCTGGGGGAATTTCACCAATTCTGAATCCATCAGAACCTTTTTCTAGTCCAAGTTGAGGGTCTCCTAAACAAATAAAGAGACAGCCCAACCTGACTCCTATTTGAGAGCACAGATAAGGAAACAGCAGAGACTAATCTCCCTGAAAGGAAGCCACATGTGTTTACTGTGCTACTGCAATCTTAAGCCTTCCAGCAGTGCACACACTGAGGGCTGGTAATCTTCCCCTCTGACCCTTCTCCTGGAGTGGGTCAATTGGTGTAGATCATGGGGAGTTAGCGGTGGTGGTTGATGGCATTCTAGATCATGTGTTCCCAAACTACCAAAGAGGAACAATTTGATTCATAGGAAACTCCTCCTTTTACTTTTCTCTTTCTGCAGCAGGCCCARCACTCATTAAGACTGGTTGTTGATTATCTGCTCTCTTGGCATCCCATCTCAGTATCTCAGCTGTAAGATGCAGCTCCTCTTCTTATTCCTGGCAGTCAAATGCAGTAACCCTGTGAATTCTCTCATGCTTTTGGGTGTCCTAGCTTATCCTCTTGGTGGGTCAGTGCCATCCAAACCCCCACTGCATTCAAATAAATTGCCTTTTTCTTTTTTTTTTTTTTTTTTAGTCTAGAAAACACTGTTTGCCTTCTAGGGCTGACGGTTATTCCCACACACTCAGAAGCAACAAAACACAAACAGACTACATCCTTTGTAGCCAATTTTAGCAAGTAAGGGCAGAGGTACCCAAAGCTGTGCTTCTGGAGGGAGAGAACGGAGAGAAGCTCTGACTGGGGAATGTGCTCATAATAATGTTTATCTAAAATACAGCTCACAAATTCTGATGGGATGTAACAATGGCCACCAACATAAGACCCTTTGCTGGGCTTTTCAAAAGGTTTTCATGAGCTGAGAGTCACCTGTGGACTGTAAGGGAGGAGCTGCAGTGGGACATACATTGTCTAGAGTGAACTGCAGGACTTGTTAGAGGAATGGACCATGCCAGGAAACAGGCAGCTGCACGGCATAGTGAGGACGATCTCCTCAGTCCTTGACTGCTCCTAGATCTCTTCTTTCATTCATTATGCAATTCAGCAACCAGTACTCTAATAAGCAAGTGCACCCTGTGCTATGCAATGAAGCAAGCAGGCTGTGGTTGTAGGTTTCACAGCAGAGACTGCAAGGAATTGGATCTGCAGAGATGAAAATCATTGCTGTGAAAGCACATTTCATCACTTTCTTCCCAAGAGTGGAAAAGCTTACACCTCCTTCCTTCTCACCCCCAATACCCCAAAAGACATTCAACTGCATTGTGTAACAGGGAGAAACTTCATCTGCAAGACAGGTCCACGGCAGCAGGACTTCTTCCTTGCCCTTGGAGCGAGCTTTTGGGCACAGGCAAAGGAACTTTGTATCACACAAAGCAAATTGCTGATTCGGAGTTAGATTGTCATAGAAAGCCATTAAATGACAGAGGCAGGGAATAAGAGGGGAGGATGGCAAGGGGTTGGTTTAGATGGAAGAAACAATTTTGTGAGTTGTTGTTTGTTTGGGTTTTGAAGAATAAGAGCATTGCACTTCCAGCATATGATGCACAGTAAATGCTGAAAGGCCAAGCAGAGCAAAAAAAGGGAAAAGGCCCTGAAAACCAACACATTATTGAAATATAGGAAGGAAAAGATTTTGTTTCCATGGCAACATGTCATATGGTGCTTCTGCTGGAGCATTCTACCAGAGAAAGAGGACTTTCCCTGTTAGGTATGCTAGTGAAGTGAAAGATGATTTCAGAGACCCCTTTCCTCAACTGTGTGCATTTGTGAATATTCTGTTTGATGTATGCAAGTGCTCAGATGTTACACAGCCCATGGAAATGGATGTCTCCATAGATGACAGAGTGAGCTCCGAGGCAAGTGTAGGTGACTATTGCAGGCCAAATGTCTGTGACGGTTTGGATGCATTGTGGTTTTTTTGCCCTTCCATGATGCTGCTTTGCTGTATGAATATGGCCCAAGGTGTCAACAGAAACTTAACAATTAAAATCATTCTTGACTGCAGATTTTGGAATAAGAAGTTGCAGTTTTTCGTCCAAGAAAAGAGGACTTCATTCCCGACTGTCACCTCTTATTTTTCACATACATATATGTCGAAGCTGAGGTGCTCCATGGCAGCTGTTTTGCCACAGCAGCATGGCATCAAAGAATTCAAGAGAAAAAAAGGAACAGGAAAYAGGAGAGGGAACTAAAGAGATACAGAAAATACTGGTATGAGAAGAACTGGAACAGGACTCCAAACATAGCTTTCATCCTCTTGCAAAGAGCATTATTGGATCATCACTTACTAAAAATGATGAGCTGTAATACTAACTAAAACTATCTGTCTGTGGTATGGTGATGCTCAGAAGCACAAAGAGAGGCAGTTATGCATGTTGTAACCCAAGTGGGTAGGAGAAAGATCCAGATATCTGTATTTTGCAGAGGGGAGGTGTGTTGGTTTTTTGCAGGGCTTGGTTCTTGGCGGGGGGGCCACAGAGGAGGCTTCTGTGAAAAGCTGCTGGAAGCTTCCACCATGTCCAGCAGAGCCAATCCCTGATGGCTCTGAGGATGGACATGCTGCTGGCCAAGGCTGGGCCAATTAGAGATGGTGGTAAGGCCTCTGTGRTAACATATTTAAGAAGAAACCAAAACAAAGTTTGGGGCGCAGTTGTAATTTTCCAGCTGGAGAAGAGTAGGAGTGAGAACACGTAAGAGAAACAACAATGCAGGCACCAAGGTCAGTGCAGAAGGAGGGGGAGGAGGTGCTCCAGGCGCCGGAGCCGAGATGTCCCTGCAGCCCGTGGTGAGGCCCGTGGTGAGGCCCATGGTGAGGCAGGTTGTCCCCCTGCAGCCCATGGGGACCCACGGGGGATGCAGAGATCCACTCACAGCCCATGGGGAAGGTGCCCACACCRGAGCAGGTGGATACCAGGACACTGTGACCCAGAGGAAGTCCCAGTGGAGAGAGAGGCCTTGCTTCCAGGCTGGAGCAGCTGTCCTTGGAGGACTGCACCCCGTGGCAGAGTGACCCACGCCGCAGCAGTTTTGGGAGGACTGTCTGCCCGTGGGATGGACTCACACTGCAGCAGGTTTGGGAGTGCTGCTGCTCGTGAGCTTGGACCCACGCTGGAGAAGTTCGCGGAGAACTGTCTCCCATGGGAGGGACCCCACAGTGCAGCAGGGAAAYGACTCCTCTCCCTGAGCAGCGGAAAGAAGATCTTGGGTGACAAACTGACCAAAACCCCCACCCCATCTCCCTGCACCATCGGTGGGAAGGAGGGGGGGGTTGGGGGGAGAGAAGGGTGTTTTTAAGGGCTTATTTTACTTCTCATTCTCCTGCTCTGATCTTGTTAGTAATAAATTCACTTTATATCATTAAGTGGAGCCTGTTTTGCCCTGGAAGTGTTTTCTCCCAGTCCTCAACTCATGAACCCTTCGTTAAATTTTCCTCTCCTCTGTCCAGGTGCAGAGCAGGGGAGGGTGAGTGAATGGGTTTTCGTGGGTGCCTGGCATCTGGCCAGTGTCAAACCATAACAGGAGGCAAGGATGAGTTGCAAAAGGTTAAAACACCTTGTCTAAAGTTGCAGTGAAAATTTGTGATAGTCGTGGTTGAACCTACAGCTCCTGACCTCCATCCAAATGTCTAATGATACAAATATCTCCAGAGTAATATCTCCAGGTGTTCAGTTGAAGAATTCTGTGGTTGCAGCTCAGCTGCTGAGACCCAGCATAATCATACAGATGGAATAAATATAGGCAGTGCAACAGCTCCACGGTCATGGGAACATGACAGACACTCCTCTGCCCACCATGGTTTCAGCAAAGACATTCTCTTCCCAAACTAGAAACAGGACCAACTRAACAACAACAACAAAAAAGCCCAGTATCCCTCAGCCATAATAGCCTATTACACAGAGGAAGCAGGAGAGCATTTACCAGCTGGAAGGAAGATATCGCTGCAGTGATCAGCAGCAATATACTCAGGGCAGCAGTGACCACACTGTCCTGTATTTTAAAGCCCAGACTATGAAAGGACATGCTGGTGAAAATTTCTGTTGGGCAGGTCTATCTGGTGTCCTTCCTTCTCATTTTGACTCTGCCTGATTAACTTTTGGGAAAAGAAATATGGAGAGGAGGCAGGTGGAGACGTAAGTGTGCCAATAGGTAGAGAAAACAAGTACCTGTTCTCTCAGGTTGCAATGCCAGGATCAGCAGTAGGGGAACAGGTTACAAAACTGTGCTCCAAATGAGCGATCTTAGCACCTCTGGATTCTGAAGGGAAAAATGTACATAATTATTAGGCCTGGACAGCAGTACCCTTTCTTCACTCCAGGGAAGGAGCTGGCAGTAAATGCCAATCACAGCCTGAAGCTGGCAAAGCAGTTACAGAAAGCAGACCAGACGGAGACCGATGGCCATAGTCAACATCCTCCCATTGCTCTCTGCAGTTTTGCCTTGCAATGCTTTCTCTCCTTAGCTCCAGACTAGCCTCCAGCCCTTCTTTCATCCCACCTAATCCAGTGCCAGTCACTCACTCCTGCCACAACCACCAGCATGGCAGTGACAACAATAACAGCAAAACTCATGTGGCATTTTGTCGATTGTGTTTTCATATTCTGCCCCAGTCATCTATCACGGATTTCTCTTGTACACTCTTGGGACACACAGAATCTATACATCTACATCTGCATGCCCATGAGGCTCTGGCCTTCTTTAGCCTGGTGTCACTGGATTCATTGAGGATAACATCACATTAACAAAGAAGTAGTTTTCTTTTTTTGGTCAGGCTTCAGAAAAGCATGGTGGCCATTTCAAATGATGGGAGTTGGATTTTGAGCCAAGCGTGTCTTTTTTACTTCTCTTCCTTGCATTACTCTCCATGCAGAGAAAACCTTCAGGGTTTTTCTACCAGGTTCCTCTGCAGCTCTGCAAAGCTGCCAGAAGGTGGTCCTGGAGAAGCATGTTCAGCAGCCCTTGGAAGGCTACAGAGGGACACTCACAGCAAGTCACAGAGTGCAGGACTCTAGGCATGCAGGCTTGACAAGTGCGACAGGACTGAATATCCCGCAAGCAACACAAAGAGCCCGTAAGTGATCAGCCTCACAGCTCAGCTCAGATCTCCATCTTTAGGTACAGGTATCACATCCTCCTGGGCTCAGCTTAGGGAGTTCACATGTTGGAACACAGGCAGGACTCTGGAGAGGTGAAGCAGCCGCTGGAAAAGGTCTGAGGAGAGCTGGAGCATGGCTTCCCTCTGAACACCCCCACGGCATTTAGTCTCTCTCAGCCCGACACTGAGGGCTTCCCAACTGATTGGCTTCAAGATAACATGGCACTGTAGTTCTCATCTGTCCAGTACTAAATGATCCCCTTCCATTACTCCCTTTCCCTGCAAAAGTTTGAGAAGCATAGGGGCCATTTGAATATCTGATACCTTTATATGGCTCATAGGCTTCTCTGAATACAGAACTGGTTCTCTAGGTCCATCTCATGCTAGAGATGTCCCTTGCACTGAAGATTGCATCAGGAGTGGGAGTCAGTGTACAGCCTTGCACACAGCCTGCCCTGGGGGAAATAGGGGTTTCATTAGCTCCTCTTTGCTAGAGAAGCTGCATCCAGTTGATAATTATCTCTCCCAGTACAAGCTGGTAAGTGGGCAGAGAGCTCAGTGCCTTCTCCCTACTGTGAGGACACCCCATCCACAGCTGTGGACCTAGATAAAGTTATGGAGGTGAGGCAGAAAATCATTCCTACGGTTCCATTTGCAAGATAAATTATAGCATCTGCTTCTGAATTCAAACGAGAGCAGTGCTGCAGCCTTTCTAACCTGCTGCTCTTGCTGCACGGTCGTCACCATTTTCTGGCTGTTCAGGGAGCTTCTGTGAAAGGGAAACACATTAACAGACCTCAGCCAGCTATTAGCAGATGCTTGTCTGGATTGCAATAGAGATCATGACTTGTATGGTTGCCCGCAGCCTCAGAAAAATAGTCAAGGACTGAAATAAAATGACAGAAATGGTAGATCTGCTCTCACCCAGCAGTGCTGGAAGGATCAGCAGTCAGGTGTATGAAGCAAAACAGGGAACCATAGTCTCTCCGGTCTGCCATTAGCAATCATAGTAGAAGTGGTACTAATGTGCCAAGGGAAAATTACTCAAATGTGTTTTGCCTGTGTCATATCCTCAAGCTGGGAAATCCTCTTTGTGTACCTGCCATGCATTGCTGGAGTGCACCAGACACTTAAGTCTCTTAAGTCACAAAATCTTTGTCAAACCTTAATGCTGTGGGCTGGGATTAGACTATGGCTTGCCTATCCACGGTTGACAGAGGCACAGACTAGCATATTTCCTTTGCAGCATATGCCTGTCTCTTGCTCTTTCTCCTGTACCCTCCTTCCTCAACAGTAACACAGATGCCAACTCACTGTGAAACCCAAGTTTCTCACCTACAGCTGGACCCCCATTCCTACTGGAAAAAAGTAGGGAACGAGATGCTAATCCCCTTCAAAGAAGGATAATAACCCCAGGTTATTATTGATACGCCTGATCAGCTGGTCAGCTGGTGTCCCTCAGAAGATGGACAAGTGGAGAATCAATCCAACCYGCCATGGTAAACACACTTTCAGAGTCTGACACCTCTGTTCTGACTTGGATATCTCTAAGACTAGGGTGAATTTTCCTTTGGAGGTTCCCATGTCTGTGTCTTGGCCGCTGCAGTTACAGAAGATGTGTCCCCCCTTTCCTCAGCAAATGATTGGATTAACCTCTCTGATAGGTTAATCCAGCACAAGGACAATACAAGAACTGCCATGTGAGTTGAGGCATGTTGTGATAAGTCATGGTTCACACCAGGATTTTGGTTGTGCCTGAGCCACTCTGGCAGAGCTGCGCAGTGTTGGCCCTCTCATGGTCAGTGTCTCCTGCCAGGAAGGAGTAGAGAGACAGCAGCAAGTACTGCCGCACCGCAGGGCACTCCTCGTGGCGCTCCTGATGCCACTGGCCTTCCCTCCAAGAGCCCATCTGCTCATCTTCCTCCCTCCCTCTCATCTTATGCAGAGCAGCTCATTAGTCCGATTAGCAGCCAAGCACCATCTCTGATTGTTCATCAGTGCTTCTTTTGTTGCCCTCCATCACTCCTGTTGAGCCTCATTAGTGCTGCTAGGAAGCAGAGGCGCTGTTGGGATATTTATAGGAAGGGTGGGGTGTTCTTTACACTTTATTGCTGTCTGATATCTGTTCCCCATTCACCACCTCTCCCCCTTACCCCACCCTCCTCCGAGAGCCTTCTCTTGATATGGGGGTTGCCCATATACACCCGGGGTGTCTACTGAGACAGGAAAGGACAAGACTGATGGTTTTGAGTCAGGGAAATGAGAAGGGCAAGCTGGAGGCATGCAGAGATTCAGTTCTTGGTCAGGAGTGTACAAACCTATGTAGGGCAGGGTACCTGGACCAGGGGGTTGAGTGTGTGCCCCTGTGCACAGCACATCAGCTGGGATATCTGTGGCAGCCCACAAACGAATGTGAAGACATTACCATGTACACACAGCCATGTTGGGGAGGCACGTGCCCCAGCTGCAAGCACAGCAGCTTGGGCATGCAGCACCTGCGTCAGGGGTTAGGTGAGAATGCTCTTCCATGCAGGACACCCATCTCTCTGCCTGTAAGCCGATGGAGAGCCGTACCATGCTCTCAACAGCCCCACAGGGAGCAACTGCCTTGGTTACTTACAAAAATATTCCTTCCTGCAGCACTTAATTATGGAGGCAACTAGACAAAGACTAATCATTCATTCTAATACAGCGGAGAATAATCATTCTGACAGCAGGAGATACTTGGCTTCTCTGGGAGGAGAAGAGAGTGTGGGGAGGAGGAGAAGGTTGAAGGAAAACTACAGGACAGGGGAAGGAGGAGAAAGGAGGAACAAAATCCTAAATCAGTTACCCAGTACAGACATCTTTATGACTTCATAAATGGAATATGCTTAGTGTCGGCAATCTTTCCCAGCATCACGAGGACACCTCTCCCTAGTCAAAGCCTGAGGCCCTGATCATGCCAGGAGTCAAACCGGGTGACATTTTAATATCACTTTTCATCTCAAGATTGCATCTTCCTTTCAAAGGGTCCCAAAGTGTTTTTATAACCTTTCCAGGCACATAATTCATGTCTTGTGACACTGAAATGGAATATGTTCGTGAGAAGGATGAGCCACCTCCACCACTGTGCAGGAATTTTGGACAGAAAGCAGTGACAGCTTCTGTGTCCCTCTTAAACCATGGGGTGTGCATGTGCATGTGTGTGAGGAGGGGGATTTCAAGGCAGCAGAATGCAATTGCAGAGTATGGAAGCTGGCCAGGAGCTCTAGCCAAGTCCTCAGCTAATACGTAGGTTAGCACCAGGGAGCTGTAAGAAATGGCACTCGTGATCTATAGCACGACAATCTTCCGTCTGTCTCCCTGGTGGATCATGCCTCTACAAGTGGTCAGACCTCTGTATGGCTGGGGACAGCTCTTGAAAGGCTGCAAGCCAGGGTCCTGAGATGGGTAGTCAGTCCTGATCAATCACCATAAAACATGGTATTGGTCCAAGGGTCTTGGACAAAATCCAGATTTGTGAAATGGCATCCTACACTTCTACATTCCCCTTTTGGGTTTCAAGCAAGTCCCATTACTTTTCTTTTCCCTTCAGAGCAGTGCCGTGCTGGGAACAGAGGCTGCTCTGTTACCACTCTACTTCTCCCACACTCCCTGAGTGTCTGCTCCGTGCCCACAGCTGGCACGGGTGAAATGGATCTCCTGTTGAAGACAGTGTACCTACCAGGCTGTGTTATGCCCAATGCTGTTCTGCACTGTGGCTGGTGAAACGTTGCCCTGTAATGCCCGCAGTGATGAGTCTTCCTTACTCCCCACTGAGGATGCCGCTAGCTGACAGACATGAGGCAGGGTTGGCCTTCACTATTTGAGAAGTCCTGCTCTGCTTTGTCCAGAAGACCTCACAGGAAATCAGTATCCTCAACACGTTATGAGCAAGAGCCATGTGAGGATTAAACAGAGCCCTCYATCCCATAAATCTGTCAGGAACTGACCCTTCCCTTCCTCAGCCGGTGGACTGCTGCAGTGCAGCCCAAAGCTGTTGGGGAACATCTGCACCCCTACACAAACAGACCTCTCTCTCTGGCTCCCTAAGTAACAGGAACAGAGCTTTCCCTGCCCTCTGCAGCTGCATCATGCATGCAGTATTAAGTTTGTATATCTCCTCTGCCTTCCTTGTTGCTGTATCTCTCCACTTTCAGCTAATTTAATTGACTGCTCTGGTTATGAAGAATCATGGTGTCTAGGCACCAGGAGTAATACTTAGCATGATATTACCATTTTCACATCCCAGGGCTGTGCAAACATTAACTAACGCTAACTCTAATTAGCTGCAACTCACTGGAAAGTAGATAAGCTTGATATTAACCCAGTTTTTATAGCTGGTGACACTAAGACTCAGAAGGCTCAGGTTACTTGTCTCTGCTATGGAGGTGAGTTCAGCTAAAGGATCRGGATAAAAATGGGCAAATATGATTTGCAGACTGTTTCACCATTCTGAGGGATATTCTGGCCTCCCAGACAACATGCATTTGACCCAGACATACCTCAGGAGCGGAGCACAGAATGCTTCAGTCCTGCCATGCACAAATACCCCCACAAGCACTTGTGCTATGCTCAACCAGCCGAGAACCCCTCCCCTGTCTGGTGGGGCCCTCCTGTGCTGCTATCTCCCCCAGAGCATCCGACTGGCAAATGCAATGCCACCAGGGCTCAAGGAGGTTTCCCGAAGATATGGTCATGCAGCACAGTATGRCAAAGTCTTCCCCCTTTCTCCCATTTTCCCACCTGAAAGTTGTTGAATGGCAAATGGCAAAAGACTGCACTGACAATGATAGAACCTGTAGTATGAGTTGAAAGTGATGCTCTGAAGACCTGCCATGGTCCAGTTAGCAAATGCTGGAGAATATATGCAGTTTCTAAATGCCACAATTCCTTCTAAACAGAGTATGGGCCTTGTGAAGGGACATTTTATTTTTAGGTATTTTGTTCTTCTCCACTAAAATCCAAAGTTATCTAGAACTAGAATTTCACACTCAGGAAAAGAGTCAGGGAATCTTCCTTCGTTCTTGCTCCTCTGCTTGTAACAGACCTTTCAGCAAGGTCATCAGAAATGTTCCCAGACACTCTGCAAGACTGGTGAAGTTCCTCATGAGACAACTTCTAACTCATGCAGTTAGTCTGTCTCAAAATTCCCCGAGCCACTTCTATGAGCAGTAATCCTCACCTTCACACTTCTCTGGTTCACCACACTCTGCTGCTGTATCTTCCTACCCAGAGGCGGCTGCATATTCCTTGAAGATGCATCTACTCTTGCTCCCTTCACTGCATTGCTCGGAGGGAGCCTGAGCTTTGAGCTGAGCCATCCCCATATTTGCAGCACAAGAAGTTAGGGTCTGTGTCTTACACACACCCCGTGAAAGTTTCCCTGCTTAGTGTCGCGTTTATAAGGACAGAAAGGTGGGAAAAATATCACAGCTAAAGTGATTGGTGAAAATAGCTTTGTCCAATACCAGGTTGGAT
The DNA here is from genome assembly GCA_018881555.1 of Amblyornis subalaris. Lineage (NCBI taxonomy): Eukaryota > Metazoa > Chordata > Aves > Passeriformes > Ptilonorhynchidae > Amblyornis > Amblyornis subalaris. The sequence continues at coordinate 10,160,945 of JACAXG010000009.1, read as the reverse complement.
GGGAAAAGGGGTCAAAGGTAGTGCTGGATGAAGCTGATGATTCCAGAGTGGAATAGGATGCCACTGTACAGTCCTCTTCCTTTGTGCCATTTTGCTAGCATGTAAAACCTGGGTGCACACTGCTCTGGGATATGGTAGGCAATTTTGGTCCCTGCTTCCAAAGGAAGAGCAGCATGTAGTCAGAGAAGGCATGGAGAAGAGCAACTAAAATGGCCAAGGGTTGGAGCAAACACTGTGGGAGGAGAGGCCGAAATGACTGGGGTCTTTGCTTTGAGAGGAGGATGTTAGGAGGCTTTACAGACTCCCCAAGTCAGGTAGATGAGGTGAAAGCAGAACTGCTGCTCACCAAATGCCATGGTGCTGGGGGGGTACACAGTGAAGGCACTGCTGAGAGCAGTCAGGCTCCCATGCTATTCCAAAATACCATCTCCTACTGACACCATAGGACGCCAAGAGCTGAGTTATGGGGACAATTGTTCTGACTAAGTGGGTCATTACATTCCTGTTCTATATCATGCACTGTGGGTGTGCTTTCATGCCAAGCCCAGCCTATACGGAGACATACCACACAAATGAAAACCTGCAGGTGTCCAGTCCCAGTAAACCACCCCCCACCTCCAACCCAGTCACACCTCAGTGTACACAGTGGGCAGGCAGCAGAACAGGCAGGATCCAGGCACCCTTCAAGCACTGACTCCTTTATACAGCCGCCAAACTGCTCCAGTGTTATCTACAGTTGTATCCTCACAGAGCAGGACTTGTGCTTGAAGCCATCAGGGCTGTGGCTGAGCAGGAGGAATAAAGAAGCCATTTCACATTCAGGGAGTGACCATGTGTCCCCACTCTCTCTGTGAAAATGGGGTGAGGGGAAAGGTGTCTAGAGACTTCAGATACCGTTGTTATCCAGGCACCCTGAGGTGCTTAAGGACAGAAGGAAGGATAAAATTGCAGTCACTTTCAGTGTACCTGGGAAGATGAGCTTTTGGGTCCAGCCAGTAGCCACAAGCCATCTATCAACCGAGATGAAGGCTTTGCTTCTTATTATTGCAGTAGCCCAACCCTTCTTTCCTCACTAAATATATTTAATAAGCAGTGCTCAGTCTGACAGATGTCTTGCAGCTCACACATGAGTTAGAGCCAGAGTTTACAGGGAAATGAAGACAAGGAAGAATATATATAATCTGTAGAGTTTCTCTCCCTTCATTCATAGCCTGCCTTCTTAATATTCCCTGCACACCTTTGCCTCAGGACTACAGCCCTGCATCAGGGCTTGTTCATTCAACAGAGTATGTATAGCCTTTGATGACACAAGACATCATATGTGGGAACAGGTGGTAGAGAAAGAAAGAAGCAGGGGAGGAGAGAAAATTATCCGTCCTTCAGTTACATTCTTTATGGAGAGGAAAGCAATGTCAAATTGAGGAGCTTTAAGAATTAATTTAACCACAGGCTTTGGAGCACACACACCTACCTTCACAAAGCTGCATGTGAGTATTCCGTATTTCTTGTGCAGAACATCTTTTCGGGTTTAGCACACATTGACTCCTTTGCTAGGAACTGGAGTGTTCTGCTCTTGCACTAATCTCAACTAATACAGCAGAGTTGAATGAGAGACCTTATCAGGGGAGATGATTTTATTCTAAATCCCTGATTTCATTCACACTCATTCTTTCATGTCTGCATCTTCTCAGGCACCGACAGGTGTGCCGATGTGCTCCAGCTAGGACTCCTTCCAAAGACAGGGGGACACAATATAATGAGTCACCACACCTCTAGAGTTCATCTCTGGCAGGCGGCCAGGCTGGATTTGGATTTGGCTTTTGTTCACTTTAAGGATTCACCATGGTTGTGATCTCTTGTCTCCTCACCCAGTTCCACCTCTCAGAATTATTAGGAAAGATTCTCTTTAGTCTCCTTACCTGGATATCTTTAATGGTTCCAGGCTTGTCCTTTRCCTTACCTCTTAATGGCTTCAGTCTGTTTTTTGCATCATTCTCAATCTGGGTGTTTTGAGAAGCTGCAAGATGTGGTGTGATCTTGATAATCTTCTAGCTTAGGTGTCATCAGCAGCTGTCATTCCTGCTCTTCTGCCATGTCCTCTGGTGCTGTTCATGCCAATCCATTCAACTCTCAGTGTTTCTTAYGATATCTCTGGCTAAGGCATAGTCACAGCCCACACATCTTCCATCACTTTCCCTGAAAGATCCTATCATAGAAGACAGACATTTAAAATGCATGGCATATTTAGCTGAAGTAAAGCTACTTCACTCATTGGTGATTCTTGTGTCTGCAAGGAGTATGTTCTGACTGCACAGTAACCTGGTACAGAGTTCATTAACAGGACTTCAGTTACCTAGAGACATGTGGATGTGCAGAAAACTTGCCCCTTGGCTGGCCAGTGTCCAATCTGGACTATAGGCCAGAGTAATTGGGGGGGTGGGGGGAAGGGGGTAAATCCGTATTTGGGCAAAGAAAAAAAAAATCTGACAGGTTGATTTTTTTCTGTTTTTTTTTTTTTTAACCACGTTGGTGTGAGGATAGTTACCTGGTTGGACAGCTGGGCTGAGCAGAGTGAGACAGCTCGCCATTGAGATTGGGAAAGGTTTCTGTTGAGTTCAGTTTCCCAGAACTGCATTGTTTTCACCATTTGCCACTCAGGTCCCCTGGGCTTATTTGGAGCTATATTCCCCAGAGTGGTGTCCCACCAGGCATCCAGTAGCTTCTCATTACAGATAAATTCTGGATCATGCTGTGAGGGACTAAATGAGGTGCATATTTACTGATGTACTTGGGTGTCTGGGAGTTTCTGAAGATACTAGTATGACCCTGGCAGGCACCTTCATACTGTTGTAAACCTTCTCCCAAGGACTTACCCTGCACACAGTAGAAGCTGAGAGCAGGAATGAGATCACCACAGCTTCTTCCCATGCCTGGACCCCACCCAATAGCTGTGGCTGCCCTGGCAGCCATGGCAGTGCAGAAGTGAGACCACTGACTTCAGGAAAGATGGTTTTATACCTCCATCCCTTAGGACAGGTGCCTAAAATACAAGGACATCCAGGACAAATTTACTTGTATTGGATTTGTGTCCCTAGGCAGAGTCTCACGTTGTTGTCTGCCCTTCACCRGAGCTGCCCTGTACTGCACGCAGCTCCTCTCCATGAACACAGAGCTCCCTGTGCTCAGCACCCAGCACTTCCCAGCAACTCAAAATACAGAAACAAGTCTGGACTGAAACCAGTGGCGGTTTTATGCAAGACATTTTTATGAAAATGTGCTATCAAATGAGAACGTGGTGGTTTACCATTTGCAGAAGAGATTGCTTATATTATAGCAGAGAAAAAAGTCAGTGTTTGTGGCTGTACTTCAAAATTACTTATAATGTTCAGGAATATGTGTTTGGGTTTTTTTTTTTTTAATTTTTGTTCTTTCAGATAGCATTACATTTAAGGCTACAGGGTGTATAAGACAGTGAGGTCGACTAAGTCAGGTCACTGACCCTGCCTGAGCAAGATCTAAATGGCCTCCTTAGTTTCTTCCAACCTGAATTTATGGGTTTGCCCCCAGAATGTAGTGACTGTTTTCAATTCAAGAAGAACTACACTCTAAATACTAAATTTATCACATGTATGGGAGAGTGATTTCTTTCTTTCTTTGCAGTAGTAATCCCTAAAGAAATTTTAAAGCGTCTTTCTTAAAATAACTTTTAACCTGGAAGACCTGTAGGGGAACACACATGAATAAAAGAGCTTAGATTCACAAACAAAAATAAATCAAAACAAGCAGCACCCAGGAACTTAAAACAGTTTTGAGGCTTTTTATAGAGTTGAGAACAAGTTAACTCCCTTGTAATCAGTAGAACAATAGGAGATGTCTGAAATGGATCAAATACAATGTAGCTCCTTTGCAGGCAGTGAACCTTTACCACTCCACCTACTCTCTCTGTTCACCATCACTGAGAGAAAATATATGGATTTTCTCTAGATAAGGAGAAGAGGTAACATTAGGAAACAGAGGATAGGAATAAAAAGGGTGAGATAATTACATTTACATCTAAGGTCTCCTGGGGAAGTATGGCAATGCAGGACTGATCTTGTTCTGACTATCCTCACCTCTGTCAATGAGGAGCTTTGGGAAGTTGTCTTGTTCTGTAGACGAATAAATCAGAGCAGCTGTGGCATTGAAATTGCTGCCTGGTCGTCACAGTCAGCCACAAGAGAGTTGCTCAGTTTAGGGTCTATGGGATTCTTCCACCAAACTCTTACAAACTTAGGACCCATATTATGCCACCATTGTAATATGTCATTAGAAGAGGTTAGACAGAGCATAAGTGCTGTCATTGTTGTGGATTTCTGCATTAAAATGTAATTTGTTAAACAAAGTCCCAGGTGATCCTAGGAGGCAGCATCCTTGCTTCCTCAGAGAAGACCTAAAAAGGGTTCAGACGTCTAGCAGGAAAATTAATAAGCTCAGCAAATATCTTGAGCATGTAAGCAGAACACATCAAAAGTACCTGAAGCTCTGCAACTTTGTGATCTGCGTCCTACCCTGAGCTATGAGCGTCTCCAGAGATGCAGAGAAGGTGGAAAAGGAAGAAAATTCAGAAGACAGGAAGAGTAAAGCCTTTCTAAGTCCTGACAACTGCAGAAACATCAAACTATAAGCCTGACACAAGATAAATAGAAACAGAGATCGAGTTCCCTTCCAAACCATTTGATAAGACAATGCAATGGATAGTTAAGTACTCATATTTCAAAGGTATTTCTTCTCTTCAGCAATGCACAAATTTAGTTACATATATGCTTATCAAGCTTCTAACATAATATGCTACTGAGTGGGGTTCAAACATTTCAGTGGTGAAGGTAGGACTAGAGATAAAAAGAGCCCTGGATCTTGTCTGATACCTTGCCAAAGATCCAGAAGGCTAGACATGATTTCAACACTTTAAAATCAGAATATTGCATGCAGACATAGCTACTTTCAGTCACCTCACCTTGGTTACAGAACATGTCACCCAGTTGTGGAGAGATGTTACTTTTGTGATACAGATTCAGAGCCCACACAAATTAATCCCAAATGCATATTGCAAATGGTGTCTCCAGCCCCAAAGCAGTGACCAGTAGAATGGCAGCAGCACTACACAGGCTGGCAGGGTGTTGTGTATTGTCAGACAAAGAGATCTTGGACATTAGAAAGGGAACAAACTTTTCCTGGAACAACAGACACTGTGGGTTCCTCGGTATTCATGGAGAACAGAGCAGCTCTGCTTTTACACTTCACTCAGAGGGTAGAATACATAACCCAAAAGTGAAAGCTGAATGCATCTGAGATTCCAGGAAGAATGATATATTCCAAAACTATATGTAGCCTGCTATGCTAACTATGCACTTGCTCARCCTGAACTTGCAATTTAAATATGTTGAAATGGGCTAAGAATTGGGGCAGGAGAAGACAAACCAGGAAACCAGTCTCCAGCTCGTTTCTCCCGTCTTTGGACAGCACCCAGCACTGAAGGACTCTAATCTGGATTGTTAGACTTTCGTCCCCAGGCTTTTGACCATTACCGTTCTGGTAAAAATCCCAAACAACATAGCAATAGCCAAATGCTACTGCAAAGAAAAGATTAGATAAGCAGCATGGAACAACACCAGAATTTGTCAGAGGAACCTGAATTAACCTCTGTGGCACTGAAAAAAGTACGAGGGTCTCTGTTCACATCTTTTCCAGAACTGCAGTGGACCAAGCTCAAGTGAGCCCCTATATGCCCACCGCAGGGTGGCTACCCACTTAATTTTCCTTGAAAGCTCCACATCCATGCATTGATCAGGACAAATTTCCCTCAGTTGCATACACAAAAACAAGTCAGAAAGGCACATGTCTGTGCCAGGGACACTGGGAGTTTCAAAATATTTGGGGGCACAGATATATACAGGGAGAAATGCTGAGAAAGAGAATTTGAGCAAAATATTTGCAGCGTCTATATGATTGGGTTCGGGTGGTGGAGTGGAAAGGATGAAAAAGTACTCCCATATGGGTATTTGTTGTCATCTCAAGGTGCGTAGTGTATGCCACTGGAGTAGAGTGAGGCTTATTGCAGCTCCCATGTCCTTAATGACCAGCTGTGGAGAAAAATTAATGGCACAACAAGGGGATTCTCCTCTGCCTGTGGAYTTTGTGAGCTCCAGGCCTCTCTGAAAAATGAAAAGAAAACAGCTAAAAGAGATTGGCCATCAAAGCTGAGCAGGGAGCGATTTTTGACTCACATAAAGTATTACCTTCAGGTTTGCACAGCAGCCTGTTGCACTCTTTGGGAGTACCACTGGGCAAGGAGAGAAAATTCTGTTCTGGAGAGAATTTAAATATTTGTAATTCTGTTGGAGGGGGGAGTGTCCAATTTGGAGCAAACCCTCAATTTTCACAGGAAGGTATGTCTTCATAGCTTCGAGCATGCGAACCAGTGGGCTGCCAATAGACCAAGATAGCCTGTCTTTGTACAAGTGAAAGGTGATTTGCTGATCAGGTGGGCTGAAGAGGAGAAAGGGGTATCTCCCAGAGAGGCAAGGAACCAGACAAACTGTAAGCCTGACCTGGCAGGCAGCCTCCATGAGGATGCCCATTAAGATCAAAACTGCTCCATGGTCCCCCAATCGGAAAGATCCTGAAAGCAGAGAAACCACTCTGAATGAGTTCTTCCAGCTATTCCTAAATGGGAGGCTCTCACGAACTCTTACTAGCAACCTCCCAGACCCTGTCTCTATGCACACAGCAGGACTTTTTTGAGTGGTAAGGAGCTACTGAGTAAGGAAGCCTCATAACCCAGCCCACTGAAATTTTCCGAGGACCAGCTGGGGCATGAGGAATCCGATCTGTGTTTAGGAAAAGTCAAATGTTCTCTCTGACACAACAAGCTTTTTCAATCCGTTTCAAATGGCTCAAGCAACTGAGCATTCCTGGTTGTCCATTTACGTGACCCATTTTCTAATGGTGGCCAAGGGGTTCTGGCAGCACTATAAACTGCAGCAAAATTTAAAGGCCTCCCTACCCTCAGCCTCTCCATGGCCATGAGCATTCTGAAAAATCCTAGATAGATTAAATTAGATAGACAGTATGAAGAACAAGTTAATTGGTGGTGTCACCCAAGCTGGTACATCTCATTGCTTAATTAACCAGTAAGTCACCACAAGCGGCAGAGCTGTCCCTATTCGTAATAGATGGGGAAAAGTTGCCTCGATGGGCTACCAGAGAGCATATACAAGTACTAGCACAGCCCCTTTCGATGTTGTACTTGCCTCCTACTGCCCTGGGCAGTGGACAAGATGACAAGCTAAAGGGCTCTTCTGAGAGCACTGGCCACACAAGAAGGAGGCCTGGAGACACCACCAAGTGAGGCCGGAAGCACTGCCCCGCTGCAGCAGTAGGGACACTGGTGCTGCAAAGAGCATGCCAAAGCAGGCACAGCACTACCCCAGCACTGCTCTCTCCACACCTTTGTCATCTGGGCCAGCCATGGTGCTGGGCACCTCTGGCACAGCTGAAGGCTGCAATTCTGTTTCAGGTCAGAGTTAAGGTTCAGAGAGCCATAAATCCTAGAGCTCCAGGGACACTGGTGCAGCAAAAGACATGCCAAGAGGAGCACAGCACTGCAACTAACACTGCTCCCTCCACACCTTACTTATCTGGGCCACTCAGTGTTGGTGACCACAGCCTCAGCTGTGGCTGCCAGTGAGTTTCAGGTAAGACAAACTGGGGTTGTTTAGCCTGCAGAAAAGGAGGCTCAGGGAAGACGTTATAGCTCTCTACAACTGCCTGAAAGGAGGTTGTGGCCAGGTGGGGGTCAGTCTTTTCTCCCAAGTAACAAACAGTAGGACAAGAAGAAACACCCTSAAGTTGTGACAAAGGAGGTTTAGACTGGAATTTTTTTTCCTTATTATATTTGGAGAAATTTCTTCTCCAACAGCACTGTAAAGCACTGTAACAGGTTGCCTAGGAAAGTGGTGGAGTCACAATCCCTGGAGGCATTTATAAAACATGTGGATGAGGCACTTAAACTTACATGGTTTAGAGGTGGACTTGGTAGTACTGGGTTAACGGTTGGACTTTATCTAAAAGGTCCTTTCCAAACTAAATGATTCTATGATTCTGTATTCTATGATTCCTAATAGCTTCTCCCCATGTGGCAAGGCAGACCAGCCCCCCTTTCTGCTTTTTCAGGGGCTTTTAACACCTAATTAATTAGTACTCGAGGCAGAGTTTTATGTAAATTTTATTTAAATCCCAATCAGTGCTCTCATTTCCTTGCAGAATTATTTTTACCATAGCATCAGCACTCAGGTGGGCAAGGAAGAAAGCTACCTGGGGAGCAGAACGCTATGTGCCCAGCCTGACAAGGAGACTGGGAGCACCAGGATCACAGGAGAGGCTGCCAGATGGCACAGAGACATTCCCAGCATGCAAGCCAGTGCTGAGGGGAAGGAGTAGGGCCAGTTATGGTTTCTGGGTACTGATAAGCTCTGGCAAGAGTTGAAGAAAGCAAGTGTTGACTGCAGAGCTGACCGTAAAGTGCTGTCTCCTGAGGACTAAGCACCCCTCCAGTGGAGAATGGCCTAACACAGGGATGTTGTTGCTACAGCCACCAAAGGGGTGCTGAGAGCAAATCTAAATCTAAATCTCAGTCCAGGGGTAGTGTTTTTAGCCTATTTGCAAAAGCAGGGAGTGTCACTGCAGAAACCTCAGTGGAGTCTGAGCATCATTGCTGGAGCTGCCAGGTATGAGACTGAGCCTGCCGGGATCAGTCCCTCTGCTACCAAGGCTTGGTGGAGAGCCAAAGCTGGGGATGGAAGTGTTGCCACCTCTCCAGTCTACGGAGAAAGCAAAGATTCTTTAGCATCTCCCACTAGGCCATTAGACTGAGACAAGATGCTTTGGATCACAAAGATGTACCAGTCACTAACCTGTGAAATAACCACACAGAAGAGCTAGGAGGATCTAGCAAGAAGTCTCAGATTGCTTCAGATTGGGAAAGGGAGCTCATCCAGGTAATCCAGAAGCAGAAAATGAGTTAAAGCTGTAGGATCCCCTGTTCAGCAGCACAGGACAGCTGCTTCTTCTTCATGACTGCTGTTTCACAATTTCCCTGGGAGTGCTTCCTCTTCATGCTGCTTACATTCCCCTTTTCCCTGAGGCAGCCATGGTTCACTGAGGTCAGAAAACAGTAAAAAACCTGGTCTACAGTGCAGTCTGTGGAGTGCAGATTTTCAGCCACCATATCTGATCCTTCACAGGGGAGACAGCTATGGTATGTCTTTTTAACTCCTCTTCTTCCGATTTTCTAGCCGCAGCCAGGAGACTGAGTCAATGCAAGTGGCTGTGCCTCATGCTGGATAGATTCATGCTGTTAATCCTCTCTGCCAGTCCTTCAACAGCTCTCACTGTGCTATTCAACTCTTCAGAAATCTATCGATTTGCTAAAAGATACCTCATCTTTGGTTTCTATCTTATGAATCCTTCTCCTATCTTCAGCCTGGATAATTATAGTTTATTTCTTAGGGGAGATGGGAGGAAAGGATTTGCACTGGAGTCACAGTTAGCATCTACTACCCAGSGAAACAAGGATTCTGCCACTCATAGCAGAAAGCCTCAAAGGCAGTATATGTTCTCTTACTGGGAGAAACAAAAAGCATGCCCACTACCAATTTCTAAACATCCATGGGCTGGGGAAAGTCACTCATCACCATCACTGCTGGAGTCATTAGAGAGAAGAGGGTGCAATATCAGAGCAAGAACTTCGTATTAATGCCATCAACCATCAATATGTAAGACTTGGAAAATCCAAAGCGAGTCTCTCCTAGACTCCTTTACAGTCATGGTCCACGCACAGAGAGAGTGAGTGCGACACTTTGGGGACACTGGAAGAATTCCAGTGTGATATTAGTCAACGTCTAATACTGCTTCATAACCAATTAGGTTTATTAATTTTCCCTGCCACCCAGAGTATTTTGTGTGATGGCAGACAGATGTTCGCCAAGTGTTTGCAGACTGGCTTAGCTAATACTTTTGATAACCTGAACCTGCAGAGCAGATGCAGTAACAGATTTTGACATGATGCCATTAGTTTTGCAATTGATGGCAGGGAAGGATGAGGGATAAGAAAGAGAAGAACAAATAAATAAATGTTAAAATAGAGAAAAAAAATAAATACTAATTTATAGGCTTCCTTCCCCGCCAAGAACATGCAGTCCAGGCTGTGGCAGACAGCATTCTCATGTGTGCCATTCCTAGGGCAAGGGAGCAGATACCTCAACTGGCTCCATCCTGCCAAAATCCCCTCCTTCCCTCTCCACCTTTACCCCTTCCTTTGAAGTGTGATTGCATAGACTTCCATCTGGCTTCATGAAAACACACACACATACTTTGAGACCACAGCGAGGAGAGTGCTTAAGATATAGAGACAGGGAAAGTGCATTGCAAAAGGCAGACAGTGGGTAATACAGAAACACTCCCTTTTCTGTTCCTTCCGATGAGTCAACACAATGAGTCTGTTGCGTAAAACATATGCTGCTTGTACATCTGCATAAAATGAGGCAGCAAGATCTAGGACCGTTCATTAAGGAGCTGAATTCAAATTTTATTTTTAATCTCAGGCTTACTCTCTACTCATAATTAGGCCTCCAGTCAGTAATTGAAGCTCTGTGTGCCTTTCCTCACCCTTGAGAGAGGACTAAACCTTCTGCCTAAGGAGTTGTAAAGAACTGATTCTACATCTATAAAACCTTGTACTTTACATTGGTGGAGAGATAAACAAAATGTTTACATCTGAGCAAGATCCAAAACAGACACAATGGGCCCTCCAAATATGACAGAGAAAGCCCACATCAAAAGATCCCTTCACCCTTCTCACTGGGAGTTAACACAACACACACAGGCAAAACAGGGGAAACAGAAGAGAGTGAAAAGCCATCACCTTTGCCAACAGACACTGTTTCCATGCTGGAGATGAGTTCAGGAAGCTGGTGACAGCTGCCCTTTTCCCAAAGAAGCTCAACAAATGCAGCAGCATGGCATCAACTTGCAGCCTTTTTATAACGTCTGGTAATGCATTTTACAAATTAAACTCATGAGATCTATGGACTCATTACTAGCTCTTGAACACAACTCCCTTCGGATAAAGTATGACCGCTTCTGCAGGAATATTGTGTAGAAAACTGCAGCATCTCTGCCTATGTGTCATTTGACCAGATGTTCATCACAGCAATCAATGTTTCCCTAAACCCATACACCATCAGATTTCAAATCCATCCTTTTAGAGTAACGAGCATTTTGATGGAAACCAGCAGATATTCAGTGAAGAGGACATGTCACCATGTCATGGCTCAGCAACTACAGCTGCTTCCCACTCCCTAGGCATACATATTTGCTTTCCYTCCAAGTCAGTGGGGCAGAAATCATCCACACCAAAACATCCTTTTCCTCCACAGGAAGATTGCATTGTAACCAAAATCAGTACTGGGGTATCGGGTAAGCCTTTGTCAAGGCTTTCTCTTTGCCTTTCATGAGACCGTTGCCTGCACCATTTCCCCCCTGCCTGGGAAGTTAAGTTCCCTCATTTATCAAGGGATCATTATTCCCAGCTTGCACAGCTTTGCCCAGGCTTTCATGAAAACAGAACGGCAATTTAAGGTGCATCTGATTTATACATTATCAAAGAGGAAGTCACTTATTCAGGAAAATTATGTAAGCTGGCATGTGTCTAAATGCTCCATCTCCATTATACAGAAATGGCAGGCAGTGTCCTTCCCGGCGAGAGTTCCAGCCGCTCTGGGATTAGCACAGTTTGCCTGTGTAAGACATTATCAGCGCAGCGAGGCGAAAGCAAAGACCTCATGGCTCCAGCCCCCTCTGCCACGCATCAGGCAACTCGGTTTGTCTGTTTTAACTTATTCCAGCAGTAATCCTAAAATCAGGGCAACAATAACTTAAGGCAGAGTTCTTTCAGATGCAGGGGAAACTTGCACAGAAAGAGCCTGCATTCCTATAGGCCATGAATCCCAAACCTTCCCTTGTCTAGCATTAATTACATGAAATCACCAATGTTAGAAGAGATAATGTAGGGGAACAGAAGATTATTCAGAAGGGCATGGCTGATTGCTGTTTTATTATTTATCTAGCTTTGTGGTTTCAGTCAAGCAAGAATGTCAGGGAAGGGGAGCAGAAGGCCATGACCTTGTTCTCTACCCTGCATTCAGCCAACTTTGAGGCTTAATGTTAACAGCGAGAACTATGTTCCGCAGGAAGTGTGCCTATAGAGACTATAAAGACAGGGACTAGAGASAGCCTTGAGAGTTTTCCTTTTTCATGGAAGCAGGCTGATCTGAAGAAGGGGAGTCTTCGTACAAGCCTTTGGAAAYATGGTGCATCACAGCTACTGTGGATTAGAGCTCTTGGCTCTAGTCCTCCCCTAATGTATTGCACTGGGTTGGTTTGTCTGGCACAGCACAGACACTCTCTTGCCTCTTGGCTCCATATACCCTGTTATTTCCCTTTTATTCTGCCCCTGGMAGAAACATCACTACAGAGAGGGAGAACAAATTATTTTTTCCTGTACTGGCAAGGATCTGGAGGGAAAAGTGGTGGCAAACAATTACTTCTCCCCAGATGACTAGTCAAAATTCTCTTTCCCAGTCAGGAGCACAAAACCYATTGTCGTCTCTAGTGTGGTGTGGGATGTCCCCTGCTACTGCATGGTTCCCTCCAGGATGTGCCACTCTAAGATAACCAAGGGACCCTTACAGGACTGGCAGATTGGCAACAGGGTAATCAGCCCTCCTTGATGGTAGCTTGAGAATAATCCAACTTGAATGATGCAGGTGAGGTAGCTTGTCAGAAAGCATCCGAACATAGTCAACTACTTGTGCAACAGATTGTCAGAAAGCTAGAACAAAACCTTCAGAAAACAATGGAGTTCCAGTGGCCACCTGTTGTCCATACCACATCAGAAAGGCAAGTGGTCGCCATCCTGCAGGGGAAGACCAATTTTATCTGGCCATAAAAGCACAAAAAGCAGAGCATCTTGTTCTGCATACAGTGCTGAGTAAACAACACTTTTTTTTCCTRGGGTAGACTTAGGTCTTAATTCATCTTGTTTATGTGACCTGGCAGGTCTGGTGTCACACAAGACCAGAGCCACTTGCATTAGTCCCGCTTGCAATTCACCTGAAATCTGGCTCCCAGTTCACCCGAAACTCAGTGCTCAAAGGGTGCAGTGGCAGCAGGCCTCCTGCAAGAGTCTGTATCAATGCTGCTCTTACATAGAATATGTCAGAGAGGGTAGCAGGCCAGAGGTACTGAAGTATTAGTCTTCTGGCAGTGTTTCCCTTGCATGGTGCTTGGAAGGAGACAGAAGAGTCTCTGCTGATACTTCTCCCCAGGTGCAATGTCTTACAATAAACACCATCAGCAATTCACCCACACAGAAAGCTGTAACTGTGTTCAAACAACCATTCATCCTACCGTCCTACACCATAGGAGAAAAAACACATCTCCCTCCAACCCTTTCATGATTACAGACACATCTGCCCTGCAACATACAGGTGAAACTGCTACYCGTGCAGGAACATCCTTACCAACTTAAAACTAGGTTATGTGGGCGACAGTCTAACCCCAACAGTGAGTCCTCCTGCATCAGCAGGCAAAGGCAACCAGGCCACCACAGCTGGGAGCTGTGCCAACTATGACACGGGCAGACAGAAAATTATCTTACTTACCAGATGAGTGATACGGATTGCTATTGCATCTCACCTAGGGCGCTCTCCCCAGCCAAACTGCAGACCCTTTATGTGGACATGTTGCATTTCGTTGCAGGCCTACCTGGACGTGCTGCTTTCTGTTACGATATGATTGGCAGTAACACATCACTCTTTATTTAGCRTCTTAATGATAGGTCCTGCTGCTAACTCTGCTGAGTTAGCAAGGGGTCTTGGGGGGCTTGACCAGGAAAACCTGATGTTCTCATGCCAGGCTACTGCAGATAGCACACATTCATCTTTAGCTGATTCAGCRTTAGCCAGAGTGGCGACTGCCCTGAGTCAGGAAGCAGACAACCAGAAGTTTAAGATACTCAACTAAGGCTACAATCAAGAGTTGCACAAGTAGACACAATCCTGTCAACCAGCTGGACTCAAGTGGCATTTGGACTCTACAGCCTCCAGGTTAGGSCTTAGTGTTACTATCATTAGCTCTAAGAAGCCTCTACAGAGGTTTGTTTTTTCAGTTAGTCCTTCTCTGATCGACTTTTTCCATAGTTAAATAATCCTTTTACCAGTGAGATCCTTACTTGTGCCAGGATGGTAAAGACCTTCCAAGTTCACAGCTGGTAGCCTCAGGAGTTAACTTTCTTCAGGGAAAACAAGAAATGTGTGACAGGAAGATTCCATAAACCTTAAAATAGCCAATATTTATAATTATGAAAATTGTAGGTTTCACAGTGATTACACACATGACTTGGAAAAGTGATCAGAAGTCACTCGAAGAAAATTAAATCTATCCATTAGGGATGCAGTCAAACCATATTTAATTTAGAGCTTTTGCAGCCAAGGGATGTTCATCTTGTAACCTCATCCAAACCATACTGCTCTTTCAAGCTCCAGTGCATTGGGAGGTTTACTGCATCTTTCAACTTAACCTATACTAAATCAGCATGTAAAGAACCAGCAAAGCACCCTCCAGCCCTGGCATCCAGTAGTGTCTGGCTATCTGCAATGGTTCTCATCTTGATTTGGCAAAAGGAAGGAGTCACATGTCTGTTCTCCAAATAAGTCCAGGTTTTCAAGGGGATCCAGCAGGTTTTTGAAATAAATATTGCCCAGAGCCTCATCAATTGCACTAAGTACAAAACTGATAAACCTCAGAATTCAAAGCTCACAAAAAAACTGTGCCTGAGGACTATCAGAATTTTTTTTTTTTCTGTTGAGTTATTTGGGCTGCAGCAGGAACTTATTAGTTGATCTTTTAATAGGTGACATTTCTGGGAGCATTTGCTCCAATTTGAGAGGTAATTTGTATCAGCTGTTCTGGTTCCTGTTCCGTGACTCTTTTCCCCTCCCCTGCAGCGGGCACCTGAGCTGGCAGCTTTTATATGTGTGCTCTGAGATAGCATGAGAGTGAAAAGGGCCACTTTTATGCAGGATGAGAAAAATGTTTAACACGACAGGATCCTGACAATGTCTTTACTTACGCCTTTACCAATTTAAAGAGCTTGACCTGAACACACTTTCCACAGAAAGGGGTACTGAATTACATCTCCCTTTTTATTCAAAGACTGAGAGAACATTTTAAACTTGCAACAGTTTAATTGTCAGTGCCCTAAAATTATACTCCTTTGGGTGGCCTACAGCGTTTGTTCTTCGTACCATTTACCTAATGGTTTGCATTTAACAGTTTGGATAGCTGTAAGTCCTGCTACTCCCACTGCTTGCAGTAAACACAGCCTGTAATTTGCAAACCCAGGTTAGCTTTAGGCATTCAGCAAGAAGATCTTGCAGGTTTGATTATGCCAAGTGAACACCTTCTCCAGAAGATTAAAGGATCACATATAGATACAAGATATGATTACAGGAGTTGCTACATCCAGATACTCCCTACACCCCCTCCCTTGTGCTGAGTCGCTACCCAAGACCCAGCCCAAACTGCCTTCCTGCTGGGTTCTGACTGGAGCCCACACAGCCTCGATGGCCAGAGTGACCCACTTCACCTTCATCTGAGCATCTCTTGGTTATTCAGGCCTGAAGAGACTTCTCATAGCATGAATCAGACTGGAGCCTTTGGATAAGTTGCACTTATGGGCATCACAGACAGATTTTATATATGGGAGAGTTGTAGGACACACTTAAATCAGGAAGCATAATGTTCTCAAAYGACTCAAGAGTCAGCTTGGTGCAACTCCTTCCTGAGCAAGTCTCACAGGTCTGATCGCAATACTCTCTGCTCAGGAGAGCAGCAGAGGGCTTCCTGTAGATGTCAGAGTGACCTTATAGCAGCGAGGCAGTGCCAGGATGCAGGACCAGCTCCTTGTGAGGTTTGGTAGCGTGCTTATCTGCTTGTCCTGGCCTCAGCCATGAGGGAAACAGCACTGCATTGTGAGGCCCCATGTGGAAGGAAAAAAAMCAGCAGTAATGGCCCATGGCTGTAGAGATTTGGGCAAAACAAGAGCTAGGTTTCTGCTTGCTCTGTCAAGCAGTCTGTCTYGCCCAAGACTATTTTCATGCCAAACATTTATTTAAATCTATTTAAAGTCAGCCTAGAAGCCAGTAYTAGGAAAAGATTGTGCTAGCAAAATGCCGCTTTTTGAGACAAGGATGTGGATTCAGTGTTTGCACTCAGATTTGTAGTGAAGCAACAGCAGGTTGCTTCTTGGAATCCAAGAAGTGTCTGGATTTCCTGTGTATAGGATCTGCTGGATGAATCTCTGCAGTCGGCAGAGATGACCCATATATCACCTGTATATCCCAGCAGTATTCACACTTAAGAAAATCCTAAAACTCCTTTGAACTTAACATTTTCTCCCTTTGGGTCTTTAAGCTGGGTCAGCTCAGCTTTTGTTACCAATACAGCTGGGTCACAGCATGTCCACCTGCTAAATGGCCACACACTCCCCTAGTTTCTCATGTGCAAGTTTTGCCACTCACAACAAGGCCGAGGCACTCACACATAGCAGTAGCAGCCTCACCCAGACAAATCCGTGTGCTCCTGAATGGAATGAAGCCACGGTTACTCCCGTAGGCACCCAAAGGCTGTACTTGGGCACACTTCTATGAGTACAGTTCAGGGAGACTAAGAAATCACTGACCCGGCAGCAGAGCAGCATCATTGGCACTCCCTAGCACAGCTCTGCTAGTATAAACCAGGTTAGACAAATATGCCTGTAACCCAAGATGTGTTTCCCCCACCCACGAGCAGGCTAGGCAGCAAGCATGCACACAGTTACAGCAGCAAATCAGAGGGCTTGGGAAGAACAGTCAGTAGCCACCAATAGCCATTTCTCCAGCCACCAAATGCCCAGCAGAAGGCTTCCTCTCTTCTCTGCTTCCCAAGCCCTGAGCAACCATTTGCACAGCCCAGAGCAGTCTTCTGGTGCCAAACACAGCTCCAGAGGCAGCAGTTACCCCCAGGGCATAGGGATGTAGGAGACTGCAGCAATGAAAAAAAACAGAACAAGATGATTTCAGAAGGACAGCAGTTGAAGGGTCCCCTACTGCTTCCCTTTACACCTCTCTGAGGTGGTTAATACCCCCACCCACACTGTTTCTACAAAGAAACTCCTGGGGAGAACCACATAAAGGAAGAAACAATGAGGATTTGTCTCACCTGTGAATCAGTTATCTCTTTCAAGGCCTGAAAAGGGCTGGAAGGACTTTAGATGATCACATGGTTTTAATGCCTTTCACCAGGAGGACAAATGTCTTCTGTAGTTGTTGCTGTGATGATAAAGAATCCCAGAAGAGGTTCTGTATACTCTGTGGGTTGTACAGTTGGTATTGAAAAGTTAACAGCATTAAGTGTGATGGATTATTTGAGTATGAAATATTCTTAGTCATAGTCAGAAGAAGAGCTGAGCAAACATTCGCCATGAAAAAATATAAGGGTTTGGTGTTTTGTTGTTTGTTGCGTTTTTTTTCCCTTCCCCCATCTCTATGAAATTTGCCTGTTTGGCAGACAGGAATAGTTTTTTATCAGAGTTTAGGTGTGAAGTGAGAGGCTCTGTGTGCGTGGRGGGAGGAAACGTGAGGAAGAGCTGCCTGCAGCACAGCTAAGCTCTGCCACGAGCTGTCACCTCGGTCTGCTCCGGTGATGCACCACCTCGCTAGAGCCCTGAATTTGGGTCTGTTCCCAGACAGCTGCGTCCAACTCCGAGGTCTGCCACAGACCTCCTGAGAGACCTTACAAGAGACAGGCGTATCCACGAATCATGCTAAGCATGTGTTCAAGCGCTTGTTCAAGGCAAGTGTTGGGGAAAGAGGCTGCAGCATATGGGCTCAGTGAGAAAAGCTTGCTCCTGAATTATCCCCGTTGTGGATTTACTGGGGGCAGGGAAGCTTCGCCCACTCCAGCCCAGCTGCTAAGTCTCCATGGATGTTTGCAGGTTGTGTTGATGCTCCATGGAGGTCAGAACTGCCTCTACCTGTATCTGCTGCTGGGAATTGCTAAAGCAAAGCTGTAGCCTAGAAGGTTGAATGTACAGCACCCCACAGTAAAGTCTGCCAAATCAGATGCCTATAACTGATAATAAGTTATGCAGGCAATGTGCCAGAGCATACTTTAAAACCTGCATCTTGCATGGGCATAAACATTTCAATAAATAGACCTATAAATAAATAGATGGGTGAAACTGGAGATGGGAACACCTTTGCTAGGGGATGTTAAARTGTTCTGCAAATTGCTGTGTGTACCACACCAAGAACAGGACCGGCAGAGAGTGCTGCATGTTTTGTTGGGTCATTTATCAATCAAGTGAAGTGTAGCAAAATGTACTTCATGAGTCTATTTTCTTGAGAAAAATCCACGTTTTCTTCAAAGGTCTGTTTTCCTTCCTCCTCGTTGTTTCTACAACAGTTATGATGCAGACTAGCTAATTTTGTCCTGTCAGTGGCTGTTCAGCTCTCCCACCTCCAGCTAATTTGTGGGGGTTTTTTGCACAGTTCACTATGTATAAGGGTCTCTTTGTTCTTGTCTAAGGTGATCTCATTCTTATGTAAATGGAACAGCTTGAGGCAGAATGATATCTTTTTTCAATTAATTTAGAAATTAAATTTGTCACCACAAATCAATATTTTCTACTTGTGGCCAACTTCAAGACATATGGATGAAAGGCCTTTCATCTGTTTAGCACCGCTGGTGATGCAGAGCCAGTATGGTGCTCTGAGCCACATAGCCAGAACACCATAATCTAATATCATCGTAATACAGCCTCACGTAACACTCTTGTATCTTCACCACAGTCCAGTGTGGGATAAAACATGTGTATCTGCTTGCTCATTGCAGCCAGCAGCCTCTCCTCTCTTGGCTAGAGACGCTATCTACCTTGGGTAAGAGCTGCAGCAGGCTGGAATGCCATCAAGTAGCTTAAACTTGGGATGCTTCTCCCAGAACTGAACAAAGGGAATAATTAAAAGGCCTGGTTCAGACAAGTAATTTCTAGGCTGACACAATCCGGACATTAAGATAAAGGAAGATCTGCTGAGCTCGACAAATCTGTTCTTATTGACCACATTTTTTCACTGTCATCCTGAAATTAGAAGAGAGATTCCTCTCCGGACCTGGCACAGTAAAGGAAAATCACTCATTTTCCTTGCTTATACTGGGAGGGTCACACTGTTGCTATCGTGAGCAAAAAATAATGTCCTCTCTTGGTTCGGTYTTACTAAATCTGTTTCATGTTCCAAACTGGTTAATTTATTCAGTCAGGCTTAAAAAAGCCCCCAAAAAGTACAACCACACCAAAAAAAAAAAAAGAAGAAAGAAAAAAGTCAAACATCCCAGTGGGAAGTCACATGGGTGAACTATGGACAGAGCCTTCCCCTCCCACATATCACCTGTCTGGGCAACAGCAACCTTCACTCCCTGTGACCCACACAGCCCCCTCCCAATTCTTTGACACCTTGGATTTGTCAGTGAGASGTACCACATGGACCAGTGGTGCCTCTTAGGATCTGGGCTCTGATAGCAACAGGAGAATTCACACTCTACAGGCACAAGGGGGCTGTTAGGTATGCACATCAATTTCTATTAGAAATCAAAGCTATGGTCCCTGACAGCCCTATCTTTGTGGTTGGGGCTGTGACCCCACATGTCCTTTTTTACTTCCTTAAGTATCAGGTCATGCAAATAGCAGTGATTGAAGGAATGCATCCTGGCCTGGGCATATCTATCTAATCCAGACTGAGTGTGTCTCTTCATTGGAGACACAGGCCCAGATTTTAGTATGCTCTTTCACCCAAGGGATGTTATTGCTAGGAGCCATGCATTTCCTATTGCAAGATCTTAAAGTTTTTATTTTTTTTTTATCACATCTCATGAAGTTTCCATCACCCACCCCTCTGTGTGAAGATGCAAAGTGTTATTGTCCCCATTTCAGAGCTGGGGAAATTCAGGTATGAAGGGCTAAGCTTAAAGCAACCTTTCTAAATGGATACAGAAGGCTTTGGCAGAGTCCTATAAAGAACCTGGCTCTCTGAGTTTACAGGGCTTACAATTTTAGCCTCAGACCATTTTTTCCTCTTCTCTACAGAGCCCTGACAGTCCTGTGAGAAATCTTATGTAAGTACAGGTTGTAGCTGTTGATATAAATCACTGTAAATCAGTAGCTGACATCAAAAGCATAAAACTGCTGCTTCTTTCCTAATGAATGGGCATTTCATACACCTGACTGTGCTGAGAATCACATCTCCCTGCAAGCCTGCTTCCGTCCCTCACTCTCAGTGTAACTAGAGGCAATGCTGCCCCATCCCTGCATCCAGCCATGCAAGCTGTGCTCAGCCTTGCTGCAGAGAAATATCCTTTCAAAAGCTGCTCCTTCTCCTTCACCTGTCTCAGATGCGTCACCAGGAAAAGGGCTTTACTGTATTGCTTCCACCCATCTACTCATCATAAGCCGATCTCAGTCCCACTGCAGGACGAAATCCTTTGCTCCCACCCCTCCACCCCTTCCACAGCTCTACTGGCATCCCCCTTTGCATCAGTCCCATATCCTGCAGGCTCAGCACAGGGTGGTGCCTTCTCAGGCCCTGTCAGCATGGGGAGCAAGGGAGAGAGGCAAACCAGGGTTAGCCACCTTGACAGCCAAAGCACAGACAGTCCAGTATTGTTGTCTTTCCAGCAGCATGCCTCTGAGCCAGAACCAGCTAAACACAGAGGGAAGTCTCCCCTAAACTGAAGGCACTCTGGACTAGGGCCCACCATCAAATACATCAGTGACCAGCAACTGCAACAACGAAAGTCAAAATGGCTGCCAATAGTCAACATCAGACTTCTTAATGTTACCAGTGGTTGAGTGGGTGATCCCAGGGAGCATCCAGAATTTCCCATCATGGCACCCTGGGTCTACGCAGGGCTTGCAGGTGTTGCTGCTCTTCTCACCCCTGTAGTGCTCTGGCATGGAGTAGTGCTTGCTGGGGAAGCCAGCATCCTCACGGAGCAATACATCTTTCACATTGCACAACCATCCCTGGGGCTCAGAAAGGTGGTTGTCTCCAACCAGCTGTGCTGATATTTCAGTCCAGAAACCTTGGCAGCACTGACTGAAAGGGTGAGTAGCTGGTGCGAAACCTTCCTGAACCTGTGCTGAATTCAGAGCCTGCTCCTCAACAAGGGGCAAGGAAGGGCAGAGCAGAGGGAACACGTCATGCACAGCCTGGGAGAAAATACAGCGCAAGTCCCAGGCAGCTGGGTTGCCATGGCTGAATAAGCTAAATCTGGAGTATGGTGTGTGGTGAGAATAAATGCGTCAGTACCCAGCGGAATAGGAAAGCTGTCCAGGTAGATCTCTTCTACTTTTTCAAGCTGCGCTACATGGCTTTGCTCCATTGACTTGCAGGACAGAAATCTTTGATTTTTGAAGCTGATTACCTGGCTAAGAGATGACAGGGAAGAGAGGAGCAGTAGCTCTCAGCCCCCAGTAACCTATCCAGGGAGTGAATTAAAGTGACAAAAACCTGCCAGCACRCTGCCTACACATGAAGAAATTCTGTTTCCAGTCCCCCGGGGGAGACTTCTCCTGAAAATCCCTTTCCTGGGAGAAAAAAAAATAAATTAAAAATCACTCCATGTGTGTGTCTATATGTGATTTTTCCGCTTGACTTAGACCTATACAAACAATGACACTGTGACAGTCATCACATTTGTGTCAAAGGAATGGGACAGCCTTGCAGGTCTGGGCTGTGAGAGACTGGTACCTGGGATGACCCCGGAGCAGGGTGGTACCTGCAGTACCGACCGCCCCACACGCTGTGGGTGCGATGAGAGATGACAGCTTTAATTGCTAACTGCAGAAATGGGGAGCATGGAGGCAGAGGTGCAAAGGAAATGCAGGAGGAGGCCATGCGTGGGATCTCCCCATCCCACTCATATCCTATCCCTGCCGCCTCTCCTAGGCTGGGAGAGGAGCCCACAGGGAGTGGAAAATGCAACGGGAGGAGGATGGCGTGTATTTCTCCTTGAGACACACTCCCCCTTGCAGCGCTAGGTGCAATTTACATATGAATGCTGTGGTGTTCTTCATAAGTAAGAATTAAGAGAACAAATGAATGCAGGAAGTGAGGATAAGGGAAAGGGGAAAAAGACAAGACAGAAACTGGAGGTGGTGACAGGCACCCAGAGGCAAGGTTACAACTCAGAGTTATTCAGTGTTGTCCCTGCTGACATGCACTCCAAGGGTATAATTTAAGAAAGAGTTGCCTTCCCATGCTTTGTCCCCATCCTGCCTGGCCCCCCGATCTGTTCTGCCCTGATTTCTGATACAATCGTGCAGCATCCGGACCATCTTTCTAGGGCGGACACAGCAGGCTGAGCTTTTCCAACCCAAGGAGAACTTCTCTTAGTGCTGCAGCCCTCCCTCCTGTGTATTACATCCTTTTGCATGTGACTGACAGCCACATGTACACTCAGGATGAAAAAATTAAATGGATTTGGAGAAACAAATTCAAATGGTGCCTACATAGTGGGGATCTCCAAGGTCAAGGTTGGCAAGCACACAGGCTAGGGTCCAAAATCCCARTGAGGCACCCAATGAGGCACAGATCACAATACATAAACTCAGAATCTTATTTGACAGAAAATAAAATAAAATAACATGGTTGTCCAATTCTACATATTTGGTTAGAGAGTTCCTTAACAGTAGTTACTGGTAAAACAAGATTTCTACATGAACAGAGAATCATATCTTTATTCAATCTCTTGTTAATTGACTCAATATCCTCAAATTGCTCAACTCTCAATTTCATGAAATAGGGGCTACATCCCCAGGAATTCTTCTGACAAAGGGGTCCCTCAAAATCCAGAAGACTATCCAATCATAATTTGAAGAATGTTGCAGCCAGAATGACTGAATAAAGATAGGAGTGGTAGGAAAAGAAGGTGTGAGAGCATGTGTGAGAGACACATATCTTCACTTTCTCACAAGGGGAGTGAGGAGAATTATACCTGTCCTTCAATTTTGTGGCAAGTGGAGCTGAGATTCCTGCTGCTGGGTTTAGACCAGCTTGCTTTCTTGTCAATCTCCTTTTCTTCTCCTTCTCTCTTTCTAYTTTGCTATGTGCAGGCTTTGTATTTTTATGGAAAACTTACATTGCTTCTTAAGGAGTCTTTTTTAGATTTATATGCATCAACAAGGAGGTTAAGAGTTCTGCCCAGGGCATTACTGGCAGAGAATAAAAGGCTGCTGTTATTCCTGGGCTGAGTCAGATGGAGTGGTTTATAAATTTTTCTCCTGGGGACACAGAGGAGGTGTCAGGGAGCCATTACCTTGAAATCCCAGCCAGAGCAGGTTCACCAAGTGCTAACAGCTCTCCCAAACTCTCTCTGGATACTGGGAATTGTCCAGAGAAGGTGACTGTATTATCAAGCCTGGAACGAGAACTGCATGATGATGTATTCCCATCTCATGCCCATAAGACGTATGGCAATCCCTGGGTTGCAATGAATGTCTGATTAATTCAGAAGTATTTGAGACTGACTACAGATCAAGCCCATCCACTCTTTAGTGTGAACAGCCCCTTCCTGACTCACCCTTGGGCATGGCTGGGCAAACCCTACTGTTAAACCCTTGTATGATCAGATCAGACCTGGTTTAGACAACATGGCTGTGATCCCATGGATTGTGTGGACAAAAGCTGGGAGCTCGGCAATGCATGTGGCCCTGGGCTTCCTCTGYGTTTGCCTGAGCTCTAGCTCATGCACGGTGTGTCTGCAAGGTGATGCAAAGTCTGCAGGCTGTAGAACCAGGAGTTGCAGAACCAAAGAAAGCATGAAAAAAAAATAGGCAAGAAATTGTCAGCTGGAAACATTAATTTCAATTATAAAATCGTTTTGCATGTTAGTACCCCATCTATGCTCATTTTCATCAGGTTTCTAGGACAGGAGTTCAGTCCTGAGTGTGTTTGCAGAACCAGCAACGTTTAAATGAGTCCTAAAGGAAATGTGATAAGAGATATTTCAGACCCTCTATAGTCAGGATTTGCACGAGAAACTTGATTCCAGGAATTGCACACATCCAACAAGAGAACAAAGACCTATTTTATGACCCACCTGTCCAGTCTAATCAGTGCAAATGCAGAATGAAATTAATTACAACAATTAGAAATTGAAGTGAATATGCCAGTGTTCCTCAAGAAATAGAACTTGGTAATGTCTCAATTACTTAAACATTTCAAAATCATGTTGTCAGTTCTTGTATTTCTTTTTCATTTAATTTTCCAGTTTTGTTACTTTTTATAGCTTTTAAATAAGTTCTGATGATGTCAGCATGTATAATCTTCACATCATAAAATAACGTGGAAAAGTAGTGAAGAAGAATCTCTAACCAAAGATAGTATTTTCAAATGCAATTCCGACATTTTCTGAAATTAATTTTTTTCATATTTAAGTTTTCTTTTCCCACATCCTCTGAAAAGGAATTTTACAAAATTCATTCAACTTTTATCCAGGGAATAGCACAACAACAAAGAAACAAACCCCACAACCACTGAAATGAAGAAGTTTTCAATGAGACACCTGCCTAGCCTTGCTCACTACAGCGTCTTTCTGGATGAGTGACAGGCCACAAATTATCTATGGAAATCACCTGCCAAATCATTTCAGATGAAGTGTGCGAGGAAAGCATGATGCGCTCTTGAGCAATTCAGGGAGTCACCTGTGCTATGGGCTGTCTGTGGCCGCCCAGCTGTGGCGAGGCCAGCACCGAGCCCCGCGGCACCGGCGAACGCGGACTGAAGCCGTGRGAGCGAGGGGAAGGCTCTGACGGGCCGAGGGTTCCGGGCGCTGGGTGCGCCGGAGCCCGACCCTGCCCTGCTGCTCCGCTTGGAAGGTAGGGTGGGAGCGCTTGGAGCTTGTGCACAAATCACAGCCTCGCCTGCCTCCTTCCTCACGTCCCCTAGTCTTCCCACCACTCAGTGCAATGGGTTTTCCGAGGAAGTCATTCAGTTCATTGCGGTCAATTAATCAGAGCGAGTCGCGCSCCCCGTCTGCTGTCACAAGCCATTGGGAAGAGTTTCTGTAATCCTGCCTTTGAACTCCGCGGTTATTGCCGTTTACAATGGGTTTATTAGAGGCTTAATTGAATCGGTCCTGCTCGCACTCCTCATTGCTAACGCGACGGCCATTAGCGGCTGCTAATGAGGGAATCCAGAGGATTACTGCATCAATTACCAAGTTTGGTTGGGACCGGAGGGGCAGCCCACAGCGAGCTCCCGTCAATTCGGCTGGCAAGTGTGACACAGCGAGCATGCGGGAAGCCGATGTGCTCACTGGCTCCGACATCCCGGAGAAGCATCCAGTGCCACATCCCCATGTGCTGAGCCTCAGCCATCTGGGCGGTCATCCTCATGCTGCAGCGGGCGTGCTGGAGAGGGAAGGACCAGCTCACCCCGCTGCCACCGGAGGCAGAAACACCTGCTTTGAGGGAAACCACCGAGACAAAGTATRTAAAGCCATGAGAAAGGAAGTAAAATGACCATATTCTTTCAAAAATAGACTCACTGTTTGCTAGAAATGGCTGTCAGGGCCTTGTGTTCAGCAACAAGAGTCAGGAAAGTTGGTGTCTACCCCGAGTAGGGAAGAATGTTGCACATGAAACAACACCGTGTGCACTGCAGTGTGCAGATCCTGACGTACTTCAGACGAGTGAACCCTCTGAAAAGGGGGAATCCTCTCCTAGGAGAGAGAGCCTGTGTTGGGAACAGGGCGAGGGAGGGAGGGAGGGACGGACGGACGGGGAGTGATGATCTACATTAGGAGAAGGGTGCTACATGCAGCCAAGACCTCCCAGCAGAAAGGAGCATCAGTCGAAACCTGCCTCGCTGAGCATCAGCGCTCTCCAAGCCCTGAAGGGGAGAGGGGGCCTGACCCTGCCTGGCTGTGAACAAGTGCTGGGAATGCAGCACGGGTCGGCTGGTCTGTGCCTGCCAGAACCACGGGCTGGCTGCCCATCTGCTGCCTTGCTACACTGCCAAACAAAAACAGGGAGAGAGATTTTTTCCTTTTTTCCTTTTTTTTCTCCTCTCCTGTCTCCCTTCCCCACAGTTCATTTTTCTTCTGTGTTTCAGATAAGAGAGTGTTCATGAGCAGAGTTAATTATGTTCTGTGGAGGTGAATATGGGGCTTCGGGGTTGCGGCAGACGCTCTTGTGCCTGAGGCAGCTCCTTTGCTGCTCCTCCATGCTGATGTGCAGCTCAAGGAAACCCTGCACATGGACCTGCTGTGGAGCTGGAGGCAGGCTGTAGGGTGCCTGTGCCCCAGCAGATGAACTCCTATGCCATAGGAGCCATGGATACTGCAGAAAGTGGGTCCAGCAGCCTACTGGATGAGGGCTGTGAGGAGAAAGGAAGAGAAGAAGGGACTAGTAAGGGAAAAAGCAAGATCATGAGGTGGGAAGACGATGACACTAGAGGGATAAAGTGTCCCTATCAGGGAGCCCTACAGAAACTGAGAAACTGGTGCTCTTTTTGCATTAGACATTTTCAAATGCTGTGACAATTAGATTTTTAAAAAATTAAGATGGGAAAAGTCAAGCTCTTCTTCTCCAGCCCCACAAACTCATTCCTTTCTCTTCCCCTGGCTGGCAGTTGTAGCAGGAGACCTCTTTTGAAAAGTTGCCTGAAGGCGAGAGATTAACACACAGACAACTCCATGCTCCTGAGCTAGAGGAATACAAATTGGGACTGCCAAACAATTTCTGTCTGGGAGACAAAAGGACAGTGAAGAGGATGAGCGACCTACCAACCACCCACCAGTAAAAAGGACCACCTTCAACCAGTTGTGCTAGTGAAGGGAAGACCCAAGTGAAAAGATGGGGGAGTGAATTTCCAGGAAATCTATTGTTTCTTCATACAGCCCTGAGGAGTCACAACGTAAAGGGAGGAAATTGTTTCTGCTCTGAGGGGTGCCAAAGCTAAGCAAGCCCTGAGAGGCAGGAAAGGCAAAAGCTGGGATCACTGAAAAGAGCAGCTTGCTGGCAACGTTAAGAACAAGAAACTACCAAATTTGGATCAAAATTACACTGGGAGAAAGGGAAAAAAACCTCTTGCTGAGGTGGAGTAGGCTAATCATTAGCTCTSCCGCGTGGTGGAGGGGGAGGGAGGCTGCCGAAGGAACCGGTGGGACGATTACTTGGGGACCTGAGGAGCTAACAAGAGCAGCTATTTCCATTTCAAATGGAAAGGCGAGAAGAGATCAAACACATTTCACAGTAATGATCCGGAGCCTTTCCCTGAACACTGAGCCACACAAACGCTCAGGGTAATTGAAGCCACATGCAGCTAAGATGGAGAAGCTGAAATCTGCTCAAGGGGGCTGGGGGGAAAAACACCCTCAAAGCAAACAAACATAAAATCCCAGCCTGCAACAAACAGTTGTGCGATTCCCTAGCACTGGGCTCCCCACCCTCCAGTTTGCCTGCCACAGGTGATCCACACACATCAAGAAGTGCTCTGCAAAATGACACCGCCCCACTCTTCCTGCAGCTCCCCAGAATCCATGGACACCTATTCCCAATCCCACAGGTGAATGAGCCCGTGAAAAAAATTAAAAACTGGTAGTAAATAAACATTTGTGTTAAACAGCGGTTTCAGATAATTATGGAATAAGAATGTCAGTAGAACATAAGATGTGCTTGAGATCTTTTTGCTTATTCGTCCATTTTCTAAAAAGACTAAGATGACTTCTACTTAGAAGTAGGGAGGAATACTGATCAACTGCTCACTCCTTTTCCTTCCCTGATCTCCTGCTGAGACTGCATTTAGATATTAAGTAGTAGTTTGATATGGTCCCGTTCTTCCTACCTGGAAACCAGCCTGAGATCCACCAGCCTACTTCAGAGGGAGACATCTGTTGCCATTGTCATCATTACCCCAGGGTTTAAAAAACTGTCAGTTTCAAGGCCATAAACACTGATTACTTTACCAGCCCCAGATTTTCAATTGCCCATCTAAGAGCAAATCCTTTGCTGCTCCTCCATGCTGATGTGCAGCTCAAGGAAACCCTGCACATGGACCTGCTGTGGAGCTGGAGGCAGGCTGTAGGGTGCCTGTGCCCCAGCAGATGAACTCCTATGCCATAGGAGCCATGGATACTGCAGAAAGTGGGTCCAGCAGCCTACTGGATGAGGGCTGTGAGGAGAAAGGAAGAGAAGAAGGGACTAGTAAGGGAAAAAGTAAGTCCCAATCCCATTCTTGCAGTCCAAAAGCCCATAGACAAAGGAGAAGTGTTTCTATGTTGCAAAAAGTATGAAGGTCAGGTTTATTTAACATAAAGTGAAGTGTGTTTGTTTATTCATTTAATCCAATTTTAGTTAAAAATGCCTGCCCCAGGTTAGAAATAATTGCCTTAGAAACAAGAGCATCCACAATGGTATCAAGCACCCCAAAAGCTCTTAGCCCATCCTCCTTCTCCACAGTCACCTTGTTTTGCAAGGTTTTACCTATCTGCAACATCCTTGGTCAAGCTATGGCAGAAAACTAGGGCTTTTCACTGTAGCAACAGAGCCAGGAGCACCTTTGTAGAGAGGGATAAGACCTCTCTGCAGAGCATTGGTCTTTTCTCCAGTTGGAGGCAGAAGCCTGCATGCTTCCTGCTACCCATTACTTAACTTATGCACAGCACTACGAAGAAGAGGAAAAGCAGTTTCTAAGGTAACCGTGCACCCAGCGCTTTRGGCTGTGCAGAAGACAGCCAGCTGCTGCAAACAGCTGGGAGGCAGTGGACAGCATGCAGGTGAGTGCTGACCCTGGCAAGAAGCTCCACGCAGCACTGGAAAAGCATGATGTCACACTGAACCAGCCGAAGGAAAGGCTCTGTGTGGGCCATGCTCCAGTAACCCCATCCTGTGGTGACCAGGATGTGGGTCAGTGAGTTAGCTGGGCTCCCTGCATGCAGGTGCAAGGACACCCTCCTGGAGCACGCCAGTGTGGAGGCTCGCTGCAAATCCCACAGTGTTTCCTGCCTCTTCAACCGGATTCTGAAGGCTGCTCATCAGCCCAGATGCTTGTCTCCTTCCCCACGGTCCCACACTGAAGATTTGCCTCCCAAGATATTCTTTTAACCCTTGTAACCTGTCCTTTGCAACGCAGAGCCCTGGGCATCAGCAATCCTGGCTGGAAGATTCTCCTTTAGCATCTGCAGCATATATGAGCATGTATGTGTGTAGGCTAGACGCAGGTGTGAACGCTGTGTGCACGTGTGTTCATTCAGGGCAGATAGAGGTACACAACACACATAGGTTCTGTGACTGAGTGAAAGCCCAGACACTTATTTCTGAGCCCATTTTGTAAAATACAGGCAGCAGAGCCTCTGCCTGTGCAGTACATGGGAGCACCTCAGCCAGCTGGCAGCCCCACATTGTACTGCAGCCAGCACCAACACAGTCTTGCCTGATATTGAAACCGTTACTCTTCACCATTCCCTCACCCTGTGCTGCCTCTTCATCCCTCAAGAATCTTGGAGCTAAAATTATATACCAGAATAATTATTCCGTGGCTTGAAAACAATCTTCCTCCCTCACCACCCTTTTCTTTGACGTGTGTGTTTAATATCAAATTATTTATAACCCAGCCTCACGGTCAAGCTTTTAATAAAAGAGCTGCCAGAGACTTTTAAAAGCATCATATTCACTCGACTAGCCACATTATGCTGAGTAAGGGCTGCAGGGCTTTAGCGGAAGGAGTCTTGCTGCTGAAAATCCCCCCAGTCCATGTGCACACGTGCTTTACTCACACACACTCTCTTGTTCTCTCCATGTCATTTGTTCTGTCTCTCCTTCTCTCTTCATCTCTCTAGATCTGCAGTCTCTGCCTGGCTATCGTGAAATTACTGCCAGTACTGATGTCTTCAAATAAAAGAATGATTAAGAAGGGATTCTTCAATGTCACATGAATTTTTCCCTCCCTAGGATTACGCATAAACAAAGAGAGGTCAAAAAATGAAGGAATGGATCCTTTAAACCTCCCTCCTTCCTTCCTCAGCTCAGAAGCACATGATCTGCTTCTTTCCACTGCACTAACCTTTTTCTTCTCCAAGAGTATATATGCACATATATATATTCCTCTCCCCCTTCAGCATGAAATATTGATGAATTCTGCTCCCCTAAATGAAGGTTTGTTGGAGAAGAAGCCTGCAGTTCATCTTCAGCAGGAGGAATGCAAATGTATTGAAATCCTGTGAGGGATAGGACAGCAAAATACAAGGGCTGCTGCAGCAGCTGCCAGATCATGTTTGATTCTGTGCACGGGCACAGACAGTAGCAGGGCAGGAAAGCTGCCCCGAGCAGTGCCGACCCTCCTAGTTCCCCAAGCAAGAGGCAAAAACAAGCTGCCCAAGTAGGAAGCTTATTTACACAGAATTTTTGCCTTGAACTATAGGGAAGGGCCAAGCTACTGTTAGCACAGATGTAAATCTGTGGCTAGTGAAGCTAAAAGGGAGTTATTCCAGATTTACATTCCCATCAGGGGGGTTTATGCATGCAGTTTTCCACAGTGCCTTCTGCCATCCCAGGCATCGCTGCACATGTCCAACTTTCACGTGCTTTGGCAGGAATAAAGCATGCATAACAACTTGGTAATCAATCCCCTCCGGGTCTGATGTAAAAGACTTCCCCCAGGGGATCTGAGCACTTGGAATAAGAAAACCAACAACAACCCATACCATTTAGGGAGCTGTGCTTTTCTTTGCATCCTCCAAGGAACAAAGTGATAGTGCCTGTTAGTCTCTGTATGTAATTGGACTCCAAGTGCTAAGTGAGGAAYATCAAAGAGGTGAGGATTGAGCACAGACCTCCAAGTGAAGTGCTGTGGCTCTTCCTGAGCATTTTGCATTCAGGTAGAAGAGATGGAGATAGAAGGCCTCTAGCATCACTGCATACAGACTTCCAGACCAGAGTCCTTGCCCAAAAGAGCTACTGGCCTCTTTCTAAATGCTCTTATCAACCCCTGCATCTGAAAATGCAACCTATGTTCTCCAGTAGGGGCAGAGTGGTCAGAGTCAAGCAAGATGACAGCGAGGAAAGCCACAGGTGAGAAGTGGTCAGGTGCCAAGAGTCTTCCATGTCACTGGAGCACCCTGTTTTTCCCCAGGTCATAAAATCATAGAATGGTTTGTGTTGGAAGAGGCRGCTTGAAAATCATCTAGTTACAACCCCCTGCCACGGGCAGGGACACATTCTACTAGACCAGGTTGCTTGAAGTCCCATCCAGCTTGGCCTTGAACACTTCCAGGAACGTGAAATACAGAGATTTGAAAGCCTCTCTTGCTACTGAGAGGAGCATAACAAGAATTTCCCAAGCTCTAATGCTTGAAATTAGTACTGCACCGGCACCTCTAAACTTCACTGTCATCTACACTGTCTTCATTTTGAAGTGATTAAAGCCTTGTAAAATCCCCTTTGAAAGTCCCTCAGCCAGAAGCCAAACCCAGTGAAGCCAAACACGAGCAACAGCAGCTAACACGATGCTTGCCCCATGCTTGCTGCATGCCTCAAGCAACCCTACCAAACCCACTACCCACCCTGAGAGTCACAGCATCTCTGCTGGCCTTGCAGACCCGTGCTGAAGCCAGATGTACTGCGGGATTTATGAGGGTTCTCATGAGCTCTACTCAGCATCACACAGACCCTGGCCACAGCCAGCCCAGGGACAGAACCATACATCCCGTTTCACAGATGAGAAGAGTAATGCATGGAGAGGTGGACTATTTCASAGTCAAATCTCCCATCCAGATGCCCACTACCTTAGTTCCCCAGCCCTTCCCAAGTCTTTTTGTGTGCCCCAGACCCTTTACAATGTGCTGTTCTCACACTACGACTTGTGACGGTGACGGAGGGTGCCCATTGCTCCCCCTCCTTCTCCTCTGTGTACTGGCAGCTGAATGTGTTATTTTCGTCCCCAGTTCAGAAGGCAGTTTCATGTATCCCACTGTGTGGCTTATCTTCTGCAATTAGCACTTTCCGCCATATCTGATAGGAGAGAAGGGCTCAGCTGCCCCTGATTAATTGCCAAGTATTTGCTTTCTTTTTCACTTCTGTGGCCTGGAATTAATTAGTTTATCCCTATTATTCCTTTCATGGGCCAGAGCGTTCTCCTTTTTTGTGCAATTATATATAATAGCAACGCTTGAAATCCCCTGGGGAACAGTTGAGAGAGGCTCTCAATGGGGAGGAAAGGAGCCTGAAAGCAGGGAGATTACTAAAGGTCATATGTCCTACAGCTTCCCTGTCGTCTTAAAATACATATTATCCTCTGACTCTAGCACAAATTCCTTCCCCACACCACCTACCTTGCTGCCTTCTCCAGGCTTTTCAGTGAGTTAATGTCTGAACAGCAGGAAAAGCTTGCAGACTTAAATCCCAAGTGTGAACAAGAGATGTAAAGGAAGGCCCCCCCCACTGGCTGGACACCTTCAGGTGCTGCAGAAAACACAGACCTCACAGAYCAGCAAGGACAATCTAGTAATGCTTGCCTGGCTCCTGTAAGGTATGTGGCCATAGGAACACTGGCTCTAATTTGAAGGAGATACTACAGTTTAGATGCAGTAGCTAAACAGAAGCATCACTCCTGTGGCTCCCTAAAAAGCCAACCAACAGCACTGCTGACTTGGGGGAAAGGAGGACAGAAGAGGTTTCTGAGATCAGAGCAAGAAGACCATGTCCAATCCCTCCCTTGCAAATGCAGGTGACATTGGAACCAATGTTCACATCCCAGTTTTGTTTTCCTGAACAGTAGTGTAAATCAGGAGTAAATGAGTATGAAAGCACTGTTACTGAAGGCAAACCTTGATCCTTTGGCCAAAAGGGGAAGGCTGTTTTTTGGGGTTTTTTTATTGAGTATCTCCAAGCCAGGTCTTGTCTAGACACTGCAGTGTGGTGGTGGCTGGACCTGCAGCTGGGGATGCTGTGGAGTTTGGACCAGCCACATGAGTGACTGAGGAGCCAGCGGGGCCAGAGAGCTCAGGTGTTGTATTGGGTAAAGGCTCTGAAGTCCAAGATCTAACRTCTCCCCCTAGGTTGTAGTGATGGGGAAGGTCTCTCCCATCCAGGCCCTGCTATGTTGTGTCCCCCATTTTGGTTGGTTTGTCCCTGTCAATCTATGTTCCCTTATATGGTTATGTTCTGGCAAGTTCTCCCTCRCTCGACACCCCATTAGCCTTACTCCCCTGCTCCTCCCCTCGTCTACCCTCACTGGTTTATGTATTGTAACCCCACCCTCTCTCCTCCCTCTGACCCTCATGTGATTGGTCCCTAGTGTTCTCTCCGCCCCTTGCCTGAGTAGTATAAAATGCTGTGTCCTCCTTTGTTCTTTGCTGTCCTTCCCTGGACCCTTCACTGAATAAAGCCATCTCGTGGAACACCATAAGGAGAGTCCCTCCAGCTCTTTGTCCCAGCTTAAGGTGCTGAGTGTGTGAGTGTTTCTGCGCATCCACCTGCGCGGGTGGGATAGGGTGTTAGCTGTGTTCCCGGCAAAGCTTGAGGTGAAGGCGGCATCCCTATTCCACTGGCACCGCACACCACGCTGAGGCACYGCYGGACGCAGGCACGCTTTCAGGAAGGTTGCGGCGTTTCCGTCTATCCGAGCGCACGCCGCAACACTGCAGCCCTTGGGGAACAGTATGTGGGGCAGTCCTCTACCTGGCATAGGGAAAAATCAAGGCATCTGGGAAGGAGTGAGGCAGGACTTCTAATTCCCAAACTGTTGGCAGTAGATTAATTTAAGCTCTTGTTTACTGAGGTTTATAGACCCATAATTGTTATCTTCCTTCTTATCTCATTCACACCCATCATTAGGCAATTTGATCTTTAGAGTCCACAGCACTTGAGCCGCATCACTTACTGCATTTCTTTTTAAGCTGCTGTCAGATGGCTGCATTTGACCCATCACAGCCTGAGTTTCAGGGGGCTTTTGAGGTGTCGAGGTTCCTGCGCATTACAATTTCCGTGCAATCTCACTTGAAGATATGGCACCATGATGCAGCCAAGATGCTGCCCCCAGCTGTCAGGCTGCCAGGATGACTGTGGTCTCATCCAGGGTGGGGAGGGAGGAATTCCAAGACACTTAGCCAAAAATTGGGCAAGCACTTGTTTTCCCACCATATCTGCAGAGCTAAAGCCGTTCAGCTTTGAGTCAGAGAACAGACAGCAGGTTGACTTCTATGGGTGCAAAAGAGATGGGATGATGGGGCAAGACAGTGTGCCCAAAGACCCTGGCACCCTGTTCTTTGGATTGACATTTCTTTCCAACTGCTCCCCATCTCTTGTCTGTACCTTCATTTGGCTGTCTTAATTACTAGCAGTGACCAGTTGTCTCCCCTACAATCCTTTTGGGTAGATTGAAGGTGATAAAGTGCAGAAAATGAAGCCCGAGCATTGCCTGAGCTGCAAATCAAGAAGCGACTGAGGACTGCAGCCGGGTGGCACAGCATCTCCCGCAGCTCTCCTCCCCTCCCTTTCTCTCGTTTTCCCTCTCCTGACTTGTAGCTCTGCCAGTTCTGCATCACAGACCCCTCTGAACTTGCTCTGCAGGCAGGGTGTGAATGGAGCACAGCCATGCCTGGGAATCTGTAACTGTGGGAAGATGTCTGTGTGTGCCTGTGAGGGGGAATATGGGTCAGGGGCTGGCCACGAACATGATGTGGAGCTAGGAAATACAAGCATGCTAGATATATTACACACGCACTTACACCCCTATTATTTGAATCATGGTCTGCACCCTTCAGTGTACACTGCATGCTCCAGAGAGCATCTGCTGAGCAAAAGGCATTAACATACAAAAAGGAGGCAGCTTGCTTTAAAGCAGCTGTATATATCCATCCAGAATGTGTGCTGCAGTCGTTTCAGGAGAAATGGTTGCATCTTTCCCCTTGGGAAGATGCATAGGTGAGCACTGCTGGGCTCTCTCTCAATTCAGCATGGTACTGGGGGAGCAGCCATTTCCTTGCTCTCAGATTCAAAAGGACAAAAAGCACCCCGAGCTGTTTCTCTCATCCATTTTTTTCTGGAGAGGACAAGGTGGGGTACTTTTCTGTAGTACTCTAGAGGGAGTTTTTCCTTGTCCTGATGCTGTGTGGCAGAGCTGGAGAAGATGAGTCTGTGTATGGGGAGAGTGAGTTGTGCCAGTGGTCTGCTGAGGGGTCAAACACAGCCTCTGTTCCACAGGGACCTGGGTGTTGCAGTCTCCAGGAGCAGGCACAGAGGAGACACTTTTGTCTCCCTATATACGAATTCCCATTTATACATGAAGATCTTAGATTTGCGTCCTGGTTCTGTTCCTTCAACACCTGCATCCCCCAGCCATGCTCTGCTGCGGTAAAATGGTCAATCTGCCTTTACTTGGACAGTGCTACAGTCATTTTACACCTCCTGAACCTCTAAAACTCTCTCCTTCATAATTAGGAGTGTAACTGACCTCATATGAAGAGCACTGAATGGTCTTAAATGGCAGGAATGCAAAACTGAGAAGGGTCTTCACATCCCCCGCCCGCTCTGGCACCTGCAATGCGATTCATGCACATGCACCAAGCAACATGCTTTGTTTAACCTTACAGTAATCTACAGCTTTACTAAGGTGGAACCCACAGAAGTGACTTGAAAGCAAACCAATAAACGTCTCTCTTAATTACTTGGTAAAGCGTTTTATTTTCACTCTCTCACTATTCTGCATAACAGCAGTCAGGGAAGATTTGCATCATACTGGCTTTGAATGACATGGAAATCCAAGTGCCTGCTCATAACAGCTCATGCAGGTTTGCAGAAGCAGAGCCCAGAGGCACATGCATTCCTGCATGCCCAATTCTGAAACAGCATTTGCAATTGCTGAGTGCCTGTACAAACCAAGCATTTTACGGCAGCAAACATTTTTTCAGCCTCATTTGAATGCAAAGCTGCCATCATTACACACATAAAGTAAGCATGCAATATCCTCACAAGGCTCCCAGTGGTGACGGAGTGCATTCCCCAACTTCCTAACAGCAAAGTCCTGCGATTTCAGTGTCAAGCGCTGCTCAAAAAGAAGGTTAGAATCTCATTAGATCCTGGTTTGTTGCTAGACACTGTCTGCCTCAAATTCTCCCTACTGCTTTCCATACAAAGTGTTGTTTTTCCTTACTTCTGTACATGTTTGCTGGGTTTCCAGACATTATTAAGCATTTGACACAATCCATCCCAGAGGTAGCTGCATTTCAGCTGTGGCTGAATGACTGCTGAATGTATGTAGTGTGCAAAGCAGTGAGTGATTCTTCAAGATGTCAGGCATCTTCATTAACATAAATAAGATATGTTTCATTTTAGTCACTCTAAAATCATTGAGTCATTTATTGATGTCTCAGTAA
The DNA here is from genome assembly GCA_018881555.1 of Amblyornis subalaris. Lineage (NCBI taxonomy): Eukaryota > Metazoa > Chordata > Aves > Passeriformes > Ptilonorhynchidae > Amblyornis > Amblyornis subalaris. Next base: position 10,124,378 of record JACAXG010000009.1, on the reverse strand, counting down.
TTTATGGGCTCTGTATCTTGGCTGGAAAAAATGTGACTGGTTGCAGAAAGAAATGGGCACAGTACAGAGATAGATCTCTGTTTAGCTGAAGTTCAACTATTTCTTCCCTGGGTCAAAGTGTTAAACATACTGGAGTGATGACACTTGGGAGCCTTTCTCCTGCAGTTCATGCAGTTAGTGACAAAATGCCTCTGTAGTGCCCAGCGAGAAATGCAATGATCATCTCATGTTCCTGCTGGTGTTATGACTTATCATGGGCATCCAAAAGCTGAATCCAATTGCCCTATTTGCTGACAACTTTAGCCCAGAAGGCAAAGGACTCATTAGAATAGAGAATGAACTTCCTTCCTGCTCCAAAAAACGGTGAGCCAGGAGAGGTGCACATTATCTTTGCTCTGCTGCAGCTGGAGCTTTTATCTGGAGGGGTGATGAAAGGGAAACGTGAGTCTCCTGGGGTGTCAGTCAAGCACTCTCATCAGTCTAATTTCAGACAGAAATTTTATCAGGCAAGAGAACTGAGTGGGTTCAGATGAGCTCTGGAGAGGCATCCAGATTCTCTCGTGATAAGACAAATCAAAATGGGATGCCAGCTTGTCACGGTTCAGAGAGAAGAGGAGCCCTGCATCCTCAACACCACCTCAACAGCCCTCAGCTTAGTGGTGGGATGTAAGATTTGTCAAAAAATAGGTCCAGGTTTGGCATCTCCAACACTGGTCTGCCACACGTTTCAGAACCTCTACTCAGAAATGCCCAGCAAGGGTGACTACGAAGCCAATGAAAAGAAAGTTGGAGTCATGACCCATACAAGAGTCAGCCAAGCTGTGATGCTGGGTGTGCACACAGCCACTCCAGCGCTGGCCATGAGTTTTTCTTGGGACAGAAGGAGAAGGAGAGCAGGACATGTGTAGGATGCCCAGATTCCACACTGACATTTCTCATTTCCCCATAATCTCACCTCTTTGGCACCTTGCTGCTGGGGGAGAGGCAACTTTAAAAAGAGGTTTTATCAAACCTAGCAAGAGGGAAAAGAAAAGGAACCCAAAGCATAAATAAACTTCTGTGTGCCTTAGTTTCCTTATCTCATCCCTGTTCCTTCCATTTCCCTTCTGTTTCTATCATGTTTTCTTCTCTCCTCCCTCTCTCACTTTCCCTCCCATCCCTTTCTGCCTCTTCCAATCTTCCTCATGTTTTCTCCTTGGAATTCCCATTTGGATCCTACTCTGTTCACAGGCCCACAAAAACATCTGGCTCCTTTAAACTCTACTTTTAAACAGGTGTCAGAAGTGTTTCAATGACCAGTCAGAGGGACTTCGGCATCACTGCTTTGCCACCAGACTTCTCTGTGCCACACCACCTCTTCCAAACAACCCACAGGAGCTGGTAGCACCATTCAGGGACCCTTGGCCCTGCATCACACCTGGGGATGACGCTTTTTAAGAAACATCCTCGAGCCACTGACACAGGGTGGTCCTTGGTTTCCTGCAGCTCCAGAATTGTGCCTGTGTGGATGACCTGTGTGCAGGCTACAGACGCTCAGGTGCTGCCCCATCTTAAAACTGGGAGCTGTCAGGAGCCCTGACTTTCCATAGAGGGTGTTATATTCCAAAACTTAAAGACCTTGCTCCTCCTTGCTTCCACGTGAATGTCACCTCTTGGGATGCAAAAACAAGTCTTGAGGCTGGAATTTGTCAATTCTACATTGTTGACTTGTCACCCAGGAATGTTAATGATCTTCCTGCATGGCCCACAGCCTTCAGAGGTAAAATAGCTCATGTGGAACATTAGGACTTCCATTGATTCAGTTTTAGTGCTTCCAGGCAATAAAGTTCCCTTGATTCTAACCAGTTAATTGTATTTTCCAGAGGGATTTTAACTACCTATCTGTTATGTGTCAGTGGGATGGTGACGCTGTAGCTGGGTGCGCTCACACACAGGTGGGAAGACAGGTGGATGGGTGCCGCAGCGCGGGATGATGGTGTGTTGCCACAGCCTTCCGGAAGCATCCCTGAGTCAGGGGAAGCTGCTTCAGCCCCAGTGGCCAGATGATGACTTGGCAACTCACACTCCTGCAGAACAGGGAGCGCCCACACACTCACACGTAGGAATATCACAAGGCAGCCGGTGACAAAGAGGCAGGATGGGTTCTTTGTATGGGTTCCACCAACCATGTTTATTGGGGAGGGCCCAGGGACAAAGAACAAAATGGAGACCGGGGTACAGGCTTAAATATAGGGCTTGGGGGGGCGGGCAGAGCAACACAGCCAATGGGCTGAGAGTAAGGGGGCGGAGTGAGGGTAAGGGAACCAATGGGGGTACAGGGAAGGAGGGATTAGGGGAAGAGAGGCAATGGGGGGGAGGGTCACAATCACAAAGAATTTTCTAGAAGGGGTTACATATATGGAATAGAAGGGGTGGAGACCAGTAAATCAATCTCAACAAGGGAGAAACCATTGTGAGAACAGAAGGGTGTTCTCAGGCCTTTAGAATGGCCCACCATGAGTTTGGGCTGTTCCTGAGTTCTGTGGCTGACTGGTATCTGCTGCAGTGGCTTGGACCACTGCAACATCTCCCCCTTTTTTACTTTTAAAGAGGGCATTCTCCATAACCTTGAGGACAACCCTCTTAAGACAACCAAAGAGGAGTATTATGAGAAGAACAAGTAAAACAATCCAGAGAAAGGTTTTGATAACTGAAATGGCCCAGTTAGAGAGTCCTGACTTCTTAAAAAGTCCCTCAAACCATCCGCCAGCTTCTCTCTTTAGGTCCTCCAGCTGGTCCCTCATCTTCTGGATGGTAGAGTGGATGCTTCGGCTGCTTGAGGAGAGATTCAGGCAGCAAAGCCCCTCGAACTCTTCACAGCCATGGCCATGTGCCAGGAGGAGGAAGTCTATGGCCACGCTGTTTTGCAGGGTGGCCCGCCTGGTGGTCTCCTCGTCTTTGAGGAGCTGACTCAGGGCACTTGATGTTAGGTTAGCCTGCTTACCCATCCAGCATTCATGGTGTCTGATATCACCCAAAGCTTTGGCGGCCGCCACCCACGGTAAAAATATGGACACCACGGCCTTTTTTTGAATGTGACCAATCAACAATTTCACTATTGCAATTTTTGTCCAAATTCTGAAGATCTCTTTTTTGACGAGCCAATTGATTCTCCTTACGCCAATTAATAATTTGGGTCTTATTTGGTGCTAGAAGGGTAAGCCGGCCCAAGGTGCATGGTCCTCCCCGAAGACGGGAGGGGATTCCCGCCCAAACCCTGTTTCCGCAGATCAGAAATACTCCCCTGGGGAGTGCCCTGGGTTTACCAGTGGAGGCGGACAGTGTAGAACTGGTGTAATTACACCAATACGCGGCACCATATTCTCTTTTGGTCGGATTAACATCTTTAGTATAACTTTTCCTAAGTCAGGCCGAATCAAGCCACTCGGAGTTGGTTAATTTATATCCAAAGTGGACGGAATAAGTGGCTTTGGAGGACCCCAACAGAGCCAATTCTTGGGGTTCCTCTGGTGCGTGCGGTAAAATCCTAGTCCACTGGTCCCAGGTGTCCACAGGGTTGGGCTCCTTACCCACGAAGGGGTAATCGATGGCTCGTAGGGGAACCCCCACCAGGCAGGTAGACAGTGGGTCTTCTACTCCTGACATAGAGAGGCACATGTGGTCCTGGCCGATGGCTTTGGCCAGTGTGACCCACATGTTGGCCTTTGGCTGTGGGACTAGCCAGGCATCGCTCGATGAAGGCAGGAGGGTCCAAGATGCATAGAGAAGCCACAGGCGGATGGACAACATCTTGGACTTGATGAAGGGACTCTCTCTCTTCGGCCCTTCAAAATAAGATGTTATTAACTCAGAATGAACGAAAGGAGCTTTACCCAACGCCTCTTTCTCCTAATCCTCCTACCTCCCCCTCTTTGTTTAATAAAAGAGAGGGTGGGGGCAGTGGAAAGTGGGAGGAGAAACTGGGGTGGGGTCAAAGGTAAATGGGGGTAGGGCAACACATGGGGGGAAGATCAAGGGTTGGGGGAAGAACAGGGGTTTTTTGGTTCAGCTTGGGAGGAGGGCGTGTTGRTGTTCACGTGGCTACTATCCTTTCACCTTCTCCTCTTCCAAGCTGTATTTGTGTTCTGATCTGTGTTCTCTTGGTGGCGATCCGGTGGGATGAGTCCTCTCTCAGGTGCGTCTTCCAAATATGGCTTGATGTTGCGCCCTGGGATCCACTTCGGTTCTGCTGGTGTCAAAACACAAGCATATCCTCTCCCCCAGGTAATAAGTTCATACGGGCCCTGAATCTGGTGGGTCTCCGGGTCTTTGACCAACACTGGTGGTTTTTCCTTTAATTCTGCTCTGGTCAAATTTGCAAAGTGCCGGAATACGGGAGGGTCAGGCTCATCGAACGAGTTGTTCAAAAAATTGATGGTAAACAGAGCCTTGCAGAGCCTCTCAACAGGAGAGCTGGTCTCTGCCCCTCCTCGTTGTTGGTCAAGGACCCGCTTGATGTTTTGATGGGCCCTTTCCACTATTGACTGACCTGATGGGGAATGGGGAATGCCTGTGCTATGGCGTATGCCCCACTGCTGAAAGAAATCCCTCAGTTTTTGTGAGGCATACGCAGGACCATAATCGGTTTTCACTTCTTTGGGGATTCCCAGGGTGGCAAAGGCTAAGAGGTAGTGTTTTATTGCATCCTTTGCCTTCTCTCTGGCGTGGGCAGAGGCAAAGATGGCACCAGAGAATGTGTCAATGGACACATGTATATATTTTAGTCTGCTGAACCAGGTAAAATGTGTCCCATCAGTTGGCCATAATTGGCAACTTTGTAATCCCCTGGGGTTAGTCCCCGTGTAACCCAGGGAAGGCAGCTGGTATCTCTGGCAGGCTGGGCAGGTTGCTACTATTGCCCTGGCCTGATCTCTTGGGATTTTATACATCCTGACAAGAGCTGGTACATTTTGATGGAAAAAGGAATGGCTCAATTTAGCCTGTGCAGAGATATCTGGGGTGTTGGGAACTTGCACAGCCATGGCTAACGCGTCCGCCCTCTCATTACCTTCCAAGATGAAGCCTGGAAGGTTGGTGTGGGATCTTACATGCATCACATGATAGGGTTGCTTTCGGTGGGAGAGCAGGAATATTAACCTCTAAAGCAAGCCATGTAATTTGCAATTAGGGACCTCCTTCAGCAAAGCATGTTCGGCCCGGACAGTCACTCCGGCTACATAAGCCGAATCAGTGACCAAATTAACGGGGTATAGGTTAAATTTCTCAAAGGCCCTAACTGCGGCTGTAAGTTCAGCAATTTGAGGTGACCCTTCGACCACCTCGACCTCGGATTCCCACTCCCAAGTGTCCGGGTCCCTCCAAGTCAGAACTGACTTGTGGGAGCGTCCAGAGCCATCAGTAAAAACTGTAAGGCCTTTGACAGGTTTTTGACTTAGCAAAGGTTTTGGGGCCAAATTGAGAGTCGAATTAAAGAACTTATGGCTAGGTTTGTGTGTTAGAATTTGGCCAGAGAAACTGTCTAGGGCGAACTGGAGGTCTTCATTGGTTTGGAGCAAATGCTCCAAATATCCAGTAGTCAATCGGAGGTGGATGCATGTAAAACCACAACCAGCGAGAACGCGGAGGCGGGCCCTCACCTTTATAATTAATTGAGCCATCAGCTCCTGCAGGGTCGTGATTGTCTTTTTTGGCTGATGGGACAGAAAGACCCACTCCATGATGAGGAGTGGATCCTTCTGTGCCACGTCCCATTGATAGATCAGGCTGTATAGTTGCGGGGACTTACCCAGCACTACCAAATCAAAGGGGAGGTCTGGATCCATTCGGTGTGCTTGCTGTGATGAAATGGCGTCCTGAACTCTTTCTATAGCCCTCCTCGCTTCCGATGTCAAGGAGCAGGGTGCATCAAGGTCCTCTTTGCCTCCACGTAAGTTAAACAGCGGTGCAAGCTCTTCTGTAGTAATCCCGAGCAGCGGACGGACCCAATTTATAGATCCGCATAGCTCATGTAGTTCACGAAGGGTCCGGGATTGGTCCTGATAGAAAGCTGCTGCGGACGGATTGTTCGATGGCTGATAACAAGGCCTAGATAAGTCCATGGGCACACCTTCTGTATCTTTTCCCCTTGAATATCAAAGCCAGCTGCCTTGATGGTGGTAATGGTTTTATTTAAGGTCCTGTCCAGGTAGCACTGRTCTGTGGCGCAGATCAGTATGTCGTCCATATAGTGTAGTATCACCGCCCTAGGAAACTCTTTTCTTATTGGGGAGAGGACATGGGCCACATACCGTTGGCAGATGGTAGGTGAATTCTTCATCCCCTGGGGGAGAACCCGCCAATGGTACCGCCTCAAGGGATCCTGCCGGTTCAAGGATGGCACCAAAAAGGCGAACCTGGGTGCATCTCGGGGGTGGAGTGGTATGGTGAAAAAACAGTCTTTAATATTTATAACCGTGAGCTTCCAGTCACGTGAGAGCATGGAGGGAGAGGGGAGGCCGGGCTGTAAGGGACCCATATCCTCAATGACCTCGTTGATTTTTCTGAGGTCATGGAGGAGCCTCCACCTGTCCTTGCCTGGCTTACGCAGGACAAAGGTGAATTCCAAGGGCTGTTGGTAGGAACAATATGGCCCTTGGCTAACTGCTCCTCCACGAGTGTTTCAAGCACGCTCAATTTCTCTTTACTCAGGGACCACTGGTCAACCCACACCGGTAAGTCCATTTTCCAATTCAGGGGTGGGGTGGAACGCATCTCAGTGGCCCCCACTAGAAATCCTGGTGTAGTGGAGAGTGGATTTCTAGTCGGGTCTCCCATTGAGATAAGAGGTCCCTGCCCCACCATGTGAGGCCAGCCGACACAATAAAAGGTCGACTAGTGGCCACTCGGCCCTCCGGTCCCTCGGCTATGATATTATGGATGCTCCGCATGGAAGCTGCGGCGCCACCAATGCCTGAAATGCATCCATTCGCCGGTTTCATTTCCCAATCATGGGGCCACTTGGAGCAGGTGATAATTGTGACATCCGCTCCAGTGTCAACCACCCCCAAGAGGAAACACTCCGAGGTTTTATTTCAGAGCCGGCACTCCAACAGGGGCTTGTTCTGGCCCACAGCCTCTGCCCAGAATATACTATCTGATCTTCATTTTGTCTCCCAGCCTTCAGGTAGCACAAAGGCCTGGGCTATGGGAGTTCCCTGAGTTAGCCTGTAGGGCAGGTCTACACATGTGATAGATGTCATTAAAGGATCCCCTGGGTTTACAGCCAACACCTCAGGGGTTACCATGATCGGATCAGGGGTACGAATTGGGTCTCTTAAGACAACGAAATGTCTTGGACTGGCATAAGGACTGAACTGATTGGTGGGGAGTATATAATCACCAGTATCAGAGAAGTCCACGGTGATTACAATAGTCAGCTGTATACGAGTCCCAGGTTCAAGGTGGTGCAGCGCACTGGAGACTCAGTCCTCTCGCTCTTGGTAGCAGCTGCACCATGTTAGGTCATCCAACGAGGAGGAGCAGCTGGCCCAGCGGGGGCAAGTGGTCTCGCATTTGTTGTCGGAGCACGGGGCCGCTCTGCTCTCTGSCATCCGTTTTTTGTCAGCTGGTGACTGTGGTTTCCATGATGCCACTGACAGGTAGGACAGTCTGCCAGAGAGGACTCACAAGAATGACTAGGCATTTCCCAGATTTCAGGGCAATCTTTCACAAAATGCCCTGGCTCCCCTCAATGATAACATCTCGCAGTTTGGTTGGTTACTGCCATCACCTCCGCCACCCCTTTTGCCACAGCCTGAGCAATGGTGACACTCTGCGATGTGTGCGTGGCACATGCCTCTAGCATTGTATCCAAGGTAGGAGGCGGATCCAGGGGAAGATTAGATAGAATTTTCTTGCAGGCCTCGTTGGTGTTGGTTTTAGCCATAAGAGTAATGAGAGCCTGCTGTGCCTCCTTGTTATCTATCTGTTTTTCAATTGAATCCTTTAACCAATTGATAAATTGTATAAAGGATTCTTCAATCCCCTGTTTAATGCTGGAAAAGGCTTGAGTTGGAATAGTATCGGAAGGGGTTAACAGAAGCACTCTTTCTGCAGCCAACTTTATATCCTCCAGGACCGACTTGGGTATTGCGTCGGCCTGGTCTTGGGGCTTATCATAATTCCCCTCGCCGCATAAATGGTCTAGAGTTAAATGGTCTTTGTCCCCTTCCTCCCAATAGCGTGGGAGGAGATCTCACAACTGTCTTTTCCAGCTCCTTTCCCAGAGGATAAACTCTGCTGGTGAAAGGAGACAGGAGAGGAGGTTGCACAGATCATGTGAAACCATCACATGCGCTTTAAGGGTTGCGTTAAATAAACTTTTAAAATACGGGGATTCCCGGCCATACCCTTTGGCAACTTTACAAAGTTCTTTCAAATGCACGTAGGAGAGGGAGGTCCAYGTAAGGTTCCTCCCTCTCCTATAGGTGACCGGGGCAGTGCAAATTTTATTAACCAACTCCCAATCCCCGTCTTCAGCGGCCTCCTTCTGAATCTCTTTCCAATAGTCCTCGAGATCCGAGGCATCGCTATCCACCTCCTCTACCAGGGCCATTGGTGGAGCTGGCCGGCGTTATGGGGCCAAAAAGGCCAAAATGGCCACCTTCCGGTTCGGCCTCCGCCCACTTCCGGTTTTGGAAGCGTGGGAACCTGAGGGCTGGAAGTTCCCAGGGGTGGAGCTTCCACCAGGGGCAGGAGGGGCCAAAACCAGAGGGAGGGTCCCGGTGACACGGGAGGGGCCCAACAACTACATCATCGATGCAGAGGAGTGGCCCGACGAGGTAACACCCGACGACGCATGGGGCAGGCGCAGGGAGGATAACTGACAGGGAGTTGGTGTTGCCATTTTGTGAGCTAGGTGGTAGGGCGGGAAAATTCAGGGTGGAAGGAGACAAGATGGAGGGGCTAGCCATGATGCTGGCACCATCTTGTCCCAATGAAGTAACTGGGGAGGACCAAACTGAGGTTTGAGGTATAGGACAGAGGGTTAGGGAAGGATCCGAGATGAGTGGCGCCTTCTCATCCCGGGAGGGGGGCGAGGTGCATTGGGAGGTGGCAGGGAGACGGCAGCAACCCTGCATTAACTCATGGGATCCAGCTCCCAATCCACCTCACATTGGGGAAACAGATAACAGAGCGGGGGGGAGGAATACAACAACTGAGGGTGAACTGGGGTTTTCCCAGCTTCATTCCTCATGTCTTGAACCGAGGCGTAAATTAACGTAAGGAGAGAAAAAAAACTTTGGACCGAAGTATCCCCACTTTCCCTCAAACTAGTCAATTTCTCCCCGACAGCATCCCAGAACTGAAGAGTTTTAACCAACTCAACAGAAACAAAGGGAAAATATTCAAAAACTCACCAAATAAAACATTTAGGTTTTCCCTTAGAAAAATGAAAATTTTTCCCTTTAAGGGCTCCCGCAACTTGGAAGTAAACATCTCGCTGGGGACGGGTTAGTTTCGCACCCATTTTCCCCAAGCTCTGCCCAACACCCGAGAGGAAAAGAGAGTAAAGGAAAAGATACAAAAGGGTGACCCCACGAATACTCACCTATCCGAACAGGGTCAACTGAAGCTCTCGGGGTGGTCCACCGGCTTCAGACCGACCTCCCGCTTCTGGGAGGCTACCAGTCTCCCCTTCAGACTACTCCGTTAAAACGTGGGGCAGTCCTAGGGGCATTGGCGACACTAAAGCGGCTTATTCCCAGCAGCAGAACTGTTGGGGACGCTTCCAGGAACCTCTAGCAGAGGTCCCTGTTCGGGCGCCCACTGCCGCGGGATGATGGTGTGTTGCCGCAGCCTTCTGGAAGCGTCCCCGAGTCAGGGGAAACCGCTTCAGCCCCAGTGGCCAGATGACGACTTGGCAACTCACGCTCCTGCAGAACAGGGAGCACCCACACACTCACACGTAGGAATATCACAAGGCAGCCGGTGACAAAGAGGCAGGATGGGTTCTTTGTATGGGTTCCACCAACMNYGTTTATTGGGGAGGGYCCAGGGACAMAGAACAARATGGAGACCRGGGTACAGGCTTAAATATAGGGCTTGGGGGGCGGGCAGAGCAACACAGCCAATGGGCTGAGAGTAAGGGGGCGGAGTGAGGGTAAGGGAACCAATGGGGGTACAGGGAAGGAGGGACTAGGGGAAGAGAGGCAATGGGGGGGGGGGTCACAATCACAAAGAATTTTCTAGAAGGGGTTACATATATGGAATAGAAGGGGTGGAGACCAGTAAATCAATCTCAACAAGGGAGAAACCATTGTGAGAACAGAAGGGTGTTCTCAGGCCTTTAGAATGGCCCACCATGAGTTTGGGCTGTTCCTGAGTTCTGTGGCTGACTGGTATCTGCTGCAGTGGCTTGGACCACTGCAACAGATGGGTAAACATCAACTGGGGGTCTTTTAGACAAGCTATGGTGGAAGCCATGTGATTGCAACAAGCAGTACAGTTTTCAATGAGATTAAGGCATGCAGTGCAGTGGGTACAGGTGACTGCAGCGGATCGCTGTGCAAAAGTCCAGCTGCCAGTAGAGCCATCCATGGCTTTTGAATGAAGGCTCTTTTGCAAGCTACCTGGTCTGCTAGTAGCACCTAGTGAAAATGCAGTTACATCTGGTGGCAATGGAGCAACAGCCCAGCAAGTCTGGCTGTATCAAGTTTGTCTGGCCAGTGGAAAAGCTGTGCAGATGCAGTTTCATGGTGATGATAACTGAGATGATTTATCTCCCATCTGTGATGAGCTATTACCATCCACACAATTAGTTATTACAGCCCAGCGATCAGCAGTAACAGAAGATGCTGCGGTATCTCTACTGCACATTAATATCTGCCCTTAGTCAAAAAAAGCAACCCCTCTGCGTGAAAGCGATGTATGATATATCACACTGCCAGATGAGCTTTCACAGGCATCCGAAAGGCAGAAGGGCAAGCAAAACACACACACACAGCCCGGCACAGGAACACTAAGTTGTTAAAGACATGTCTAAACTTGTCACAGATGGGACACTTCTCTGAACCCAGGCATTACTGCTTTCTGAATATCTTACCTCCTCACAAGATGTACCGAAACTTTCTCACTGAGCACAATACAGGAGTCAGAGCTGACATTTGAAAGCTGAGGCAGTTGTCTAAATGCAAAAGACAATAAATCTATACCAAGTCAGGAGGCCAGAACCATCTTGGGATAACTGGAAGAGTGTATCTCTAGGCCAGTCTCCAGACAGGAATCCAGACCTGCTGAGCTGCTACCATATCTGTTCAGCACTTCAGACCTTTTTTTTAATTTTTGGATTTGTTCTTAGTGCAATTTTTTAGCTACCCCTTTGAACCCCCTGGAACAGGTACCACTGAGACTCCCCAGATTTCTTGACACATTTAGGAGTCCAGTCTCAGCTCATAGGGAGAAAAGATGTCTGGCTGAGCTGCTTGGCCTTCAGGAGGAGGTAGGAGTCTGCACCCAGGTCTCATGCCATGCACAGTACCCAGCAGCAGGGTCTCTGTCCCTCCATGGCCACTTGCAAAGGTGAAGCGCCTGGCCTCAGGACTGTGGCTTCTTCCCTTCTTCTGCCAATGTGTTTGCAGGAGGAGAGGAGAGGGACTCCTGCCATCCATTTAACGGTGACTCAACGTGTTATTTCTGGCAGTTATTCCACAAGATTTTTTTTCTACATGAAAATTCAAGAGCCCAGGAAGGCAGCTCAGGGCTAGACTGCAGGATGCTAAATCCTGTAACTCAGAGAAATACACAAATGTATAACAAAACACAGATAAAAAATTAAAAAGGCTACACTATTCTTACTGTGAAAACCTTTTGAGGGTCCAGAATATTATTTAAAAACAGAAACACAATAACCCAACTCTCCAAGGACTATGCAGTCTTGTGCTGCACTCGTGCATCTTCCTAGGACTGGCTTTTCTAGTTGCCTCCCTATCGTTATCACCCAAGCCAGCACTGCCCTGGTGCAGCTGGCTGCACTGTGTGTGTGTCCTCACACAGAGGATGAGCACCCATGTCCCTGCCCCCTGGGGCTGGACTGTACCACAGTGACTCAGCCACCTGCACCCCTGGAGAGAAGAGTGGATGCTGAGGATGGCAAGCCCCTCTCTGAATCATGGCCCTGCCCTGGGGTGACTCAGCAGAGGGGATGCAACCCTTTATTTTTTTCTTTGTTTTTTTTCTCAGCCACTTTCCATGTGAGCCACTCAGTCCCTGAAAAGCTACAGAGGGTGCAAAGATCACACCAGTCCTGCAAAGCCTGGGGTGTAGTGGAAGATTGTAGGGCCAGCATTGCACGATTCAAGATATGTGATGAGCCCTGATTGCCAGCAGGGGTGTTGTGGAGTGCAGTGTATGTCCTTCCCATGAGATTCCTGGGTATGCGAGGCATTATGGAAATGCAAGGCACCATGGAAATGCAAGGCACCCTTGGTCCTATTCCTCCACGGCCTGATCACTCCATCCCTTCTTTAGTGCCTGCAAAGAGAACATTCACCTCTGCCACATTTACTGACCCCTCTTCACTGGCAGCCACCTCGCAGAGTTTAGCCCGTAAATGTGTTTTACCCTCTACCCCCAGGCAGTCCACCACATTCTCCATTCCTCTCTCAGCTGCCCTCACCATTTGCCAGCATGTCCCTGGGTGACCACTGCCCATGACATGGAGATGGTCTCCTGTTTTCTAGCTTTCCTGCATCAGCCTGCTCCTCCCTGACACCAAAAACTGACTTCAACAGGGTGTCTCCAAGGCCTGGGAGAGGTGGCTGTTTTGGGGAAAGCACACACATGGGTGGCTGCAGAGGACAAGGGTTGAGAGAAAGAGGCACACAGAGAGAAGATCCTGGAAGGGATATGGAATAAGAAGGGAGCCCTTCCCACAGATTCATGGAAGGTCAGAAGTGCCAGCAAGGTGGAGAAAACTTTGAAGAAGTGGTAATGGTTTGCTGTTGTTGCCCAGCCATCTTACACAGACAAGCCATGGCACAGGTCCTGCGCAGGAGAGAGCATTGCTGTGCAGAAAGCAAGGTATGCACCTGAAGTGGGAGACCTCAGGAAATCTGGATTTGGGGCTCAGCCTCCAGACTTCGGTGCTTTACAGTGTGGCTCGCGGCTGCAAGCTGTTCTGCTTGCTTGTTTTTTTGCCTGGGTTTTTCTCCCTCCTCTCTCTTACTTTCCTGCTTTTCTGGTCAAGTAGGAGCTTCATTGTGGGTTGGCCAGGGCTGGAGTTCCAGCTGAGACCTCAGGGCCAAGGAGCAGAGAGCACAGTGGTGGAGACAGGTGGTGGCTCCAGATGGTGGGAAAGGGGCTTTGTGGTGGGGGCAAGGGTAGGGAAAAGGAAAAGCTGGAGGGAAGGAGAGGATGAAAAGCAGGAGTGGAACAAGTTGAATGAGAAATCACAGGTGAAAGAGACCTGGCCATTCAGCTGGGCATCACACACTTTACACTGCAAGTGGCTCCTCTATGTCTGAAATGTTTTGGTTAATGCTTAGGGAATAAAATATGTGGAAGCCTTTTTTTTTTTGTGAATAACAGTCATCTATTTATAGGCTGTAAATTATACACCATGAACGTTACTCAGAGACAAGACATTATTTCGCTGCCAACAGGGACAAGGGAAGGAAAGGAAAAAAAGGAGAGAGAGAAGGGGACAGAGAGGGGGAAAGACACAGAGAGAAAGCGAGGAAGCTGTGAGCTTCTGACCCCCCCTGCACCCCATGCATCTACAGCAAAGGGCATGTTGTGTGCCACAGGGATGACACTGAAAAGAAGAGAAGCATGTGGAGCCAGCTGCAGGAGCCTGATCCTTCTCCTTTCTTCCTATCATAGAAGAAATGTGTGGGACCATTTCTGAATGAGTTGGACCATTTTCTGCTGCTGCTTTTGAGTGCTAGAAAAAAGCACCATAAAAAATGTTGCATAGGAGCTGCTGGCCTGTGGAATCTGGCACCCCCCTGTCTGTTGCAGACACAAGTGCATGGGCCATTTTCCAGGCTTTCCTGGCCCCTTGCCAAGAAATTTGAGTGCTTCAGAAAAATACCTTACCATCTCCCCTCTTTTTTCAGTCTCTTTCCCCCCCAAACCATCTCCGTCCTTTTGCAATCACATGTGCACAGAGAAGGCATTTGAACACAAATCCATCTGCCAGACTTAGAAACCAAATCACGCTGTCTCCCTTTGCAGTCAATAGAAAGAGGGAGAGCGGGCAATTTGTCTACTTGATCTCCCCATTAGTTATGAGATGGCCCTACAATGTTTAATTCAGTATAATATTTAAGTATCTAACAGTAGATGAGACAAGTTTTGGCTTTATGAGAAACCCAACAAATTGTTTCCATCAGAGTTGCTGTGTACAGGATGAAAACATTCAGGAGCAAACCCGGACCATGGCAGAGTAAGAGAGATTTATTTTCAATGCAACGACTGATAAACTTTTCTGTGAATACTTGGGCTTCAGAAAGGATCACAGCAAATCTAACACAACTTCCTCCTTTTCTAAAGCTTGTTGACCTTTTTCTTTGGCTCCCTAAGCTTCATCACTTAATTGTTCCTTTCTTTCTGCTTCCTTCTTTCTCATCTAGATTTCATACTATTTTTATTACTCCATTCCTTTTGGTTTTATACACTGGGAAAAGAATAAGAGGTTTTGACCCAGCTTGCCTATAGGATTAAGAAACCTTTTAAATTTCTGAGGTTTCCCAATATCTATCCTCCATGAGCAAAAGCAAAACCTGTAATGTGAAACCCACTCTTTTTACAGCCCCACCATAGAAAGCACCATGTATGCACTCTACTGGCACTGAAAACCTATTCTTGAGCAGCAACCCACTGCAAAACATCTGTGCCATCTACTGAGGGATGTCGCAATCCAGGTATGGAACAGAACCAGACACTATTCCCTACATGGCCTTAAATGCAAAAAGCACATGTGTGGAGGCATGCAACACTGAGATCCAAACTCAATTTGCCTCTTTTCTATGGTACTTAGTAATTGAGGGCTCGTGGTCAACCACGTTATGCAGCCAGGGCTCCCCTGTGTTTCAGTGAGGACAACATGAAGAATTGGAGAAAGATAAGAAAGATTTGTTCCACAGACTACTGAATCATGAACAGTTGAGCAACAGGTGGCTGAGTAACTGGTGGGGTACTGCTTGGCACACGTTGCTCAAGAGGAAGGAGCAATTTAAGCCAGTAATCCTCAGGGTGGAGCAAAAGTGAGACCATGAATTTAGATCTGAGCTTGCAGAGCAAAAACCTCAAAGTGGTCTTATAAGCTGCTAGTTAGGAGGGCTGGCATACACAGGTAAGATGGTGCTATGATGTCCTGGAGTGATCTAGTCTGTTACACGATCCTCTGCTTATGCCCAAAAATTGTTATTGTTTTCTCTTTACCTACTCCCCCACCCCCCAAGCCGGTAGGTGTGTGAGGCCGGCTGAGATCCTGGCAGGCGCAGGGCCAGGAGTTGCTCTCTCTCTCTCATCCGGTTTGGGGGGCTGGGGGTTGCTCTCTCTCTCTCTTCTGGTTCGAGGGGCCGGGAAGTCCCTCTTTCTCTTCCGGTTGCGGGGTTGGGAATGTGACGGCTGCGCGTGTAGAGAGAGGAGACTAGAGCCGTTTTTCTGCTGGACCCCTGCCCTGCCGTGTCCTGCTGTGGCGGCTGCTGCGCGAGAGTCGAGACTGGGGCCGCTCTCACCGGACTCCTGCCCGGCAGCATGGTTTTTTTCCCACGGTGCTGGACCGTGTGGTTTCTCTGCTTGGCTGGCTTGGTTTTCGGCCCAAGCAAAGCACTTTTTCCTTTTCCCTCGCTTGGAGAAGCTGGAGCAGCATTTTTTTGGCTGCCGGAAACTGAACTGAATAGGCTGCTGCTCAGAAATCGGCAGCAGAGGGATAGCCGGGAGTGGAGATGCTCCGCCTGGCCCCAAGCCCCGGGGAGCCAAGTCGGGGAGAGAAATCACACCAAAAGGCTCAAGCCCAACTGTTTTCACCTGCCGTGACTGCCATCAGAGGGAAAAAACTCAACAGCAGGTAGCCACTGGAATTTTTTTTCTGCTACGGGACTGCTCCGGGGGGGGAGGGAGGAACTCTGCTGCTCCTCTGTGTGGAAAGCCGATGCCATTTTTGGACCACGCGTTGGGAAAGGTGTATTCCTTCTGCACTGCCTCCACACTCTGGACATTTTTTGGGGGTTTTGTTTCTCTGTGTGTGTGTGGGGAAGTGGGTTCTGACAGTTTAGTGCTTAACAGTTATTTACCTTTTGTTTTCCCTTGCCTGGTCGGCAGGCATTATATTTGTTAATAAACAGTTGTGGTTTTTTTTTTTTTCACTTTCGTCTATTGGTATTCATTCCCGATTGGTGGAAAGGGGATTTTTGGAACCCTTTTGGAGAAAAGGACTCAGTCCAAAGAGTTTCTCTCTTAAATTTGTCTCAAAACCGAGACGTATGTTCAGTGCCATGTAATGAACTTTTGTGAGCTCCCTGGAAGCTCCAGCAAATGGGAGCAACAACATTACAGTGCTTGGCATTGAGAGTTGCCATTGCAAGCCATCCTAGAACACTGTTCTAGAGAGCAATCCTTTACATGATGAGTTGCCTGTTTGGTGACCTGTGTGTGAAGGGACTTCCTAGTTCCACTTAAAAGGGCACAGAAAAAACATCCTAGATGAATCCAAGGGTAACTCTCATGCAGTCTAGTACAGAGATGTCTAAGCAGACACTTAGCAAAATGTTACATCCTACAGACAGTCCCAAAAATGTGTTCAGAGGTATTGCTTTGTGCCCTGGAGGTATGATGTGATATAGACCATTCAGCTGATGTACCATGTCGCTGAATTGCCTTTTTATCCCAGAAGCATGTCTTTCCACAGCTAGGAGAAGACATCCATGGTGGCAGTGATGTGTGGGCAGGGAACTTGCAAAGCAAATGCTGCTGCCAAATAAATAGAAACTCAGATCTCCAGAGTTTTCTGTTTGGCCTGGAGAGCAAGTCAACCAGCAGAATGTATCAGCATAGCTACTCCTCATCTGAGCCCCAGGGAACAGCTTTACCTAAGCACAGTGCACCCTTACCCCTCAAGCTCTGATCTTGCCAGAGCTCAAATACAAGCAACATGAAAGAATTTCCCACAGTTGCTGATGAATTAGTACATGCTGCCTTCTTTCCAAGTCAGTGCTAAAGCTAAATCTGTCTGCATCAGAATAGAGAGCTATGCTCACTCCCCAAACCCTGACATGTGAAGCCTCACCTCATTTCTATCCCCTGAATCGCAGAATTGATCCCGGACCAGTGCTTCCAGCAAGCAGGCTGGCATCCTGTACCCTTGTCAGGGTCTCACAGCCAACCTGTATTTTCACTGGTGCGGCAAATCAGAACTGAGCAGTCTCCTGATCTGAGCCTTGCAGGGCATAGCAGTCTCCAGAGCTACTGTCTGTAGCCTCCGCTCTCACACCTTTCCCATGCCTCTTCTCTCTGTGCCACACAGCCAAGCCATAGCTGCCACTCCAATGCCAGATACCTGCCAGGGAGACTCAGCAGGGCTGAAGTTCTGCCGAATCACATCTGCTTCTTTGTCCTGGTTTCCCCCAGCTCATCTATGA
The DNA here is from genome assembly GCA_018881555.1 of Amblyornis subalaris. Lineage (NCBI taxonomy): Eukaryota > Metazoa > Chordata > Aves > Passeriformes > Ptilonorhynchidae > Amblyornis > Amblyornis subalaris. The sequence goes on along the minus strand of JACAXG010000009.1, from coordinate 10,106,754 downwards.
TTTCATTTAACTGAAATCACAACAGCTATTCCAGTCCTACGTAGGCAGGGCAGATCCCCTCACTGTTGGTTTTTTTTTTTAATGAGTATTATTTTGGGCTGTAGGTGGAGGGGATGGTGCTTAAATGAAAAATTCTGAATCTGTAGCATAGAATCTCATCTCAGCCTAAAAGAAGAAGCTGGCAGATTGATGGAAAGCATCATCATAATGTGAAAGAACAAATAGGGTGAAGATGCTGCCAGATGGGAAACTGAATCCTCCCTAGCTCTATGAGTATAGATATCATTGGTGGTGCATATACCACTGGCACATTCTGCAAGCAAACTTTAATCTTAGCTGCAGCTACCACCAAATTATGCCATGGTCTATAAGAAGCAGCAAAATATTTTACCCAAGTGATCTGGGGGCTTGGGAAATCCTTTCCTTGTCCCACTCAGCAGATCCCAGATTAACACCTCTGTCCTTACACCAGTGACTTCAGCAGCATGACGAGTAAAGGGGACTGCAAAGATATGTCTCCCTTGTGCATCCTGTTTCCACCTCTCCAACAGCTGGAACCTTCTTGCAGTGAGAAAACTGGGAGCAGTGGCTCTTTGCAGAAGGCAAGGTGGTTTCTATGTGGGTGAGATTGTTGTTGTGAGGGCTCTAAAGAAGGAGGAAAATCTCTTCTGTTACTAAGCAGGGATCTGAAGGCCATTGTCAGGGGAGAAGCAGAAGAATTTCCATAAAAGGAAGAATTATTCTGCCTGCAGCCAAACCACCTGGACTCTAATCTTGTCAGATCTCACAGCAGTAGCAGGACTGGTCAGCAAGGGGAGACAGGGTGTTGCAGTGATGCAGGGAAGAAGGGAGCGAGCTTCTTATCCTGTGCAGACAGTAAACATTATCCCCATGGATTTTTAATTTTTTTTTCTTTCATGACCAAAAAAAGAAGAGTCTTTTATGATCCTGAGAGTGCTAAATGTGTGTCACATGTGATGTCTAATCTGGCTTTCTCATCTAATTCCAACAGAAGCATTTAGATTATGCTAGATTACTTTCCACCTTACTGGTGGATTCTTTCCACCTTCTTTTATCCTTCACCTAAATTGCTCCAATTTGCCAGCTCCAGAACTGTTTCAATGACTGTGTATGAAAAGTTTCCTTCTGTTGTAAGCAGCATAAGGCCCCTGGAAACAAAGTGACTCATTGCAAAGCCACCTGTAGGGACCAAAGTGACCCCTTGCCTGATCAGCAAGAGGGGTCCCAGGACATTAAAGAAGAAATGGACATGGTAGAGGAGAAGGGACTTAAGAGTACAGCGTCTCTGTCCATCTATCCAACACCAGAGCCAACATGGATCACTGTGGACTGCAAGGAAAAAGAGGCACCCCCAACCCCAGCCCCTTTTTCTGCATTACCCAGGGTAATGCAGCTCCGAGCAGCTCAGGCAGCTCATCTCCTTGCTTTGTCTCTGAACCGTGCCCGGCACAGATGGCAAAGCTGCAGAGGCTGACAGTGGCAGCACCCTCCACTGTCCATGAAGTCCCTGAGACAGAGCTAATGTTAGGGTTAAGTGTGCCCACAGCAGGTTTCCCTTCGCTCAACCAAGTTGGTGTCAAATTCTCTCCTCATGCTAGTTGTTTAAATTCACTGTAAGAAAAGTAGGAGGAAAAGAATGGATCAGGGGAAGGAAATAACCAACTCTCGTCCTCCTGCTCTTTGGCCAGTAAAGTGATAAAGCAGAAAAGAGAGAGAGGAGGCTTTCCCCCTGCTGTATTAAGAAGTTGAAAATTGAAGAGCAAATAAAGAGTGTATTTGAAGATAGCACAAATCCTCAATAAAGCCTCTCTGAAACTTGATGAAAAATTTCAATGTGCATTAGGAAAGTTGAGATTTGCTAAAGGATAAATCCATTGAACAGGACAAATTGAGGAGAAGAGACAGACACACATGGTTCATTTGGGCTCTCTGGAGGTAGGAGTGTAGAATGAGCGTTAACCTCTGTGGAGCCTGTTGGTCAGGGATGGAGCACTAGCATGGAAGTCAAGCACGCAGGGTCTTCAGTCTCTGCTAAGCTTCTTGTGTTGTTTCAGGATATAGCCCCGGCATGCTGGCACCACAGATGCAGAGGCTTCTGGAGCAATCATGAGCATGGCATGGTCCCTCTCTTGCCTTGCTCTCTGTCCACTTTCCTGGTACAGAGACAAGCTGTGGACAGCACAGGCAAGCAGCACACTTGATAGCTCCCTGCCTCACCAGGAAAGCAGGATAGGATGAGCTGCTCTTGTCCACAAAAATCCAGAGTAATTTCAAATGGAGTGATGAAGTCTTTGGGAGGAGATGTAGATGTAGTCACTAATCTCAGTTCTGGTTTTCTCCAGTGTCTCCTATAGGACAGCAAGCAGAACTGCCTAGCTTTCTAGATCTGCACTAATACTATCTCCACAAATAGGAAAAGATTTGGCCTAAATTTCTTACCTGCTCTTCAAAGATTTCTCTTACCCCCTTTGCATTTCTAGCAAATTAATTCCCTTGGAACAGGCCTGTAATTAAGAAACTGTACAAGGAACTTTGTCATCAGGTAAATCAGAAGATTGTGTCTGGAGACAGAAGTTCTTTCAATGAATATTAATTAAGCAGAGCTTCTGTCCCAGTCTCTCTGGCAGTGGGGAGAATAGGGTTTGAACATGGGAGAGAAGGGTAAATGGTCCCCTCCACTCCACACATCTGGCACCATCCACCCAGCAAGCGTCGTTCAGGGAAGCCTTCAGAGGATACAAATGGATACAGCTCTGTTCTCAGGCTTTTTCTTTAGGAAGAGCTTTACTGTTTCTGCAGCAGCAGGGAAAAAGGACAGAGAAGACATGCTTATTCTTGATGAGAAAGAACATTTATTTGCCCCATGTGCATCTGCTTCCCAGAGGGGATACGGACAGGAACTGATGTTTGCAGTGCACACAGCGCTTAGTGGGAAGGCAGGTCCAAGAGAGGCAGTAGGACATAGCTATGCCGCTTCCTGGCAGATCGTCCTGGAAACAGATGTTTTGCCTTAGGAGTTTGTGCTCTTCAGTGCCCACCAGGCAGCAGCAACCTGACCGTAAAGCCCTGAGTCAGTGAAGGGAGCAGGAAACAGGGAAGAATAAAGAGAAAGCACAGCTTTGCTTTACATGTTGAGTGAAAAAAGAAAATATCCCACACGACGACAAAAAAGCCCACAAAGGTCACAGCACACAAAGCAAAGGAATGGGAGATGATCCACAACGCATCCCAGAAACTGTATTAAAGCAGAAAGAAGAAAAAAGGCTGGGGAAAGATGTACCAAGTGTCTACAACCAGATTTAATTAAACGTAGCCAAAGAAAGAAAAAGCTCAAGAGAAGCCAGGCAAGAGAAGAGCAGATCCTGGTGGGGAGTGAGATTTGGAGAGAATGCTTGCCCTTTAACCAGGAGACTTACATACATTGCTCCTGCTAAAGGGTAGATGTGTACAGGAGCAGATTACCCCAAACCGGGAGGCTCCTCTGCTTCCATCTTGCACAGCCACCTGTGAACTGTTCCCGTGGATTTATTACAAACCATACCAGAATTTCTTTTATCAACCCAGCCAGCAGCACTGTCAAAGGTGAGTGAAAAAACGTGTGTTATTCACAGCGATCCCTTCCCCATCACCACTCACTTGTAAATAGCATGGGCTTTGTGGCTCTCAGCAGCAGATTTTAAACAGAAATGGTAAGGGTTAGGCAGACTGGCCACTCCTATCATCCAGCCCTGCCCACAGGCAGCGAATAACAGGAGCACACAGCTCTTGATAACAGTCTTAGAAAAGCTCCTGCTTATGCATAATAACTTGTTCTTTTAATAACAGTGACAATACCTGCACTTCTTGTAAAAAGTTCAGCTCTTGGRACATTCAGTGATAGAACTCCAGAAAGCTGGATCACATGGCTAGGARGGCATGGGCACTTCAGGGAATGGCAGGTCTCATCTGGGAAGCAAATGGCTTCAAGTAAGTTCTTGGCCCAAGGTGATGATGTGGAATGCTGCTGACATTCCCAGGAAGCAAAGAAGAAAAAAAGATATTATGAGAAGGTGAAAAAAGCCTTTGATGCTCAGTTTATTGGGAGGCATAATGTGATAAATAAGAGATTTAGCCAGCATTATCAAGTACTGGCGGAGACTGTCAAGTCCTTCAGAAGAGTGGTGCAGAGCTGTTCAGGACACTTCCAGAGAACTTATCAGAGGAAGCATCACTGCAGGCCTAAGAGACAGGGAGTACTGGGCTACTCCTTCCAGCTTGAACACACATTGACCTTGACAAAGAACAAAAAAAGCTACAAGAGTAGAAGAGAAACATTCGGAGAGTAGAGTGTGCAGAGGAGGAAGAAGCAGATAGATTGACCCAGCCCTAGATGAGTAAAAAGGACCAAACACACCAAAAAAACCCAAAACCCAACTCCACGGGCAAAGAAAGAAACGACAGAAAACATTCTGAATATGCCTATGAATTCATGCCCCGTGTTTTCATGCACAAAACAAGGCTGCAGGAGGTCAAAAGAAAGCAGGGCCTCTGTTTGACAAGCAAGGACATAATTAAGAGAAGCTGCATTTGACACCAAATCCTCTAAGGAGTGTAAAAGCAGAATAACCCCTCACACCTCAGAGACCTTAAGACAGAGGATTTCAGATGTTGTGATGAAACCCCAAAGGCAATTGCAACTTGGATTGCCTGGAGGTCCCAGAGACAGGCAAAAATCCCCCACAACTCACAACCCCAGGGTTGGCCCAGTCTTTGGTAAAAAGTCTCAACTGGGGCAGGGTAAATTCACCCCCCCCCCCCAAATGTTCCTTTGTGGTCAGCAGCTCCATGCTCTGCACCATTTGCAGCTTGGCCTGGGATATTTTGCCCACAAAGCTTTCCTTAGGAGGCAAAGGCTCTCATTTGAAAATTAGAGCAACAGAAGTGGCAGGAGATGCACTTCTGATGTGAGGAAGGAGCTGGATGCCCAGGTGTGATTAATGCCCTGTAATGCCCTGTAATTTCTGGAGTCTAAGCACAGATAAAAGCATAACATAGAAAATGGAGCTAGAATTGCTTGCAGTCAAAGGAGAGACAGCTACTTTTACATTGTGACTCTTTGATCTATTTGAGATAGGTACATAAGGGTGAGATAAATCATGCTCTTCCTCTCCCATGGCTATAAGGGGAGCCTGGCACTGTGGTAGGCATCTATCATAAGAAACTCGCTCCCCACATCTAGGGAGCTTTTAAAGGCTTCAGTTACCCACGTAAATGCACAACTAAGCGGGCAATAAAAACCAGTGAGGACACCAGTGACACAAACCCTGTGCTAAAGCCAATATGTGAAGATGCTGTGATAAGTCTCTATGCTGTGCTTGCTGCAGGTACAGAACCCCTGCTGCCCCGGGGGGAGACCATGGGACTGCCTTGGCCTTCACTCAAGAGACCAAGACTTTGCTCAAAAGGCCAAGTGCCCAGCATGGCCCCAGTGAATGGACAACTGTGGAAAGCAGAGTATCACCACCCACACACTGCAGACAAAGCCCCAGAGTCTCAGGACCACCACAACCTTCAGTGGAAGAGGGAAGAAACAAGTAGTTATCATTTCCTTTACAAGACAAATGAGTTTGTCTGTCTCATCGCTTAGGGCACCCTCCATGCCACGTAGGAACTAACTCTTTGCTCCACCCAGGCCCATTTTCTAATTTGTCTCTTTTTCTGGGTCTGCTAGCCTTGGCCCAGGAAGGTCACGGCAGCCTCTGTAGCTGGGAATACAGCCCAACAGAACAGCCCGATGGGTAATTGAAGTGGTAATTTGCCTTTTCTCTATTTGATTGGCAGCTAAGTAAGGGAGCTGTGCCACACACCATGGCCAAGAAGTACTTCACAGAGAAACTAAGAAGATGCTCTTAAAAAAATAATATCCTGTTCTGGAGGGACCCAAAGTGGTCTCTGTTTAACAGGCACCACACACAAGTAAACAGTGACAAGTCAGGAGCCCCTGCCCTCCTCTATATATGAATGATTATTGCTGGTTTCCAGGGAAGAATATTTGTGTCTTGATGTTCAGAATGAAATCCTGTTTGGGAAGAGATAGAGCAGTTTTCTCCCCCTGGTGCTTCAGCATTGCTGTCTGAGGGAAGGAGCCAGACTGCTCCACCTCTGGCATCTCCCCAGACATCGCCAACAGGAACACAGTTAGTTCCAATTGCAGAAGACTGTTAGTTTTATATGTGCCTAAGGATGTGTGCTGACCACGTGAAAATGAGCTTACAGAGCTGGAAAACAATAATTTCCCTATTTGCATGACTTTCTTCTCCGTCTTCTGTGCAGACACAAGAGCCTGGGCAGTGGCCACAAGCAAGAGAATCCTGTCAGAACCTGGAGAGCTCCAAAGAGGTCCACTGGTTGTGGGGGCAGGGGAGAGGGCCACAATATTGTCTCTCAGGAGGAGAGATACAAGCTAGGTTTCTTTGCATAAAGACAGCCATGGAGATTCTCCACAAATGGCACACATTGGACAACTTTGGCCACATGCCAGCCTGATTTATTACATCTCTGCTCCCCTTCCAGCTCACATACACTCACTTGTGCAGGGACATACATGTGGTAGGAGTCATTGTAGGTGCTGTTCCTGCCTCTAAAGCATTCAGAAAATAGTCACGGTCCTATGTGGTTTGCACAGCAATCATAGCAACTATCCACTGAACCAAAGCAGGTTGAGGCTGTTCATCGAGGATGTGCTTAGGGAAGTTTTCCTTCTGCTTTTGCAGTCACGAAATCTAACTTCTTCTTTTCTAAACACAACTGGAGATTTCATGAAATCAGCAGAGTCCAAGCCTGGCACTTTAGAAAATAAAGCTAGGAAACTTCAACAACTTTCATCAGTCTCTGGGGATACTGACAGCTGTAAGGTCCTAGTTGCAGTCTCTAACTTCTACCACAAATAAATTATGAAAGCAAGCATTCTGCAAAATAAATACAGACCAAATGAGGCTGTTTACCATCTATGCTTCTCACACTACTTGGTTTCTCTGACCCATGATCTTTGACCTGTTAGCTTCTGTAAGAATGATATGTCTTTGAAGGCACCTCACCTACAGCACCTGGATTAAGAGCACAAACATAGCACAAGCAATTCAGTCTGGCCCTATGAACCAGCTCCATCCACCAAAGCAACTGAAGGAGATGGCAGCAGAGATATAAATCATGACTGATTTTAAACCACAGATGCAACACTTTACAAAGTCCCGGGGGCTGGTATTCAGAGCAGAGGAATTAGGGAGTTTGGTTTGGAAGTASGAGACAGAAGACACAGCATCAGGCAGGCTGAAGGATGTTTTCCATAGATGAATGAAATATTATCAGTAGATCCAGAGAAGACAATTTGGGTTTTCCCTCTCTCTCCTTCACTGCAGTTCAAGGAGAAAAAAGGAAATCCTTCACTACTTCTATCAATAAACTTCCGTTCCCTTTTTGTTCCCCAGGACCCAAGAGTATAGAAGCGTAGCAAAACGTCCCTTGCACAAAGGAGAGGCTCAGGATGCAGCAGAGGGAGTGGTGGAAGTGCAGAGATGGCAGAGGGCTGAGCCTACTGGAGCTCACAATAACAAATGGATTTTGCTGGAACAGACTGTGGGATACCCAGGAGAGATAAATGGGACCAATGTGCTCACTGAAGAGCCTGTGCCTGGAAAGTTTGGACAAAGAGTTGCACAGTGGACCTGAGAGTCAGGGGTCCTCATAATCAAGCAGCTCCTCTCRTGCCAAGTCTTCCAGCATTGGAGACATACCAGCAACCTGCTGCAAAAGCACAGGACCAAGGGCTGCATCCATCCAGGAAAGCAGAGAAACCAGACCATCATTGGGGCTGGCCATTTCAGGACCATTGCAAGTCCCTTTCTAAGAGGTTCTCCACCCGTCAGCGATAGGAACAGACACACTATGAAACACCAAAAAAGTGGGTGCACACAGTGAAATGAAGAGTTTGTGATAGGAGTGAAGAGCAAGGGGACAGAAGGACTCTGACGATGGCCAGGCACAGAGTGCATTGCATGCTGCAAAGTGCTGCAAGGGCCTGGCAACCAGATTTTTCTACCTCTTCCCTTCCTCTTGCAGCAAACCGGACAATGACATAGCTTCTTTCCTCTGTCCCAGTTTCACCTCACATCTACCCCCATTCTGGGATCTCCTGTGCCTGACACAGCTGATTACATGGTCTGGGACATGTCATGGGAACCCACAAAGCAAGAGAAAGGCTGCAAGGCTGTGCTGTGGCAAAGGGACCCCGTGCTTCTTTTAAGTTCCAGTCATTGCCTTCACAAGTCCAGAATGTGGTGGTGATTCTGACTGCTGGAGGAGTTGTTCCACAGCTGGCTGGTGAAGCACTCTGCATGAGCTTAGCACAATGAACCTGCAACAAAGCTCAGTGTGGGGAAGGTGGAGGAGGAGGCAGATTCTCTCATAACTGTAGACACCCCTCAGTTGTGAGGTACTATTGGTCTGGCCTGAAAAACCTATGGCAAGAGCTCCATCTGTGTGGGTCCTGGTCAGACCTCAATATGCTCTGGTAAAAGTTTTACTCTAAAAGTATGGCTTTGCTTTATTTTTCTGGTTTTTGGGAGGCCAATGAAACTGCAAAAAGCAAGGAAATAGTGGAAAAACATGTTCAGCAAGAACAGTACAAGCACAGCATGAGCATGTCCCAGGAGCACTAGGGGAGAAGACAGCAAAACGTGACACATCATCTATTCCATCAAGATCCAACGCACCATCCCTCCGGTGCCGGCACTGAATGTAAAATCCACTTTTCCTCCAAAAAGCAGCCTAATTGATGCACAGGAGTGTGAGCACATTACCGGGTGGGGGGCGAGGGGGAAGCACTGTGGGTCTGTGTGCGTGGAGACAGGAAGGTAGTCCTGTGGAAATAGGGGCAAAGAGGTGGTGGGCAGTGGGCAGGGATCAGTGCCCTCCTGCAGGGCACAGTGGGGAGCAGGGGACAGTGGGGTTGGCACAGGGGCTGTAGAGAGAGGCATCTGCAAGGCACTGCACAACTCACTGAGCACTCAAGTTGCTCGGTGCTCAACAGCCAAAGCACTTGATGGGAGCTGTTATTTAAACAATCCAGTTGTTAATAAGTGGAACCTTTTAGTCCTAATTGATGAAGAACCACAAGTCTGCAAGCCTCCCGGAGCTCTTCAATTATAGATACTGCCCCAGAACTGCTGGGAATGACTGAGCTGGTTCGTGAGCTGCCACAGAGCTGCTCATGTCCATCACTTCACACAGCTCTGACAGTGCCCTGGTTTGTCAGTGCTGCCATGATGTGGACCTTCCTTTATATACTCTGCAGAGGTAGATTCACCTATAGCCAGACAAAGGCTCTGAACTCTGAAGAATAAAGGCTTTTGGTGTAGCTGTTTGCACCTATTCTGCATTCTGTCCACTGCAGGCTTCCACCCCGTCTCCAACCCATCAGCTCACTGGCTCTGATGGAGCCTGTCTGATTAACAGGCTGTAGCCAAACAACCATCAAGTGTTTCCAGTTTGTCTCCTACATCTCCCATGACTTCACCAGTCCTTTCCCACATGTGGACCACTGGACAAGCCCAGAGATGCTTTGTTTCCACACCCGAGCTGAGCCAGCTCAGCCTGGTCAGAGCCCAGGTACTGCCTTTAGCCAGGCTAAGGAATCTTTTCTGCATTGATTTTTCTCTCTGCTGCAAGATACCATCACTCTTAACTACCGTCCTTCCTGTAGCCATGAGTAAAAAGCATGCAAACGGGGACCACCGAGAGGTGTGAGTGAACCCTTCCCACCTTTCAATATATTTGATAGGGAGTCAGCACATGGTTAGGTATAGGAATTCATCTAAGAGGCGCCAACATCTGCTGAAGGCTCTGAAATCCTCTGGTTCACCATTTGGAAAACCTCTGGGTCTGCCAAATGAAACGCTTAGAATGTTAAGGTCCCTTCCAACCCAAACCATTCTGTGATTCTCTGAAAATGGCTAAGGGATAACTACCCTTTGGATACCAAAAGAGAAAAACACCCCAAATTTCCTGGCCTGGCTACAGCTACTGGTCTCAAAGGCAGAAGGCTGGAAGCCAAGGTGAGGAGCAACGCAGCAGCTAATTCTTTTCTAAACAAATATTTAACGTGCCTGAGTCCCATCCATGGATTTATCCAATTGGGTACACTCCTGTCAAACTATAAAAGCATCAGGAATCAGTTTTCTAACAGAAACACGCTGTCAAAAAATTCTTCACGAAGCCCCAGATCTCTGCACATTCTCAGAGAGCCTACAGTGCAAGCAGTCTCAAGGGTGGAAATCATCTCATGGTTTTAAATCCATGACTTGGACCCTCCTCTTTCTTCATCAGAAATTAAGTTTCCTGTCTTCTGGTACAGCTGTGTGTCTTCATTTTCAGAGCTCTCATTTGTAACTCATGAAGATAAAAGAAGGATTAGAGGAAAGATGGAACTCTGAGGTGGTACAACAGGGCCTGGGCTGCTTCTCTACAGGCAGCCTATTTATTCTGGTGCCAGTGTCTTGCAAGGACTTCAGCTGTCTACTCCTGAAGGCACCTAGACATTAATGAGCAGAGTAGGGAAGGGAATGCTATTCATTCATGCATGTTATGCATTTTTAGGCTCAAAAGTAAGCCACACTGAGTAGGAGCCAAAATCCCTCTTCCAGAGCAATTTCTATGCATATGAGCTGCCAGCCCAGCCCAAGTGGCCAGACCCTCCCCAGGCAAAGGCAGTTAAAGGCATGCTGGCAGGAGGCATCCTACAAGCCACTGCGTGGGGACGGCTGAGCTCTGCAGGTCACAGCTGCTGCGCATATGGAGAGCAGAGGGATCCTGCGTGCTGGCGGTCACCTCTGCTCCTGCTCCTCAGGGCTGATGAGACATGCTCACCTCTGAGACGTGTTCACAGGGCACGTGGGCACACACGTGACCCTTTCTCTGCTAGTCTCAGACCTTTTTCTCCACAGCCACAACTGGTTTACCTCCTCCAGTCTGTTCAGAGCTCTTCAGTAAAGCTTTTGTCTCTCCTGAAGACCCTTTCCTCCTAGGTTTGGGCTCTCTTTCCTGATTTTCAAGCTTTCCTTTCTGTGAGAACTGTTTAGGATAGCTCTTCTGCCATGGGCAATGGGGGTGTTAGTGGCTTCAAAAGACTTAATCCATCACTAACAGTATTCAGGGCAGATTGTAAAAATACTTTTACATGTTTTCATGCCAGGGCCTTCCTGTTATTTCCATATGCAAGGAATATGCGACAACATGCTCTTATTGTCACAGTGGGACAACATACTGAATGAAATCCACACTTATCCTCCCATGCTCTGAGGTTTACGTCTTGGGTCCTGCTGCACTGTGCTGTCCCAGTTCCCCTTGCGTTTGTAGGCCAAGGAAATACCGGGCTGGAAAACATGGTGACGCACTGCCGTCTATAAACAGGCTTCCTCCAGTGTAATGTCCATCAAGTTTGGCTGCTCCACACCTGCTTCTTCCTAACCAGGAATCAGCCTTTGTAGTTGTTGAGTTGGCAGTGTTGAGCAATGAAAAAAGAAAAAAAGAAAAAAACCCCACAACATGGAAGCCCCTTGTAGCACATATTCTGTTTTTCATGAAGAAGCCTTTGAGTCAGCTTTGAAGCAATTGTGCCAGAAGAACATGTGCTGTAGCTCTTTGCCCTAGGGCTGTCACCTTACCAAACCTGCAGAGAAAGCAGGAAAAATTGGGTTGGGGCTCAGAGGAGACCGTACAGAAAACCTAGAGTGCTGCAGAAGGCAGGAGGCTAGGGTCAAAGATATAGAAAGAGCTTACATGGCTCTTTCACAACTTAGTTCCATGAAGATTTGCCTCATACTTACTGCTGTGTGGTCAGTTTATAACAGCAGCAGCAGAGTATAACGGGTGAGGTAAAGGCCAGCTCTCCAGATTGTGTGGGTGAGAGAGGGCTGCAAAAGCCACTAGGTTGTACCTGTAAAATCATTATTGCTGGAGGCCAAGAGGATGTCCATCCTCAAAAGGCTTTTTTTGTTCAAGAAAGACTGTTGATGGAGACAGATAGAACCAGTACTGTGGCAGCAGAGGGCTGGTGGCACCACAGGAGGGATGCTAGGGAAGCCCCAGCATTGCAGTGTTTGGGCAAGGGCTCCAAAACCCCACGTCTGACCACTATATACGCTTTGCTCTTCAGCCCCTACACAGATGGTTCATCCTGCCCGGGATTTTCACTGTTCACTCTGCCCACGTTCCCCTTCCTGCCAAGAGACCATACATTTTTTCTCCTTTTTAACCCATAAGCTCTATTTTTGTGTTGTGTATGGGATGGGAGTTTGTCCCTTTTTTACTTTCTTCACCACAACAGCAAAAACTCCTCCCTGCAAGTAGCACTGACCTGCTCAGCAGGACCAGTCCTCCATTGCAGGGACAGGGCAACTGTGGTATGCAGAGAACCTGAGGTTTAAGTGGACTTTTTGTTCCTGCAATCAGACCAGCCTGAATAAGTCTCTGCAGCCCTGCACCACCTCCACCAGCACTGAACCGCTGCTCTCATATGCCAGCGTATACAGTAATACAAGGAGGCAGGTCACCTAGGGACTTGGTCCTTTTGAGGCTGCGTTTGTTCTCACACCATTCACCTTGCTTAGGGATCAGCTGCCCTGGTGCTCTGAGCCCTCTGGCACTTGCTCATGCTGCTGCTGAGAGAGCTGAGGGCTGTCACACAGCATGGCAGCCATGTCCGAAACTTGTTTGCACTGCTGCAGCATGCAAAGCCGCAGACAGCAGAGCTGCCCTTACTTGATGCTTTGCAGCTGTGAAATCTACCAGCAGAGGAGATCTGTGTCATGTCACAGCTATAGCAGCCTTTTTTGCAAGCAGATAATTAGATCCTGCATTCTCCATCCCTGGGTCCTGCAGGCAGCTGCAGAAGCTACAGCCCGCAAACTGCTCTGAGGACCTACAGAGAGGAGAGAGACACTCAGCTCTGAAGGGGATGTAGGTCCCCATGGGTGCTGAAGGGCTCAGAAGTTGGCAAGGTCACATGATAGGTGCAGTCAGGAAAGAGTTGTGCTTTTAGACGTTTTGAACTCTGGGGGGATGGTGATTTGGCAGCGGTGATAGCATTGTGTCAGCTGGGTGCAGAGCCGGGTCAGAGCCTGTGAGGTTATAGCGGCACACAGCAGGGAGGCGAAAAGAGGAAGAATTTAAGTGTGCACCTGCGGAATTCCAGATGCTTGTGAAGTATGACGAGGGAAGAGAGAAGGTGTAGAGGCTGTGTGTGCCGGGGTACAGCTCTCAACACAGCCAGTCATTCACTGTGCTCCAAAAGCCACACAGCAGAGCTTTCTTTTGACCTAGGACGAGAGGGGTGAGTGATTCCCCATGCCGAGACGGCATTTGGAAGAGGGAGAGGCAGGTCATTGTCTTTTGCTTCTGTCACAAACATTAATTTCCTTGAGAAAAGTTGGACACAGATTTATAATGACCCTGTGCCTTGAAAATTTGCAATTGTGTTTCTGGTAACTGAAGGTTGCTTGAGATACTCAGCAGGCATGTCAGTGATATGAGACCCTGGACTGCAATACACAATAAAAGAAATCAGTGTTCAACAAGGGACACGTGAGGCTGCCAAAAGAGGAAACTGATCTCTGGTCTTGCAAATGGAGTTTACACGTTTGTATTCCCAATTCCCATCACACGAGGGGCACCATTTCAAAATGTGCAGACAGTGATACAGAGGAGCTCTCATCATTGCAGTGTCACATGGGGGACAGGTCACATGAATCTCTCTTCCTGGAAGAGGGAAGAGGTGGAGGAGGTGGTGTAAACCTCTGGCAAGTGAGGGATTACCAGTATCTGTGTGCCACTGTGCAGAAGACACCACATATTACAGCCTACTGCAACCCTCCAGCTCATGAAAGTCGTTCTGGAGGGCTCGCATTTGATCCTCACCATGTTGGCCATGACAGCAAAGTTGTCCCATTTCCAGCTCCTCTTTGTGTCATGGAGATGACATGTACAACTACATGGACAGAGGTGAGATCTGGCAGGTTGAGAGGCAGCGGAGGCCTGCAATACAGATCTTGCCTAAAAATGCACAGGCACTGAAAAACACTGCAAGCTAGAGATCAATGCCAGCATGTGCATGTCAGCAGGATTGCCATTCAGCAGTGAATGCAAACAGCAAGGCAAAAGTTATTAGAGGATTTTCTGCTCAGGATGAGAATGCCACTTGGGAAAGGTGCCGTGTTTCTGCCATAAACTAGCTAGCAGACTGCAACATTGATGATGCCAATAGAGAATGTAGTAGGGAAATAAAACAATATTATACAAATCTGAAGTATTTTAAAATTTTAAAAAGTGAACTATCTGTAATAGAATTAGTGCTCAAAAATAGCAGAAGGGGACTTGACCACCTGACCTTGGAATCACCATGAGTACTCGTAATGGCAGTGAGGGCTGTGCTTCTGATGGGCAGAATCAGATGACTGCTGGGCCTGAGCTTGCTTGTTTTTTAACATTAACTCTCAGCTGAGATGTGTCTGTAGCAGTGGCCACAAAAGCACAGCACTTGTGAAAAATAAATGTTTTAATGCTCTAGCTGACAACTGCTTAAGGTTACTTACTGCCCAGACTGAAGCACAAGCTAACACCGCAGGAACAAATACACGCCTAATTAAAAAAGCCGCGGTAAATAGGGCAGGGACACAGCAGTGACTAGACTGCCTTGCACTAAAGCAGAGACAACCTCAGCACAGCAGAACAGTGTCCAGGCACAACAACTCTGCATCATGCATGCTGGAAAACCATTGGAGAGAAATGTTGTTCTCAGCAGAAAGAAATGTAAAATGAGTTAACTAAATGTCTCTGAAGGACAAAGCCCTGCTGACGATTTAAATAACTGTTTTGAAACCAGCCTTTGCCGCAAACTGGTTTGTGATTGACGGAAAGAAAGGAACAAAGAAGCAAAGGAAACATGACAGATCAAGCCAAGCACATTTACATCACAGCAAGCACTTCTTTTGATAAAAATAATTTTCTGAAATGGCCTCCCAGGGGGTCCATGTGGCAAAACTAAGCCTAACATCTTTGCTTTACCAAGACCAATTACAGAAGTAGAGTTTGTAGTAGGCAACCTCACCTGGGTGTAGTTTACAGAATGAGTTGCCCATGAAGGTATTACTGCTTGACCTGGGATGTTACACAGAGAAATAAGGCTCCCTTTGGCACCCACCAAAAGGATTATGGCTGTGTTTTCTTAAAATTCCTCCTTTTCCTCTTTCTTTTTTATCAACAGAACTTTATGCATTTTTCTCTGCTGCATGCCATGATAAGACTGTTTAATGGAGCATAAACAAACAACTGAATAAGATTAGTTAAAAAGAACTGCTGTGAAAAAAGCAGTTGATAAAAATCCTGGAAAGATTTTACTAATGGGAAAAAAATCTGCTAAAAATGCAGGACTTTAAATAATGGGTAAAATAATACTTACACAAGGTCTTTCTGCTTTGTTGCAGCTGAGTTGCTGCAACTGAGCTCCTCATATGAGAAAAGGCTGAGAGCGCTGTGACTGTTCAGCCTGGAGAAGAGAAGGCTCAGGGCCATCTTATCAATGTGCACAAATGGCTGAAAGGGGAGTGCAAAGAAGATGGAGCCAGGCTCTTCTCAGTGGTGCAGGAGCAGAGGCAATGGGCACAAACTGAAACATAGGAAGTTTCCTCTGAACATCAGGAGACGGTTCTTCACCATGAGAACAACTGAGCATTGGCACGGGTTTCCCAGAGAAGTTCCAGCATCTTCATCCTTGAAGGTACTCAAAAGCCAGCTGGGCATGGTCCAGGACAACTGGCTCAAGGTGGCCCTGCTTGATCAGTGAGGTTGGCCAAGATGACCTCCAAGGCCCCTTCCTACCTCAGACATTCTGTGCTTCTTTGAACATAACTGGCAAGAAGAAAAGCCTTGGAGAAGTAAAAGAAATTGCCAGAGATTAATTTTTCAAGATTAACAGTCCAAGGCATTAGCTAGTGTGAGATCACAGAGAAGAAGGGACTGTTGGAAAGGCTGTCAATCTGTGGCATCAACAAAAAGCCTAAAGACAAATTGGCAAAGGATCCATGATGTTCCTAGAGGTTACTGGCTGTCCATGGTCCAGACACTGTTCAGATTGAATGAAATGGGAAGAAACTATTTTCATTTCAATGAAGCAAGCTTTGCACAACAAGGAGTGCATCTTATTAAAAGTAAAAAATCACACGGTTTTTGTACCAAGTTTTGGGTGCATTCCTAATAAGTAGTGATTCATTTGTGTTCCTCTTCAATGTGTTGTTCCAAACATACCATCAATGCAGAGTCAAATAGTGTAAACAAGAACTCCATACAAATTACAAGAGTGCTGGATAGATGAAGTCCTATTGGATTCAAGTGATCTGTCTTAGTGTAGACCAAAATATCTGACAGCATTTTATGAGATCCACCATTTCAGAGATCCTTGAACAGGAATTCTACCATCATCTAAAAAGTTTTTAGATCCAAGGTTAATTAATACTGAAGTTGCTAAACCTATGTGCCAGAAGACACAGCAGACCTCTCAAAAAGGAGGGTAAAAGAGGGTTTCTCTGTTACTTGCTAGAGAAATAAGAAAGAATTAGATGTGTCATAACCACTAAATGAGACCATGTGGCAAAAGTGACCATGACATGTTTGTATAAAGACAAATTACATCAACAGAGTTCGAAATAGAAGGCTGTGCATGAGTCTGGTTTAAAACACAGCCTGCCAGTGATGAAATCGCAGCGTGGTCAAAGGTCCAAGGGCAGGGCAAATAGATTTGAAAGGAAATGAGAAAGGCTGACTGGTAAAACACCTCTGCCACCCACATCTAGGTTGCATGTCTGCAATGCCCCTCAGAGCTACCCGCCTGAGAGAAACAGAAGATTGCACCTCCTTTTCCAGGACACATACAATGTCAGTAATGCTGCTCTCTGTCTGCAGAATTAACTCAGTCCCTCATAGCATGAAATGAGGTTCTCCACCTACTGGAAACAGCCCGGTGGCCAAARTGCCCAGAAAGGAGAGGTTTGGTAAAGCAGGAATGGATTGCTGATCAGAATAATCCCCTTTTCCCGCTGTCTGACTCTTGTTTGCTGAAATGAAATTATCTCTAGCCATATTTTTGATTATAGGTTTGATATGCTCTTAGGTGTTTTAATAAAACAGCAGAATGTCACATTAACAAAGAGGAACCAGAACGTGTGTCACTGAGGAGTCACTTATCCTCCCATATTACAGTGTCTCCTCTGGTGAAAACAGATTTTTCAGGCACACAGGTATTTCATTATGTTTGAAAGCAGCAAGGCTGAAGGTCTTGTATGTCTCAAGGCTGCTTTGCACCCCCTCTACAGGATTAAGATAAGGCTTCTCCCCCTGTCAGTTCTGCCTCCTGCACATCCATAGACCCCTCACTTTTACATCTGAGTGACTGTCTAGATCACCCGTGTACATGGCAGATACAACTGGTCATCAGGCCAAGTCTGTTTGCACTGTCCCTGCTGCAGCTCTCCTTGAGCAGACAAGCAAACCTGCTACCCCATCCTTGCAGCCGCAAGGATACACAAGAGAATGGAAATGGATCACGTTTGCTCTGTGCCTGTCACAAGAAAAACAGTGCCAGGGGACTTGATGCCAGGTGTCAGTTCCCTTTGGAATATTCTTCCCTTCCTGTGTTTCCATTCAGGACACTTCAGTATTTAACAAGCAAAGCAGCTGAACTCTGGATGTAAGAACAGTATAGGAGCCCAAGCAAAATGTCTAGATCCATCCAAATAGGAAAAGCAGCAATTGAACTTACCAGCCGATATATCTCTTGCCAGGAGGATAGATCCCGTGTTACTCCCAAGAGCAAGGAATTCCCATGCAGAGCTGCCTCTAGTCACTAACACACTCCGTGAGTTTGCTTTTGTTTTGGGATTAATTTCCAAGAGTGCCCATGTGGTTTTGTATGGCTGTTTGTTTCTAAAAACATTTAGTCTACCCTTTTGAGTTCCTCTTTTCTTCCATTGGAAGATAAAAGCCTCATTAGGGACTGAGTCCCCACTGAAGTACTTACAAATGTGATGTAGGTGGCTAAAACATTGTTTTATTTCAAGAGGCTCATAGCGTATTTGTGCTATGGCAAAGCTTTGGACACAACCTCAATACATAGCAAAGTCCCCACCTGCCAGCTCCTGCACGAACACAGACAAGAGCTTGTCCCTGTCCTATGAGTCCTGCATACCAGACATGGTGAAAAGCTGCTGGCACAGCAACACTGCCAGAGGAGGCACAGCCCGCCACCTGGGGAAGAGGCAGGAGAGCCGACATAGGGACCCAGAGTGGAGATCCCCTTCTCAAGCCTTGCACCTGTGCCCTGGCAGCTGCTCTGCTTTCCTGACCACTCAGCAGCAGGATAATCTGTGGTCATGGCATACCCACTGCCTAGCCCCTCTCAAGGACTTGTTTAACGATCACAGGAAGAGAAGTCTGAGCCTAGAGGGACCTTTAGAGTAAGATGGAGGGGAGAAGGAGCAGATACACTCCTCTGCTCCGGCTACATTTCCTCCCTCTTCATGGCTCACATAACCATGGAGGGTCCTTGCTGGGTGGTCCAGCACCAAAGGGTACCTACAGCGTCCTCTTGTTAATGTCAACAGTGACAGAATCACATCACAGACACTGACTGTCTCCAYGCAAGGACTGTGTCATGAAAAAGCAGTAACACAGGTGCCGTTCATGTTGTGTGGAGGCACCAACAGTCAGCATGCTTTAGGTGGCTGCTTTAGACTCATCCTCTTCATCTCAATGCACCTAAGTGATTCCTCAGAGAGGAGACCCTCCTTCTCCTGCAACTTGTCTACCATGTGGCCTAAGACACACCAACAGGAGAGGTAGTAGTTTTTCTTCCCTACCTCAGCTCTAAACTATCTATAATTGGATAATCCTCTAATGTCTTCCTCTCCCTGCTAGAGATTAATTTATGCTTTTAATCATGCTCTTGGTAAATTTCAACCAAGTTCTTGTTGAGGCACAACACTCCTACATTAATGTCTAATCTGTAAATTTACAATTCCTTGTTCTGTACTGTGACAGTGGTTTTGGTCTGGACAGGTGGGAATTGATGAATTTGTTCCTCTCTGAGGGGTGTTTTGAGCCGTGAGAACTCCAGCCAACGGGAGTGATGTGGAAAAGAGCTGTAAGTCTCTCTAAGGCCATTGCCCAGGAGCCTTGCTCTTAATAAATACCTGCCTGTCTTTCCACAAAATCTGTTACATTATATATATTTGATGTATGCAAAAAGAATAAATCCCGGGGACTGATTAATTGCAGGGTGAGGAATGTCAGTTCCTTTAATCTGTAAAAAGCAAAGGCATGTAGCCTTTAGGACTTCCTCTCTTGTACCAGGCTGACTTGGAGTGTCTGTTGGCCTGTTCTTGATCATTCATCATGTACCTGTTTATTACCTACCCTTCAGTCTCTAGCATTCCTAGTCTCACCATGCCTCAGCTCCTTGCTCATCCCCTGACAGATGCCCAGCCCCTCTTGCTTTAGATCTTTTGAATTGCCCTTCACTGGACCTCTACGATTTCTGCACTCCTCATTAATTACACCGTTCCTTTCTTCCCTCCTATGTTTATTCTTCTGTTTGTATCAGCACACCTCTGCTTGTTTTACAGCCACCTGGCAACACAAGATGACAGGGTGTTGAAACAGCTTAGTTGGTAAGGGCTGAATAGCCGTCAAAATGCCATGTTAGTTGCAGGGGCGCTGCTGACTGAGGAATTGGCTCAGACATCCAGTCACCTAGCACAACACACATTCACATTGCTGTGTGACTGAGCTGAGGGAGTGAGGAGTTGTGCCCGGCCACAAACAGCACTACCACACATCTCTGTGGGTGTGAGCAGAGCGACAGAAACATTGGGCAGGTGAAGAGAAAATCTACAGCCTCCTTCCCAATGTGATGCACACAGAGAAGGAGACAGGGCTTGGAAGAGATTTTTAAAGCTGTTTGTTCCCAGCACCAGCAGTGACATCACCATCAAACATGCTCTCAACATTGTCCACAGGCTAAGGAAGCCAGCCATGGAGGCTATTTCTGCACTCCTCACCCATACTGAATAACCCTCCCTTGCACAGCTGCCCAGTGGTGGGATCTGCTGTGCCATTGGTAATACCCTCCACAAGCAGAATATCAAGTACCTACTGGGTTTGCAAAAGGGTCACTGGCAATACTGCCTGCTCAAACTCAAATCTTCTGCAATGGGGCATATATGCAGAAACCATTTTTTCACCACTAAAATACACAACATCCCACAGTCATTGCTACCCAGGTACCGAGGTTATCACACCTGGTATCAGAGATGAAAAAAAGGATGTATGGAAGGACACGTCTAATTGCTTTGGGAGAGCAGCTTTACAGCTCAAGCAAACACCACTTTCTGGGCCTGTGTCATTTGCAGTCAAACAAGGCTTCTCCTCACTAGAAAATGTTTAACACTATCACTCACAAAGAAAATGTGCTAGTGTAAACAGTTTCAGTGTTGGCTACATTAACTACACAGCACATCGCTGAAGGGAGCTGGGCAGAGCTCCTTTGCCACGCCTGAGCTGCCGAGTTCCTCCATGCTTGGGTTACAGTAGGCAAGTTCCCCACTGCAGGGTTCAAGTAAGAAAATATGCAGAACAGCCCTTCAGTCAGGCACCGAAACAAGGATTTTTGGTAATTTTGGGACAGGCATTTTCCTCCACATTGTTAACTAAAGAATATATCTGCAAAGAATAGGTATCATTCTCACAGAATAATCTTTTTCTGATTGCATCTCCTGAGCTCAGACATATCCAAATGCATATTCAGTGCTGAGTATATGTCTGATTACTGAATAAAGAGCAGCATTCAGATAGCTGGTGCAAGGAACACTATGCAGTAATAAGCAGTCAGTCTTTGGAAGGTTTGGATAGTTCAGGGTGTTTTCAATATATGGATGTGCAATCTTTCTTTTTCATTTTCTTAGCAGGATATTATTGCATATAGTCCTATATAGTACATCGCACGATCACGCAATGATTTAAGCAAAGTGAATTACAGCTTTTGCTGCTGGAACAACACGAAAGATAAAAAGAGGGATATAAATATGCATGCATATATGTATATAAAGGAGACAAAATATTTAAGAAGTCAAAGGAGAAAAAAAAAGAAGTTGGTGGTTTGAAGCCAGCAAAGGTGGGAAAAGATTAAAAAACCAATCCACACATTCAAAATTACAGGTAGAATTTTTAGATAAGGAGAAATTAATTGTACAAGCTGGAACTGGGCCAGGACACTGTCTTTTTCTATACTACACAACGTTATCATGTTTGAACATGCTTGTAGCAAATTGAGTCACAGGACACAAAGCTGAGCACAACTTTCCTCTGAGAGCAGGATCAAGCCAGCACACCCCCTCCGGGTCACCCTGGTCCTATTGTCATGGGATCATCATGCTTTTGAATGCAATTTTTCCAGGGCCCTCCTAAATCGGTCAGGATCCAGTCTCTGACAGAACACAGAATTCAAGTACAAGGCACCACTGTCCTTCATGCTCTTGTAGCCATTTGTGCTAATGTTACACCAGCTGAGAAGAGGGCTCAGCAGGATTTAGATACAGAAAACACCTCTGTGCAGCTGACACCAGTGAGCAATGCAGAGGGACCTGTAAACCCTCTACTTGTACAGTGCTTTATTTACAACTCATGTGGCAGAAAATGGGGGAATGAGACGGGAAACACAACATTGGAAATGACTGACAACCTCATTCTGCTTTTTCAGTCCTGACTGAAAGCAGTGAGTACTCCTTACACCAATTGATCTTTGTGCAGGATCCTAGTTTCCCTCTCCCAGTGAGGCTTTATTCCCTATGCAAGGCACTGCGGTGATGACTTTTGCTTTAGAGTCCTCTAATATGCCTTCCTAATCTGAGAATAATGAAGATGGAAGAGTTCATATCCCTCAGGCCAGTCAAGGAAGAGGGCAGCCCAGGATAGCAGAGGTTGGGGAGGACACTAATATATTTTAATTGCTTGATAAACTTTTGCTTGTTCTTCTGGTACAAAGGGGCCCTCTTGCTCCATTAATTTCACTGCTGGCACATGATGGAGTGACTTCTTCCCCCTCACCCTGCACAGGAGAATGTGGCAGCTGGTACAGGACCTTTACTGGAGCAACCGTATTTCTGCATACCTTGGGATTCATGTCGAAAAGATCCAAATAGGAAGATGGAAGGCAGTGCACATGGTCACACTGAGGAAAGGTGTTGGGAAACTTGCCCACTCCTGGTCGGTTGAGTCCATTGGTCAGCGTTTTCTGAGGTGGTGCACCACAAGAGGTGGTGCACCCAGCAGAGGAGAGTTGGTCCCCAAGGCAAGTGCAAGAGCAAATCTCCTTCTCAGCTACAGCTGCTCAGTCAGTATTGAAGGGAATGCCAGGGATTACGTCCTGAAGGATGGCAGAGTGGTTGTGTTCTGGGACAGACATGGAGGGACCCTTGCTGTACTGGAGACAATGTCAGCAACTGCAATCATAACTACATTTGATTTCAGCTACATTTTTTCCCCAAAGACATACATTATTTTCTGACTCTTTTTGCTGCTTATTGATCTGCCATTGAGTACAGACTGCCAGGAGATGCCTCAGACAATAGAGTTCATTAGAGTTCATTGTGCTCCCATTTTACATTGCTCATCTCTCCCCTCCTCTGTGCCTGACATTTTCAGCTACCCTGCAGCAAAGAACTTGGCCCAGAAGGGAATTCCAATTCCACCTCTGTCCTCAGGGCCTGTCACTCAGTGCAACTCACCTGTAAGGGAGGCATTTATCCCCCAGTCATGTCTGCCATCTTCAATTAAACACAAGCAGTGGGATTTGGTTGACCTATCCTTAGTTGTCTTCTACTGAAGACATCCATGGGTCCGAACTCCCAGACGATACTGGCCCAGATGATGAGTTTGGTGGGAGATTTCTCTGAGCCAAAAGAGATACCTATTTGGAGATAAATACTTTAAAAGCTTTTCTGTAAACTTTGGCTCTTCAAAGAACCAAAGAGGTCAGTAAGTGCTGGTAACATCAGAATAAACCTGTGCTTGTCAAAATTGAGTATCATAAGGCCAGTGATAATGTGATTATTTTCTCAGGTATTTTTACCCATTTTTTCATACCTAGGCCCAGGTGACCAGATTCTGGCTGAGGTGAAAGTAAGAGGAAAATCTRTCGAGGAAAGCTAATCAATCTCTTTCCAGTTCCAGCACATTGTTGTCCATCTGGAAAATTCAGAGAGGGAATCTGATTTTTCGGTTGCTATCCCATTCACTGATAGCATCTCCAGACCTTTTAAAAATCATTCACTTCAGCTAAAGCACTGTCAGTTGAGCCATTTGAAAAGCTGTGGTTGGATTTTGTTACAGTGAAATTTACAGAAGCAAAAACCTCCTGAGAAATACTTTTCTACTGTTCGAATACTTCTTCAAACCCTTTTGATGATTATCCTTACTTTTCACTCACACACTTCATTTATTTTTCTGTTTGGATTATTTGTACTCTATCAGGAGTTTTTGAGTGTGCAGCTTGGCCAAAAGGTGAGTATTTTCAAACCCCGAAATTAAATTGGCAAACTTTTTTTTTTCAAAACAGAACTTGTCGTTTAAAAAGTTTAGCAATGAAAAAAGGAGTAAATGCTATGAACAGTATTTAAAGGGTAGAAAATCTTCCTGTTTTGAAAAGATAAAAGCTCAAAACACTGAAACTTTCAAAGTGTTCATTTTCCCTACACCTCCAGCCAAGATTTATTTCTGGCTAGAAGGGGAATCTAGTGAAATGCCTGCCTACCTTTGGCACATGAACCCAGGCCAAGAGCTAAAGTTTGAATAAACTGGACAATATTTCAGCTAAGTGTTGGAAGTTAGCCAGTTTTGATGACAGTGTCCTGCATTTGAGTGGGAATTAATGCAGCTCCATTCCAGACCTGGAAAACAGAATTTGGTTTTCTTAACAAAAAAATCAGGTGCTGTCAGAATTGGCCCAAAAATCACATTTCATTTTTGCATTAAGCCACTGTCAAAAAAGTAATTATTACCCATCAAAATGGTGTTGTTTGGAACTCAGAAATACAAGGGTGAGCACCTCTGCCTTAGCACATGGTTTGAGACTGAAAACCAAAACCCCAATAATCACTTTCTTTTTGCTTTCTGGTATCATTAACGTAACTAGTGCACGGGTGGATTTTGAGATTGGGAAGAACCACTGTCACAAGGCTATCCACACAAGCAGCAGCTGAGTCATTTCACTGCAGCAAGCCCAGGGACTTACGGCTGATAAGGGAACGGGGCAGGTGTATCAAGGGGTGCAGCTGTGGCAGTGGAGGCCTGGAGCTGCACCCCTTACTGGGTCTCAGATAATGTCCCACTTCCTTTGGTGATGAACAGCAGTGCGGACATTACCCACTTGTCTCTCCAGCTGCATATCAAAACTGGGTATTGAGCCTTTCGGTCTTTCCTTTGCTATTATTGACTTATCTCTCATCGTTAGTACTTAATATCTATTTTCAGGTTTTCCAATAAGCATGGGCTTGTGTATATATAATCCTATTTACCTTTACATTTACTAGCTGGGGATTTTCTTTCCCTGGTTCACAATTTTGCTCACCTTATCAATTATCTTCATTTACTAACATTTAATTTGTGTCAGCTGTTATGAGCTTCTTGGCTGAACACTGCATTTCCTGTTCTGAATCTGACTTGAATCTGAATCTGAATCTGAGTGTTTCTGCTATGTCCCACAGTTTTAATTGCACACCATAAGTAGTCTAGCATCCTCTGACTAACTCAGCCAGTCCATTTGCTTTATTTTTAGCTCCCCTAAAAATAACTGACTGCCCTCTCACCATTAAAGGTGATGCACCACTCTGTGTTTCCAAAACCTGCCACTTCTTTGCATTTCTTTATAAATAACCTCTTGAGCCTTTTCCATTGTTTGGACCAAGGTAACCTCTGCAAAATCAACTCCTTCCTTCAACTTTCCTGTAGTCTTGAGGGAGATGACTAATGGTTGGTGCTGAGATAAGGTGACATCATTGAAGACTTTCCTACCATCTTTGCCACCCCTGTCTTTGCCACTCCTCCATAGTCCCAATCTGGGCTTTGTTTCATGTAGACAATGTGCCAAAGCCTTGTCACTTGCTGGCCTGACAGAAGGGGTTCAAGACAGCTCCAAAGTCTTACAGGTTGGTTATCAGTGATACCAGCAGTGTCGTGGTGGCTTTCATCATGCAACCCCCAGACAATTTTAAGGCAGTATAAAGGGAAATTCAACCCACTGAGACAATCTCCCATCCCTGTCTCTCCCTCAGTATTGTTTGTGTTTCATGAATTTTGTGTTTCAGGCACCTTTATCCACTCACTCTCATCATGTAACCCCAAGACAGTAACCTCAACCCACAGCTACTAGCGAACACCAGGGCAAGAGCCCCTTCAAGTAACATTGTCATCCTAATTTCAACTCATCCCCATTTCAGGCTTTTAAAACATCACTCATGCAGCAAAATTCCCAGGCATTCTCCAGGTTAAGAGCAAAATGAATGAAGACAACCAAGAAAATATTCTGATTATGGGTTCCAATTTTTTTAACCCTGATATTCTGTGGTACATTTCTTTATTTTTGAATATAAAGTGACAGAAATAATTTGTTGTTAGAAAAGAGAAAGTATCTTTGACTATTTACAGGTTTTGTACATCACAAAGATTTTCATGTTTTTGTTGATTTTTCTTCCATTTTTTTTCCTCCACATCCTTTAAACAATGCTGAACTGGAAATCTCAACAGTTCACAAAAATCGTCTTCCCCAAAAAACAAACCCCGATGAGAAACAAGAGAAATCAAAGGGGAAAAAAATTAACTCCTTTCAGAGTTCTCCAGGAAATCCATTTGCTTAGATACATATATTTTTATATTTATAGATATTATTTTTTCAAGTTCAGACACCAAAATTCAGGACAGAAAGGAAAAAAAAACCAAAACAAGTGTCTTCCCCACCCCTCTCCAGAATCTGTTGATCCCTGCTTGTCCAAAATCAGAAAGAGTTATTTACAGAAAGAAGAACCGGAGGAGGGTGAGGGTGTAGGAAAGAGGAGGATGAGGTTGTGACTGGTGGAGAAAAGATAGTAGGATTAGGGCCTCGGAGAGGTGAGGCAAGCCTGAGTTCGACTGCGCTTTCCCTCAGGAAGACGCTACACTGGGGAAGTGTCCCCAGTGTCCCCTTGCCCCATGTTCAGTGAAAGGGTGCTGCCTTTCTGGATCCTGTCTCAGCCCCACACCAGGTGCTCGGTGTTCATCGCTGCCCTGCTCCCCACACCCTCCATTGGTCTTCCCACACCAGCCAGCCAGCCCTGGACATCTCCAGACAAAGGTATTGCAAGGAGCAGAGTGGAGTGCCTCAAGGGTCTCCACTGCATCCAGTGAGCCCCTTCATGCAGGTCCATGGCTGGCAGCAATGGTTGCTGCCCTTCTCCCTCCCACTGGCTCCTTTTGCTGCTCACCCATTTCACTCCCAGTCTAAAGTCACTGAGCACTCAACTAAACTGTGTGTTCACAGGAGCCTGACTCCAGGTCCACAGCATTAACATGAAACTCATCCTGCTGCCAGCTAACCTTGGCATCCTCTTCTTCTGTTTCATGACAGTAGGGTGTTGGCAAGTAACAGGTGCTAAGGAGAGACTTCACAGAAAATCCACCTCTGATCTCTGTTCTTCCTTCCCTCCTTACGATATCCTGACTTCAACTGCAACCTGCTGGAAAAGTTCTGCCAGATAAGTCAAATATTACACTACAGAAAATGAAGTTTATGTTGCAGATGTGAACCTGCAATTTCCACATGATTTGTGTGTATTATAATGTATTAATCAGGAAGCACTATGTAAATGTGTGTAAATGCAAACCACGATCTTAAATCAGTTTTGCATAATGCAAGTAAACAAATTAATCTCCCAATGTGCTTGTAAATGTTAATAAAAACTTGATATTAACCGTTAAGTTAATGTCACTAGATGATAATGTTACTGGATGAGAAAGCAGTGTTGTATGTCACACGTGTCCTTTAAATGCAAATGAGTACAATTTACATGTCCAAGATACACATGTTCTTGAGAACTCCAATTGCTGTTTGCTGCAAGTCATGTAAGCTCTACTTTATCTGTCAGCAATTTCTTTTAAAAACACTGCCTCCTCCCTGGAGAGAGTAAACCATCCAAAATTAAATGTAAGGAACCCTTGAATATTTGAAGAGTGGCAGTGACTGTGTAAGTAGGAGTATGCATAATTTAAAGGGGTTCTGGCAAGACAGACCTAAAATTTTGGAGCAATTAATGAGGCTGGAAATTGAATTAAGCTAAACTGTAACCCTAGGAAAGCTGGCTTTATCATCCTAGCCTTTTGAAAACAAAAAGAAGCTAGGTCAGCCTCTGTCCAGTTGCATGTTTGCTTGCACTTCAAAGCGTCCTGCAAGATTTGGAAGCAACACCCGGGAATAAGCTGGCCAGAAAGTTCAGTCACTATTCAAACAGACCAGGATGTCTTGGATGAAATTCATCAAGAGTTGCCAAGCTGAATGAGCACTTTGCATGGTACAAAGAGGTTCTTGATGAAGCCTCTCCGATGTGACAATCTGAGGTGTTACTGCACACTGATGGAACCGAAAAAGGGAATTATTTTCTATACAATATTTTGACAGTCTCCCTGTACATGCTGAAAGTTTGTAGCAGCCTGACAAAAGCAGCAAAGGGATGCTCAAGACTACTTGTGAGGCGTACAATAAGACCTTGATGTGCAAGTTTCCAAGGAAGGAAATGAGTTGTATTTTGAATCCTAGTAGAGCTTCAGCTGAGAGAAATTAGGTCAAGCTGGCAGCAGAGGCTGAGCCCCGTGTACTGCACACATCCTCACAGAGCACATACAGCCCAGCACCTTTCTGGATCAGATCTATACATGCATTTTCTCATGCTACCTGTAAAAGTAGAGCTAATTAAAAATGCACAGAGAAAACACAATTTGTGGTTCAGGTTCTCTTTGTCCAAGGCTGGGATGAGTTACAGCATCCTCAAGGCTTTGCCCAATGGAAGAAGTGAAATGAAGCTGGAAAACAAGAGCACTGCCATAATAGCAAGATTTCTCACCAAACTCACCTGAAGCAGATTTCCTTGGGCATGCTGTCATCCCTTCATGTCTTCCAGAGGGACAAGAAGAAGAAAACATCCTTCCAGGTACTGAAATGGTGACAGGCAACTCTGGGGTCTTGTGGCCTACTCCTGGGTAGATCACAGACTCACCTGCTCACTGTTCCCCTGCCTATGTAGGAAAATCTCATCCTTTTACAGCATGGGGAGATCTCATTTGGGTGGTTTGTGCACAGTGTTGTAAAGAGATGAGTATTTCTCTTTCAAATCTCCAAAGGAAACAAACAAAAAGCCAGGCTGAGACTCTGACTGGCCCTTCAGGTTGAGTTCTGTCAACATCCCAAATCATCTCCCAGCAAAACTTCCTGCACTATTTCTGACTACATCCCAGGGAGATTCCTACACTTCTTTCTCCAAACAGCAACCATGAACACAATACTTTTGCAAATGAAAATGCCAGATGTCCTTTTCCTCTGCTCCTTGGCTTTACCACACTTCATACAAATCATACCAAGTCACCTACCTTATCACGTGTCTGGATGCCTCAATTATTTTCCCTATAAAATTTAAGTCTCATTTAACTTCAAGAAAATTGGATGCTAATGCATGCAAGATCTCAGGGTATTTGCATAATATATGTAAACTGTGGCATCTGTCAATTTATTTGTTCATGTAAATGCTAATATTAACGTATTTCAGTTTAGCATCAAAATCGCAAACTCTTTGAAGTGAGGACTATGGCAGAGTGAAGCATCAAACGGACAAATCTCCTCTGCAAACAGGACCTAAATGGTTTTGATCAATGTTATGTCAGGGTTTCACCCTGCTGGCACAGCATTTCACTTTACTTGCTGCCTCCCAAATTAATGACTGGTACTGAAACTGTCCAACTCCACAGCAATAGTGTTGTTAAGAGGGGTGGAGTCATTTTGACCAAGACAAAATGACCCCTGAAGCCACCAGTCATGGCTTACATTCAGTGTGCATCCCCAAGCATACATTTCTGATTAAATCCTACCCAACCTGCTACCTACTTCCCCCTCTGTGGCAGGTGCTACTGAGGAGGGAACTCTTGTACCCTCTCAAGGGAGTTTCATATCCTCAGCTCAACCCAGGGCATCCTCCAGGATTAGTTGCTAGTTGAGATTAGTATCACAAGATTTTAGGCTCAAGAGAATTCATTGGTTTACCTCATTAGTAAATACTTCAGCCCTTCATAAAGAGATTTTAAAAACAAATAAACATTTCTAGCTTCAGTAATGGAAATTTCTAAAGGCACCTGAGCATCTAAGACCTATTGGTTTTCAATGAGATGGGTTTCAATTTGACAAATTTCTCGCGTGCTTCTAAAAATCCTTCCCTACTTGATGCAAACGTGGCAAAAGCATTAACTATTTATTTCTTCCCAGTGCTGATGGCCCATATCTGGGGGTGCCTGGGGGTGCACTGAGTCTAGGATGTGTAGAAGGGTGATTTGAACAGAGGCAAGCAAGTGTTAAGTGACTGAACTCTGGATTCAGGGCTCATCCGTTGAGACTAAAGTGGCAGAGAAATTGGCCCTGCCCTTTGTGGCAGAAACTACTTTATTCCCTCAAAAAAAGGATGTAGAAACATTCCCAGAGCCTGTGTTTGAGCACCAAAGATCTGCCTTATTCTATCACTGCAAAATAATACTCTACATGGAGAGACAACAGTCAGAGTTTCCAAGCCAGGGAGGAACTTTCCCTTTCTCCTCTTCAGGAAATTTTCCCTTGGGAGCTGGGGAAATAGAGAAGGAGGAAACGAATTCCTTTTTTTCTGCTTCGATGCGAGCTTACACACCAGTCTGGAAGGAGTGGTGAGCACACGGTGTAAGTCACTTAGCATTCCAGTGCACCTCCCCTGCGAAGGGCAATCGCTTACCCAAGGCCTAACCTTGCAGCTAGCAGGCCTCGGTGTCTTGCCTCCTCAGCAAGGATAACTAATCAAAGAGCCACAGAGACAGGTACAAAGCGTCAGGCTTCTCCAATTTTAATCTAACTCCTCAGACAAGAAAGCAGCCATAAAGCCCTTACTCCCTGCATGTAAAAAGAGGAAGGTGAACAGAGACAGAAAAATGAGTTGCCACTGCAGCACAGAGAGAGCCCTGAAGTGGCCTGAGGAGGAAGAATGTCTCAACAGTTGATTCCTAAGCAATGTGAAGCTGCAAAGCTAGAAGAAGTGGCTGGTTCATTACAACTAGCTCTTTTTCGTTCCAAATAGGATGGTTTTACCTGTATCTTAACACAGCAAGGTTCAGCTTCCAGAGCTGAAAAAGGAGTATCTGTGTGCAGGAAAGGACCAGAGCCTATGGAATTACCTTTATTACATGGAAAAGTCCTTACATGTGTAAGGCCTAAGAGAAGCTCTGAAATTGTTTGCTTCCATAAGAACATCAGATAATACCCCCCAGGTATGGGAAATACACCTTTGCAGATGCCTTTTCTGTAACTACAATCCTAGTCCCTTGCTCAAATGTCGAAAAGGCACATTGAACAGCTGTTTTTCACTGACATAATCTTGGCAAATCATCTATGAGGGCAAACAAACCCAGCAGCACTCACGTTAACAAAGACAGAGATGTTTCAAGAAGAGTATCCAAGGTCTGTGCACTCAAAACCTCCGGACTCCTGCCCTTGCTGTACGTATGTACTGGAAGGACTTCTGTCCTCCCTCTGGCCTGGTTGAATGTCTACCTGAAAGACCTGAGATCCAAGCAGTTTGGTGCAGAGACAAGGTGAGCAAAATGCAAGCTGTTCCACTTCGTCATTAGGCCCTCTGGGTCTAAGAGAAGAGATGAGCCTGCTGCTTCACTCCAGGGAAAGAAAGGTGAGCGAGCACAGAGGCTGGACTAGAATGGCCCTTGGCTGAATTTCCAGCATAGCACATGGCCACAGCCCCAGTTCTGGAGCCTGAGACATTATGCTTGGAAATCTGAGTCGTCAGAGCATTTGCCAAGTTTTTGCTTTAACTCTGTTTTGCTCTATGTATTTGCCAGTAACAAACACAGAGCTAGTTCACAATGGTCACAGATACAAAATACCATGTTCTTCCTAAGGAAGCAACAGGAATCTTTGAGGTACTGGAGCAAAGTAAGGTAAACAATACCCCTAAGCTATCTGTAATGACTTCTCTGCCCTCATAAATCACTGAAGGACACAAAGCAGTCTCCCATAAAGGAGCAAGGGCCATTTTCCTTAACATGCAAGGGCAGGAGGTCACAAGGGCAAAAAGGGTGGGACTAGGAGGCAGAAAAAGTGGGAAGAAGGGTAAATAGCCAGATACTCACTGGAGGAACAACCTAGATTTGTAACTAATAATGACAAAATCTTCATAAGGGGAAGTCTCTCTCTTCTTCCCTGTAGGAGTCAAAAAGCAAACTCAAATAGTGCATGGCGTAGAGATTGGCAACAGGCAGAGACAGGCTAACTCAGATGCAGAGAGGCCAGGAAGTTGCTTCAGGATTTGGTCTCTTTTATGCTAACAGGACTCTCCCTCTCTTTTTTCCACCAAGAGGTAATGTTCCCATGGATCCCCTTTCACACCTGTATATGGGGCTCAGAATTCAAGAACCCACCAGTCTAGTTGGTCTACACCACCAGTACCTCCAGATCCTCCCTATCTACTTCACCCAAGTCAATATAGACTTAAGCACAAGACAAGATTTTTATCTAGGATTCTTCTGCACACTGCTAGAGGTGTTGTCTAGGCTGATATTGAGACTTTACTGATTTTCAATCTTCTCAGTCAGTGCCAAACACAATATTTTAAGCTATATGGCATGCTGTTTGCTTCTTCCCTTTCAGCCTACCGTGTAGAAGGTACCCAGAAAAAAAGGACAGGAGCAACAGAGAAGGTCCCCTGCTAGCTGATGGGGCAGGGTTTTAATGATTGTGTGGAAGATGGGAGCATGAGGGAGGGAAGCTGAAATACATATACAGAAGGTTTGATTCACTCAGGCACATGGAACACCTTCAAGGCAGAATGAACACAGCAACCTACCGACTTTCCTTGACCATTCCAGAAACCAGCATCTCCTGTCTTCTGAGCAAAAAGGATCCACAGTATCTGCTGAGGATCCACCTTGATCCACAGCAGGGTGGAGTGTGTGCTAGCACCTCCTCAAAGGCAATGTAGTACTCCAGCACCTGGAGTCAGAGCCCTCAAAGGACATAGAGAGCACTGACACCTCACTGCCTTCAGAGGAGCAGAGAATCACAACCATCATTTCTAAGAGGGTCTGGAGTGCTGAGATGACATACTGTTCTCTCTGGAATTGGCAGAGGCAGTCTGCTTCCTGTAAGAAACCAGAGGGGTGTAAATTTTTTTTTAAGGAAGGAAGAATGGCACCAATATATCCTGCAAGAGGACACTACCTTGTTCTCTTACTCAGAAGGAAATGTGAAGAGACCTTGGTTTAACTCCTGTGCCTCACATAAAAATAAAAGCAGAATTTTTTCAGTCCTTCATTATTGTCTTACCTCCTTCATACCTGCCTCCCACTATTGATACCTCAACTACTCAAAAATCATAAATCAAGAAGAAAAAAAAATCATAATCAATGCTACCACTCAGAAGCAATTCATGATCATTTTAAATTTGCCTTTTGGTTTTTTGAGTCCTTGGGATTCATTCTGTTCTTATTTTCAAGGTTTTCTTCCCAGCAACCAGAGAGAAAAAATACCTTTTCGTATAAAACGAGTTGTGTTTTTTCCTTTTTTTTAATATAATCACAAGATTCCAGTTACCAAGATTGAATACCAAGATTGAAGAAAAATATTATGTATTGTGAAACTTACAGTAAAAGCCATGACAATAGTATCCCTCTCTCATACACCACTGCTTCTGTCTTCCTTCTTTTCTCTCAGTAACTAAACAAAAACACCCTCTGCACAGATTTTATTCTTGATCATTTTATTTTGGTGGTTTTCATGCTACATAAAAATTAGTTTTTATATCAAAAAATTATTCACAATATTTCCAAAATAGTTCAAGTTTTTTTTTTTCCTTTTTGTGTTTTTTAAATATTTTTAATGTATTTTTATTTCTTTTTTTTTTTTTTACTGCAGCTAGGGTTACAAAACATCCCATTTCCTCTCGCCACCACCAATTCACTGTCGGTTCCCTTTTACATTTGCATATGTAAAAAAAAAAAAGAAAAAAACCCAAAACTTTTTATATCATTTACTTGAGAAATAAAAAGTCATTTGGCACTCATGTCTCTGTGGCTCTGATTTTCACCAGTGAAGTGGCTGGAGGTGGGCGTGTGTGTGTGCGTGTGTGTGTGTGTGTGTGGATGTGCACACACATATGCATGCATAAAGGGTATGAAGAGGAGGCAAAATTTGGGCAAAGATGGTCTCAGAAGCAGATAGGATACATCTGCTGTGCTCAACAGCCGGATGGGTGGCCAGGTTCACCACAACGTACCAACAGCTCAAGAGAAGAGGAGGTAGCAGTGTTGGGCAGTAGAAGACTTAGACTAGAGGTGAGTATTTCTTTTTCTTTTGGTTGATAGACTGAGCTTATCAAACGTGCTCTCCAAAGTAAATGTACATTAGTCAGAAAGCAAATACAGCTGAAGCTGACCTGTGCCAGGTCTAGAGACGCTACCTGCCCCAACCCTAGTAGACACAACTGTCCTCCACTACTGTTCTCAGCCACTTCCAAGTGCCAAAGGATGAAGGTGCTGGGTTTTCCTTTAGGTGTCCTGATAGGGAGAGCTGGCCAGTTGCCCATGCACCACCTTTGATTCCTAGTTCACAGTCTATGAGACTCTGCTCGGCATTGAATGACATCGTCCAAATTGAGAGTCATCCTTACCCACTTGCAAATAGGTCAGGAGAGGCAAGGCTGAACACCTCTGGCCCATTTAGGGTCATTCATTTGTCCCTGTTGCAGACCTACATTCCTGGCTCCTGCTCCAGCGTGGGAAGGATCTGTGCAGGGGCCAGTGAGCTATCTTCCCCTGCCTGCCCTCCAGCCTGACCCACAATCCACACATACCAGAGGATAATCTGCTGTGGATGATCATTCCCTTTGGGTCAGGCCCCTCAGCAGCTATAGGGTTCTTGTCCCAAGAATGGCCATGGAAACTGCCAATTCCATCCTTTTCTGGGCAATCCTGCATGGCTTCAGAAGGGCAGGACCCGAGGGTCAGACAGCCTCTCTGCCTTGCAGCAGCCTTTGCTCGGCCAAAGCTCGCTGGAGAAATGTTTTAATGTTTTTTAAGGGAAAAAAAGAGAAAAATTTTAAAAGGAAGGAAAAGAGAGGGAGTATCAAAAAAACCAAAAAAAACCCCACAACAACAACAAAAAAATTCCAAAGCCCACTTGTGCAACAATTAAATATTTTGTTTTCTGTGACTCCACAGGGAAGTCAGTGAAAAGCTACTTTCCGAAAGGCTGCTGCCTCCACTATATACCAGCTCTCACCTCCAATTACAGATGGTGCTTTGGTCACTGGCAAAGAGACGTTTCAAGATAGCCCTGCCATTCAGGAAAAACATGTACAAAGGAAAGACCCCAAATACAGCTGAACCATACAAACAATAACCGCACAGAACTGAGGTCTCGGAAAGTTGTATTGCTGAAAACACCTCCCTGCGCCCACTAAAAGGACTGTGTAAACAAACAAACAAACAAACATACAAAATAAATCAACAGCTAAACAACAAACCTTTCCCCCCCCTCCCCCATATTAGAAATTTTGAAAATGCAAAGCTAAAAAGAGCAGTTTGCTGTGTTTCTGACCACAGGTGAGAGACAGCCTGCTCCAAAGATAGGAAAAGCAACCAGACAGGCAAAGAGGCCTCCAAAGCTAGCAGCTTTCTGTGCTAACCTCCACATTGACTGCTGTCCAGTGGGAAGGTCATTTCCTACAGCACCTCTTGAAGGCTCCAGCTTGCTAGGAGCTTTTAGGTGTATATCATGTTGATAATTGCAATAATACTTAAATCACACACACACACGTGTACAAGCATTCACACACATATATCTTCTCGCCCATAAAAGACAAACCTGGCAGAGCACAGGACACAATTTGATGAAGAGGAAAGAGCGGCTGGACATGGAAGAAAGCAGAGGAGGTGGACAGGTGTGGTCTGATAGAATGAGTCACTGGAGACCACAGATTATTCCGTTACATTTTATATATATAAAGATAAAGAAACTATCAAAGAGGCCCAGTGACACCAGCACTACAGGGCTGGTTAAGCAGATAGGATAAATGATGAGGGCCCTAGCCCCTAAATGTTGCTCCTTCCTTGTCTGACTAATCATGGCATCTCTTCATTGGGTCCTGATTGTCTTTTCTGGCTGCTGACAGAGGACAGCAGTGTCTTGTTCAGCAGTTTGGCCAGTTAAAGTGCTGTGTTGATTGGCACTGTAGGGCCCTCCCAACAGGTCATCCTCTCTGGTGCTAGCAGTGTTGTGATCTCTCCTGGAAATGAATGGGATGGAGAATGGCTGCAGAAAGTTCACTCTCTTCCACCCTCCCTTTTCACTGTTCCCTCTGAGGAAACTGAACCCCTCCAGAATGTGGGATTTGCAAGCTCCCTACTCAGCTCCAAGCAGCAACAGTGACGTTCTTCCAAATAGCAGAATGGGAGGCCAATTCACCTCAGCTCAGCTTTTTCCTGTGTCTATCTGACACAAGACCAAGAAAGGACAGGCTAGTGCTTTCCCACAAGTGGAATTTCAGTGCTTGCATTTTTCTAGGAGGCAGCAAAATGAATAGCAAGGGAGTCTCTTGTTTCAATCACAGATCAGGTTGACCAGATCTCTCTCTTAAAAGACCTTACTGGTCAGTGTGTGATTGTCTTCCTGCTCCGCCTACCAGTTAAGGCCAAAGTAGGTAATGAGTGTGGCACAATGGTTTGGAAATGTGGCACAGCAGATTTAGCACAGAAGTGAATGAACACATGGAATGGGTTTCTGGTGCTGTAGTCAAACCCTCTACAGGAGTCTGCATCCCAGCCTCATCACTGATTCACAGCTGGTCCCCCGGAATCCAAACAAAGCAGCCATGCCAGGGTGTACCAGGTAAGCAACAAGAGAGTTGCCAAGTTACCTGCAGGTACTCATCATCTGGCTTTAGCAGCATACACCTCCCAAAACTTTTCTCTCAGCTCAAACACGTGCGTACAAACACCTAAGCACACACACAGTGGCACCACACATACAAATGTGTGCAGGCTGCATAAATACACATACCAATATGAACCCACCCCTGCCCCCCACAAGTAGACACGTGCAAGAAATACAGACAAGTAGCAACAGGCATGCAACACACACATGGTGATCCCAAGCAGAGGGAACGCCTCTAAGCTATGTTCAAGCATGGTAAGTTCCTGGGAGATGAATCCTGGCAAAATGCACTGCAGAAACAGGCCCACACGAGGAAGAGGATCCAAAAAAGGCATTCCAGACATCTAAACCCCTAAGTAGCTATTCTGAAAGCTCCTTGACTTTCACAGGAGTTTAGCTGCCTGTGAAGATGGATCTGGTTCCAAGGCCTAGAAGGAAAGCAGAGGGAGAAAGTACAAAACTTGAATCTTATCCCCTTGACTGATTTTTGTCTGTTCAGGGGCAGGTATAACCTTTTTCCAGTTGACATTGGACTTAGCAGCCAGTGCCCAAGGGCCTAGAGAGAAGTCTCACATAATGGATGCATTCTCTCTGGACACGCTGCAAATGTTGCTGGTATGTCATACTTGTGGCACATTGAATAAGCAAAGGAAACTCAGCAAGGAGTCTGGTGATGTTCAGAAAGGTAACTCACTCTTCTGGCCATAAATTAATCTATGGGATGTACTCCCAAGGAGATACCTACCTGCATCATTGAGGTAGCACTAAATGGGCCAGCATTTCCAACTCCACGTATATTTAGAGTTCTGCCAGGAGTCACTCAAATGCACAAACATACACCTTCTCCCAGACTGACAGGTATTTGCAGCCACGTGTTCACAGATACACAGACCTCTGTGAACCGTGCTGGGACAGCTATGCCAACATCATAGTACATCAGAAGGATGACTACCCTCCTCACGCCTGTGAGCAGAGCTCCATTCCACATGGCTGTGGTGGTTTCTCTCACCCAGAAATCAGAAACACAGGCCTGCAATGGAATGGCAGGTTGAGCAAGAGTTAGCTGCAGCTGGGAGAAGACTGCTGCTCTGAATAACCTCTGGCCAGGCTGACCCATTGCATCGCTCCCTGCACTGCCCATGTGCTTTCATACAACTGCACTACACACACAGAGAGCCTGGCTGGCCCTTTCTCAGACTGTGGCCAGCAGATGCTTATGTCTTCAGGGATAAGCAGCCAGTGCCAGGGATATTGAGGATGGTGGGTTGATGGACGTTCATTAAGGAACAATGCAAATTGTCTAGAAAGAGAAGGAGGGAGATCTCTTGGCCTCTGCCTGGAGCTGCTACCAGTTTCTCATTGGCTCTCTCTATGCTCATTCACCATCCTATCACTCCTGCCTTATTGCCATGACACCAGACAACAAATTCTAGGCAGATAATGCCAAATACCAGCTTGTGTTGACTTGTCAGACAGAAAGGGACCAAATACTACCAGACATTCACTCCCAGATCTGCAAGACAGCAGAACATCCCATAGGTCTTTAAAAGCCTCTGGGCAATAGAGGAAGTGCCCTGTGCTTTTAAAAGATAGCACACTTCTCTCCAGCAGTCTTGCTTTATACATATAGAGTAAAAGCAAAGAAACTCCTGATGTGGGTCAACCTAGAGTGGATAAAAACTATATCTGTCCCTGCTATAAATTCACCAGTCAGCCATCAAGGACAGAAATCATGTTCTTTCTCTGGGCTTTCTCAGAAAATACAATTTCACTGCTCTCTTACATGGGCAAATTTGCCATACTGATAATTTCTTATTTCTTGAGTGTGCAAGAGCAGAACACCACCTCAGTGAACATGACAGAGAAGTCAAAAATAGCTACAAAATATCATCTTCTAAAAATCTGGTCATGGCTAGAATTTTCTAGGAGAGAAGAAGTAGAGGCCTGCCCTTCACTCATCTTCTACACAGCATTRCACAGGCTGATGAAGACAACAGAGCAACAAGACAGTAGCAAGAGAAGGAGAGTGGGGCAAACAGCCAACATACATCGTTCTGAGGGAAGAGGGATAGAGACGAAATCAAAGAATCAGTGTAAGATGGGAAAGTAGATAAGAGGCCAGGGAGATGAGGCAGTAAGTGGCTGGAGAGATCAAAACACCTGAAAATGAAGTTCTGCTAAGGGGAAGGACAAAGAGCAGAGGAAATAAAGTGGTCAAGAATGGCACAGAGGGTCTGAGACCATGCCACCTCCCCTTTCACTGGTACTGGAAAGGCCACAAAAAGAGGGAGAAGGAAGAGCTGGTCAGGAGATAAAGGCCCATAGGGAGATCCCTGTAATCCACAGCAACAAATGTACTCTGCTGACATCCCAGGGAGAAGACAATGGGGACCAGGAAAGAGGAAGTAATCAAAGAGCTAAGCACATAGAGAAGGAAACAGCCCTGTGCCTCACACAAACAGTCCCTAGCAATCAACACAGCTTTTATTACAGGAAATTATTAACACCCTCTGCTACCCACCACCCCTCACCAATCCCAAACCTCCCCTGTCTGGGGACCCTTTCTTGGCACACACATATAACATCCAGATAAACTTTCCGAACCAGCAAAAGCAACCACTGAAACAACTTCAAACACCACAGACCAATAAAACCACAATTTAGAAGTTAACTTTCCCCACCCCCCCATGCCATTATTTAATAAGGAAATACTGTACAGATATAAAACCCACCCTTTTCCCAACCTGAATATAATTGCTTGAGCTAGTTTCTGTACATATATACACATGTATTTACACAGTAATGCTGCAGTCAAGAAAGCAGATGATGTAAAAGTCACAAAGTGAATACATAAATTAAATAACTACCAGCAGAACATTAGGAAAGGTCACGCTGTTCCTACTTAGCAAAAATGTATTGTGGGATAGAGTCATTAAGTGTACTGCAATGTACTCTGTGTCGTGTGTGTGTGTGTGTGTTTATGTGTGTGTGTGTTTATGTGTGTGTGTGCACATACAGGCACGCAAACCTCATGGCTTCCTGCTGTGCCAGGTTGGGTCATGTATGTTTCACTTCCCCAGTATGTCTCATATGTGTGTGCGTGCCCAGAGGAATCCCTGTTCCACAGCATGGAATTATTTTCTGACCTGTTGGAGTGTATACCAGTGCTTGCTCTGAACCTTTAATGGCAGGAAGCCAGCAGGTTAAGAGATCTGTAACTACTAACACATCACAGAGATCCTCCTTTACCTCAGCACCCAGGGGACTGTACCCTTGACATTGGCAGACATGAGTCCTGCTCTCTGCTATATGGTTTCACTGTCTTTTTCTATACACAAGCAAGTTTATGCTGTGTCAGTTTTGTTGTCAGCAATGGCAGAAGGGTGCCAGAATTCACCCAAATGGCATGGCTAGGAGAGGAATTTGGGGATTCTCAGGAAATGGAGAAAAAAGTCAAAGCCAATTGCAAAGTGGTTTTCATTGTTGCTGTTCTAGTGGCAGACACCCTGGTCTGTCTGCAGTCAGCCCCAGGGAGGTCCAGAGGGCCCATGACAAAGATGAAGCAATAGTATTCATATTGCCAGTGAGACACTCGGCACCCCTGTTTGCCTTTGATGGGGGAGGAGAGAGGAAGCCACAGGGAAGTGTAGGTGAACGCAGCGAGGGTCTATGGCTTGGAAATCTATTTGGCTGCAAATTGAAATAAGCCCTTGTGGGGACAACAATCAGGTCCCACTAGTTACTATCTCGATGTGCCCTGCAGCATCCAGCAGCATGGTAGGTGTGTTCCAGGTGGACACGCCAGGTGTGTTCAGCAGCAGGGAAGCACTTATGGGAAAGAGTGGGTGCAGACAGGGATCGTGGCTTGGAGTCTGTCCCCATTTGTTGCCAGCAATTTGGTTCCTTTCTTGCACACGGCTCCCAGGGGCTCCTATGGTGACCAAGGCATATGCCACAGAGGAAGCATAATTGGACCCTACCCTTTGCTAGCTTGGATTGAGAAGGAAGGGTGAAGTGTAATTCCTTAGAGCGAGGGCACAGAGGGTCAGCACAAAGTCCTTTCATCAACACTCCTGATCTTTATCCCCTTCCATTTTCCTTTTTTTTTTTGGCAACCAAAAATGTGTGGGGAAGTGCAACCTCCCACCCTTCTCCATGGAAAGGGCTCATCAAAGGTTGCTTGACTGGAGTGGAGGATGTGTGAAAGGCCTAAGTCTGATCATTGGCTGTGTTCCCAGGCTTGCTTCCATCTGTTGATAAGCAATGGAGGTGGGAGGATATGCCATATTTGATAGAAAGCTCTAAAGCAACGACTTGCCTATGAAGATCCCTGAGGTATCTCTGATCACTCTAACCTGTCACCACCATCATATTCATTCTTTGTCTCCCCCTCTCTCTTTTGCTGGCAATTTTGCTGTGAGCAGCAACCTGATCTGAAGGTACAAAGGGGATGCTAGTGTCTTCTTGGAGTGAGGAGCTCAATGTCAGCAGGCATTGCTGAAGAAGAGGTCCATCCTGGCAATTCTTAACTCCTCCACCAAATCCTTTGGGACACCACAAAGGAACCTTCCTTCCCCCATATGCTGGAAATTGAAGTATCAATTCCCTACAGGCAAAGTTCATACTTTGATATTGCTGAGCATTTTGAACCCACTGGGGTTCTCACCTGGAGAGTTCTGACAATGCATGCTGGATTTCAGAGAGAATGGGATTTTTGTTGTTTTTGAGGTGGGGATGGTGTGCTTCATTGTCTCAACTGACAACAAGTTCTGACTGCAGCTTTTCTTGCCTGCTTAAGATGTGGCATTGCAAGTTCTGATACTGCCCTCACTGGGAGGCATGATGGGAGACAGAGAACTACTACACCAGCCTGTGTTGTGTTGCACTACAGTAAAAAGCTGGTGTGAATACTCCAACAAGGTTTATGATGTGGAGATCCATGGCTGCAAGTTCTACCTGCCAGCTGCTTTCCACTGTGCATGCCACATTTCTGATATTTTTTTGAATATTTCCTCCATCTCCTTCATACACATCCTCCTTCAGCTGAGTACATACACTCCAGTATCACTTCAGAAGAACATGGCTCATGAAAATACCTCTCAGAGAGCCATGCCTGGGGCTAGAAGTGAGGAGGTAAACGTCAGAAACATTGCCAAAGGTACCTAATCTTTCCCAGGAGGCTGTCTGCAAATATTCAGTAGAGGTCACCAAGTGTGGAGGACACAATGGTTTCTGCTCAGTATTCTTGTGTGCAGAAACCTTCAGAGAGAGGAAATGTTCCCAGCCACTGCCCCAAAAAATACTGGTGTTTCTACAGTAGAGAGAGAGAAATGGTAAGGGAGGGGATGTGGAGTTTTGTCAGGCTCTGGTATGAAATCCCATTCTTTTCTGGACAGGTAATAAACAGCACATGGGTGGTTTCCTAGTATAGACAACACCTGCTGCTAATATTACCTGTTTGATTCACTTGAATACTTACAATGAAAATACACCAAATCTAAAATTCTAAATATATAATCAGAGTTTAATAACATCATTGATTTATTTTCTGGATTATGAATTACACCCTCCCCCCTCCCACCCCTTCCCCTTCATCTCTGTCCCAAAACTTGTTGACCTGTCAGAACTAAAATAAACAAAGCAACCAGAAAAGATCTCTTATAGTAGAAAGGATTAACCTGATGGACACGTGGCCTAATATATTATGGGAGAAGGCAAAATACCAGACTCCTGTGGTTAGACCAGTGGTTCAGTCCATAATTTCCAGTTCTTCTTTTCTGGTTGCCCTAGAGCATTCATTTGAGTGGTTTGTGGCACAGTTGATATTTGCAGAGCACTCAGAGTGTTAACAGTGCTACAACAGTATGAATACTAGATAATGATTTTGGCAAACTATCATTTGCCGATCAGCGGAACAAGGGACAGATCAGTTCGGAGAAAATATGAACCAACTTTCAACCCGGAACACAAAAATCAGAACCTTTAAGAAGAGATTTGAAAAAAGTTCCATTAACTTCTTTTTGGTTTGTTTTCAGCTTAATTTCCCTGCAGAGCCACCCTCCAGGTTTCCTCGTTCCAGGTGGGGAGGGACGGAAAAGTACCGAGATAACCGCCAAAGAGATTAGCTGCCCTCGTCAGCTGTCAAGCTCCCCAACCCCAAGCCCTTAGGAAATACCAGAAATTATCACGAGCTTTCCCAGGTCCAAGATTTCTAAACCAAAGTAGCATTGGAGAAGTCTCTTAATGTCAAAGTGATGGTCCAACCTGAGTGGCCAACTTGATGGTTCACCCCACCACTATCAAGACAGTGTAGTGCCTTGAGGCCCAAACTCCACAGAGAGATGCTGGTACAGAGAGTTTATACGCAAAAAGGAATTGGGGGCGATCCCATCAAAACATGAAACCCTGCTGGCAAGGCTTGAAGTGACGTTCCGGCGTCTTCCATTCATGAAGATAAAGGTGACAGGGCAATAGAGGGGGCCTCAGGGGAACACAACACACATGGGTTTCTCTCTCTCTCTCTCTCTCTCTCTTTTTTTTTTSCTCATTCATACGGCCTCGACCTGCGTAAACCGCTTCCAAAAATGCAGCCTGAAAAGTCATAGAAAACAAACAGAACGGAAACAAACTTCCCCTCCCTCCCACCCCACAACCTGAATATTCACGAGAAGAGAAACACCAATTTATACAAAAACGCAATAAAAAAGAAATATTTACAAATGAAAGGAACGCCTTCTTGGTGGCCGCTGTCAGAGGTGTCTGACAAGCTGCCATGTGTTCTGGATTGCAGATCGCTCTGTTAATTTGTTTGGTTTCTTTTTTTTCTCTTTTCCTTTTTGTCCTTGTAATGAGAGAAGAGGGAAAGAGGAAGAAGTTCCCTTACCCCAAAGACTAAGGGATGGCATTACAAAGACTCTTCCCCTCTTTCTTCCTTAATTTCCTCAGTGAAATATAAGAAAATATTCCCCTCACCAACCCTGCCCACCCTCTCCTCACACGCTTTGACTGTACAGGTAAATCACACCCTCCCCCCTGCCTCAACTTAAAAAATAAATAAAATAAATAGGTAAATAAATAAAAGGCCTTCTGTTGGCTTAAAAAGAGAAAGACAAGATAAGATAAAATCAACCATGGTGTGGTGAGGAATGTGAGAGAGGTGGCTTTCAGGTCCAAGAAATGTGGCTCATAAAAACAGGGCTACCATCTCCCTTCAGAGTCAATCCACAGCAGTGTCCCCATGCTCTCAGCACAGGACTCTCTCAACCCTTCCCCTGGTGAGCCATGGTGATTGAGACACTGGGACAGACCCAGCATAAGCAGTAGGGACTTTGCCATATCTCTCAGGATGGGAGAGGTTGGTCCACATCCCCGCCTCAGGAGAAAGATGACACATGAAAGGGGTGTTCAGCTTCTCACTCCTACCATTGCTCCTTTTCCTTTAGTTTAACTTGCATCTAAAATGATACAATGGAAAGAAAAAACACTCTTGTCGATACTAAGTGCACCAGGAAAGCTGTCACTACAACTGCAGGGATGGGAAACCCTAGGCTATTCCAGCTTTGCACCTGTGCTAGTATCTCTCTCTTTCACACAGAGGCACACGCGCATGTACACACACATCTCAGCTTTGCACGTCTTGTCTTCAGTCTTCGGCACAAGCTTCTGTGCTCTCTGGCATTTATTCAAGCACATCCCTCCCCAGGAAGACAAGCTGTGTACTTCCTCTGTACATTCAATAGTAAATATACGTATGTATTTCCCATGGGTGCGTACACCCTCCTCCCATTTCCACATGTGCAAGGAGGCATCGAAACAGTCCACCAGCACCACCACCACCACACGCACCCTTTTTATGGCATTTCTTCTTTCCTCTCCAGCATTGGCAGAGGGCACCCTATTCTTTTTGTTGCAACCCGCTGGCCAAGGGTAGAGAGAGCAGAAGGATTAAGCTCCTATTTTGCCTCCCCTCCTCGCTGAAAGGACATGCCAAAATGGGCTTGGTGTCCCCTGAAGTTACAGTGAAAAAACTCCCCACCTTTCCCTACTCTTAAGTTCTGTTCTACTGTGTTTGTTCTCCAGACACCTCCTAGGATCGTGGGTTTATTTTGCTTTCTTCACAGACAATTCAAGTATAAAGTTATCGTATATACTCGCGTATAGGCAAACCCATACTGTATACTGCTCCCACCCTTGAAGTATGTCACAACTAGGAGCAGCTTGCAGCTATCAAACCAACCCTGTTCGTCTCTCCTCAAATTCTTCTTATTTCAGTGCAAACCAGCATCTTTTGTCTGAGTTTGGGAAACCAGCCCTGGAGACAGGGAGGCTGCTGATCAGCTTTCTCAAACTCAGACTCCATTTCTTTTCTCTCTCTCCCACTGGTCTGCCACAGATTCAATGGCTGTA
The DNA here is from genome assembly GCA_018881555.1 of Amblyornis subalaris. Taxonomy (NCBI): domain Eukaryota; kingdom Metazoa; phylum Chordata; class Aves; order Passeriformes; family Ptilonorhynchidae; genus Amblyornis; species Amblyornis subalaris. The sequence continues at coordinate 10,061,996 of JACAXG010000009.1, read as the reverse complement.
ATAGCCATAGTGAAACCACTAGCCTGACCTGCAGACAAATCTTCCCTCCCTCCCTCCACACCCCCCAGCAGACAATTCAAAATTTTAGCGTAAAATTTCTCAGCATATACGCAAATATATATATATATATATATATTTCAGCCCTAAACCCCCATAGTCTTCACAAAATAATGTAACAAGAACCTCAATATAGCTAACATATAAGTGCATCATCAAGTTAGTCTTGTTATTCTCCCTTCACTTTCTCCATGTCTTAAACAGTACTCTTTTCTAGGCAGTTTTAGGAAGAGTTGCCTGAGCAAGCATATTTTCCTGCATGTCCATTATACTGCTGCTGCTGCCTCCTCCTTCCACACACACACGTGTGTGCGCACATGCCTTTCTCTACTGGGAGCCAGCAGAAGCGAAACACTAAAGTCACTGCTGCTCCTCCTCAGCTCACCCCTTCCCTGCCTTTTTCTCTGCTTCCTGAAATCACGAGCGAGGATATCCAACTCCAACATCACTGTAAAGTGCAATGGCCAGGAATGGAGGAGAATGGGAGGAGCGAGAACATGGAAAAAGAGATATAATAGGAGGGTTGGTAAAGGAGGAGGAAGAGGGGAAACCAAAGAGGTGGCACTTGTCACCAGTGCTGCACTACTCAGAACTCCAGTATCCCGCAAACTAAGGATGACTCAGGAGAGTAGCTGATGGGATTGCTCCCACCCCACCCTCCCATGCTCCACATACACCCCCAGTCCCTCCCCGCGCTCTTCCCCTCTCACTCAAACATCAGACTCAATACTGGAGAGTTTCTCATAAACATGCCCGTTGCTGGAGCCATTGAAAGCCCTGGGGTTTTTGTTGTTAGGCACACAGGGGTTGGACTGGTTCCCTATACAGATGTCCTTCTGGAAACGGGCTGGCACAGCCCCATGAAGGGCTGAGACCACCGGCTTGTTGGTGGTGACAATGGCTCGGAAGTCTGGCCTGGCTTTGGGCCCTCCTGCCACCACAGGCTGCCTGAAGAAATAAGACTTGCTGCCATGGAGCAAGCATTGGTCATCCCCAAAAGTGGGGATGAAAGGGTTTTGGGTGACCCGGTCGGGGTAGAGTGACTTGCTGAGCATGTAGCCCCCACTGCTGCCGGGGTTGTTGTGGTGGTGGTAGCTGGTGGCGGGCACTGAGGACTTGTTGTTGGCAAAGGTGGTCTCACTGGCTGGCATCTCAAACATGTGGGCGTAGGGGCTTCCCTCCAAAAAGCGGCCCTTGTCCTTGAGGCTGACGCTGCGGGGTGCCAGGGCTGAGTCATCCTTCTGAAGGTCCACAAAGGTGTCATAAGAGTGCTGCCGGCGGAGCTTGTTGCGGTTCTTCTTCTGCACCTTGGAGGCAGAATTGGAAGGGCTCTGAGGATATTTGGAGGAGGAGGTGGCGCTGGTGGCCACGGGCACAGGGGCAGACGGCTGGTCCAGCTCTTGGAGCGAGTTGTCTTCACTGATGTCATACAGGTTGCCCGCTTTCTTGCAAGCCTCACAGCGGATGCAGGCCTGGCGGGTGGAGTTCTGCCCCACTGTTGATGGTGTGTAGTTGTGCAGCTTAGAAGGGCAACTGCGGCAGAAATTAGCCCCGCTCCGGTCCTCCCAGTCTAAATTGGTCAGGTTCTTCTCCCATGGCGCTGGGACCCCACTCACAACGCCATGCTTGTGCTCGTTGCTTCCGCCAAATTCGCCTGAGCCATGCTTGTGGTGGGCCCTGTTGGTGCAGGATCCACCCCCTCCTCCTCCCGTGTCACGTTTAAACTCATCTCCCCGTTCTTTGTAGATATCTGTCAGGTCCACGTGTTCCCAGTGTGGTGAGTTCTCCTTGGCCCGAAACTGGTCAAGGTAGAAGTCCCGTAGCCCTTCCTTGTCCCTGAAGTAGCGCTTGTGGTCAGGTGAGCGGGGTGGGCGCCGGCGGTAGGCCAGCTCTATCTCGTCAAACTCCCGCCGGGACTTGGCAGAGGCTGGGCGCTTCTTCAGGCTGTCCTTGTACTGCTGCTTCCGCCGCTTGGCTGCATTGCCCTCGATGTTGCCATAGGTGACCGTGTGAGTGGAAATGTCAGAGACGTCCGAGCGGATCAGGTCGTCGTGGGTCCCGCTGCCCCCGTAACGGTCACTCTTGAAGGAGAACTTGCCATAAAGGTCACCCAGCTGGCTGTGCTTGGCAGGGGGTAACCCCAGGTCCAAGGGCTTCTTCCCGATGGATCGCGACTGGGCGTTGAAGGGCGGGTTGTCACAGTCATAGAGCCCATCGATGGAGCTGGTGCTGCCAATGCTATGGGGGCGGTGGTGGTGGTGGTAGTGGTCCTGATACACATTGCTGTCCTTCAGCTGGAGATTGCCAAAGGTCCTTTCCACCTCACTAATATAGTCACTAAAGAGGTTCTCCTCGCAGGGGGGGTTGTTGTAAGATTTGCAGTCTGAGTGGGTGAAGCTGCGGCGGTGCTCAGAGATATCATAGACAGATGACTCGCGGCGGATAAAGTCCAGGGCACTCTGTGGTGAGCCATTGACCCCTGACAGGTTGGCCATGTTCTTGGCTGTCCGAAGCAGACGGAGGATGTTGGAATGGGTGTTGTTCATAGTCGCTGTGGGGGAGTTCATTGCTGACTGTCGTTCTTCAATGGCCACGCCATGGATGCAGCTGTAGATACCCTGAAATGAGAGAAAGCAGGAAGGTGAGTGGTCCTGCAAAGAATACACAAAAGGGGACCTGAACTGGGAAGCATCCTGTGCATCAGGGGTGTGTTCCTGTAGGATAGTAGGGCCTGTCAGCCTTCCATCATGAAGCACAATCAAATCAAATGAAATCAGATCTGCTCTACCAACGCTTGCTGTTCTGCCCCTCTTTCTTGCCTCTCACATTTTTTCTTTTCCCCCCATTCCTCTTCCTCTGCTTTGTTTCAAATCATATCTGTAGGATACAGGAATGCTTGCTTGCATCTGTAAGAGTTAGTCAAATCCAGTAGGTGTAACACAGAATTGCAAATGGAGACAATAATATCCTTGGGAATAAAAGAATCAAGACAAATGATTCTGTGTGGATGAGAAGAAGAAAGTCTGCTTTGGCCCTTGAAACTCATCTGAACATCAGTGAATCAATGAGACAGGAGCTATCTTAAAAAGGGAACAGCTTCATTTGTCATAAACTTAGCTACATTAATCACCAGTACAGATTAGAAAAGGAAACAGAGAAAGAGCAGGACTGTTGAATAGGTATTTAGGTCTTTTGCATCTGGTTGACTGAGGTACAACAGAATTTTTAATTGCATTCTGTTAAATTTAACAGTGATAACAGGCTCCAAATTGACGTCCCTGAAAGCAAAAGTCCTCTATTCAACCTCAAATCAGACAACAGAAGTGCCCAATTCCTCCACATTCCCACAAGCTCATTTCATCCATGACACAGACTGTTTGCAAGGGCTACCCCTAGGAAGAGAAGGAACGGGGCTCCTTTATTCCCTGACCTGCCAAATGGTGCCTGATGATTCATGTCAATTGTGAAATGGACACCATCATATCATGTTATCATGGTTTCTCAGTGGGTAGCAGATGATTAACACTTTTCAGACTTTTCATCAACTTGGCCCAGGTCTAACAGATAACCACAGAATGAAAGAAGCTGTTCTTAGCTAAGGGTCACCAAACACAACTCCCCATCTCATCTCCAGACTAAGCCACATTAGAAACTAACAATCTAGAAGAAAGGCTGTGCTCTTGCATTCAAGAGGCTTTGTCATTTCTCTTCAATATGTTATGCAGGAATTATATACTCCTTGTAAAATCAAAGTAAATTCTGTTACATCAGATGCTGAGCTAAAAAATGCCAAGATTTGACCTCACTTCAGAATGGATCAGGAGAAAGGACCTGAAAGGCTTGAAAGAAGGAAAAAAACCCCTCCAAATGGGATACTGCTAGCAACACCAATAGGAGAAGATGACTCAGAAATGGCTAGAATCTGCTTTAAATGTAAATGTTATACCCTAAGGCAGATTTGCATAAAGCAATTGCTAAGTTTATGTGGTCATCCTCTGTGGAAGGATTTCTGCATGGTTCAGGGCACGGCTTTTTTTTAAGGACTTCTGACTGTCAATGATGGCACATTTCTAGTCAACAAAAGGTCAGCTGAAAAGCTGTAATATAGATGACAATGTAAAACTCCTGAATTTCTAATCATGTTATCCTTCACCACTTGATTACATTTGGGGGGTCCCCAAATTTGGCCTCCTCACAACTCACTTTGGAGGAGCAAACAGTAACACTTAACTTGTCTTTATACTGCATTTTAATTTCCATGTGAAATTTCCATTTCCATAACCATAATCCAGCAGAGACCAGAGATGTCACAGAAAAAGCTAACATGTTTTTGCAACATTAACAGCGCAAAGATGACACTGTGCAGACTGCCACCCTATGCTGCCTGTGTGTTAGATAATCTTGGTGCATATTCCAATCTCCAGTACCTAGGACTTTCTGAAAAAAGCCTCTGTTCCTCCCTGACAGATAATGGCACTCACCCTGCTGATGGAGAAGACCACACCGGGCTTGCCAGAGCAGACACCCATGAAGCAGTGGCGGAATTGCCAGTAGAAGAGATGCTCACAGATGAAGGTGATGAGACTGAGGGCCATGGCTGCTCCCAGCATGTAGAAGACACCTGCCATGTTATCTATATCCAGCTGGCTGCTCATAACCTCATTCTTCTCATTGTGACAAATGCCAGTGAGCCAGAGAGCTTCCAGCTCCTCCATCTCCCCTGGAAAGTCAGACAGGAGGAAAGAAACAGGTTAGGTAATACTGCAATGGCTAAAGAGCTCAAACTGGGGCAGACTGAAATTAAGAACCTGACCTAAGGTAATTTCCAGTCTCCACATTCTTTTTCCACATCTATAACATCCATAAAATATCCTGACTGCCCTTCTGATGGGGGCAAGTGCAATTTTTCACAGGAAAGTCAACGAGATTTTTCCACAGCCCGGTATTAGCCATAACAACTTGTACCACAAGGACACAGCTATCGCACTTGCTAAATGTCTACTGTGAGATCCTGAAAGAGTTGTCCACTGGATGACTGATGACCTGGCCCCACAAACTTCCACTTTCATTAGGTCAATGAAGGGAAAAATTAGTGACTGATACTGGCAGACAAAAATTAAACACTTCTAAATGAAAACATTGTATGTTTCCAACTCAGAATTCAAAATGTTGATCTTTTTCAATCAAATTTGTTTCCATCATATCCATAGCTCATTAAAACTAGGTGCAGTGTTCCCAAAAATATTTGAGTATTTTTACTTGGTTTTCTTCCCTTTAATTTTGTATAAATTCAACACTTCCAAGGGCTTTGACCAATCAAAAGTTTCACTAATTTGTACCAGCTAGGAGCAAATGTTCTGTAGTCTAATTTCATACACCACTTACTACCATTATGGTACTTTCATGAGGGTTGAGAGAGAGGTAAACATTCACACAAATATTGAGACATTCAGAACAAACTGATTTTGCAGGTTGACAAATTGTTTCAAGTTGTTAGGAAAGTTAGTTTTTCACATTTCTAATCTCCAGGACAGTGGCAGGGGGAAAAAATCCATGTATTTAAGTGGTGCCGTAACAGACTCTTTGAAGCTTTATGAAGAACTTACATCGTTTTCTGAAATAATACATATGAGACTGTTTTGGAAACAGAACACCCTATCTGTCAGGTGGCCAATTTTCTGAAGTATATCCAAGTTATGTTCTTTCCATTTTTATAATACCATATGTTATTTTCAGATTTCAGAGGAAAAAAAGAATACTTATAAATAAAATAACCTGTGAATTTTATTTATTCAAAAAAATGACACAGCAAAATGTAATGTGAAATGGACAGGAAATGACAGGAAAATATTTTCTAAGAAGGAATTTCTTTTTCTATTAAAATTTTTTTTAATTCTAGCAATTTCTCTGTAAATTAAGAGGTGAACTAGGTAACTATAATGTTTCGATTAAAAACTCACTCCAAAATATGCTTTTGAGTCCCAAGTTCTTCCTTGTTTTTTTTTTGTTTTGGTTTGGGTTTTTTTTGAGGTTTTGAAAAATCTGATCTAACTCTTTCATCCAGAAATATTTATTCTTTAATTCTGTAAACTCTGCATGGATTGATCCTGTCTAGAACTATAAAGTATGGAATAACCACAGACAGTCCAGTATAATTAGTGGGTTTGGTCATGGCAAAACCTCAAAGGCAGTGAAAAGTTCACACCAGAAATCTTGTTTTTACAAGACATTCTTCAGATAAGATATTTTTTCAAACACACATCTGAGCTTGTTCTATGAAAACTTTAGTGCTTTTGGCATTGCTTTTGACAATACCGTTATCCTGCATCAACAACATAAAAGAAGTGACATCCTCACATTTTTGGTGTGATACCTCTAAAAGAACCTCATTAATAATTTCATGTTCTCAACTCACATCTGAAGCACCAGAGCTAGAAACTTTCATTTCTTATGTGCAAAACTTGGTATTTCCTAGGAAAATTCCAGTGCTTCTTTTTCTTGTCACTTACCGTCTCCAAAAAGCTGTAGAATGGCAAGATCAACCTGTCGTTTCCAGCCTGAGTCCTTTTGGATGGCAATGCCATATCCAGTGGAGGCAAACACTTTCCCACTCCCAATTGTCACCAGCTTGCAGCCTTCATCTCTGCCAGCCATGTAGTTTAGCACTGCTGCATCATAAATGAAAGCATCCAATTTCCTGCACAGATGAAAGAAACAAGAGGGTATAGAACAGAAAACAGAGAATCTGTATGAATTGAAAGGTGTTCTCAGGTCCCTAAGAAAGAAATGAACCTCTTTCAGATGGACAGCAATAGGCCATATAGAATCATAGAAAGGTTTGGGTTGGAAATGATCTTAAAGATCATTTAGTTCCAACCACCAAGACATGGGCAGGAACACCTTCCACTAGACCAAGTTGCTCAGAGCCCCATCCAACCTGGCCTCGAACACTCCTAGGGATGGGGCATCCACAGCTTCATCACCTCACAGTAAAGTGCCTCACCACCATCATGCTGAAGAATTTTTTCCTAATATCTAATCTATCTAATCTTTCAGTTTGAAGCCATTCCCCCTTGTCCTGTCACTACATGCATTTACAAGTCTCTCTCCAGCTTTCTTGTAGGTTTCCTTCAGGCACTGGTAGGCTACAAGTAGGTCACTCCAAAGCTTTCTCTTTTCCAGGCTAAACAATCCCAATTCTCTCAGCCTTTCCTCACAGGAGAGCTGCTCCATCTCTCTAATCATCTTGGTGGCCTCCTCTGGACTTGCTCCAACTGGTCCATGTCCTTCCTGTGCTGAAGACCCCAGTGCTGGATGAAGCACTGCAGGTGGGATCTCACCAGTGCAGAGCAGCAGAATCCCCTCCCTCACCTAGCTGCCCATTCTGCTTTGGATGCAGCCTAGAGTACAATTGGCTTTCTCGGCTGTGAGTGCACACTGCTGGGTCATGTCCAGTGTCTTGTCCACCTGCACTCCCAAGTCCTTCTCAGGAGGGCTGCTCTTGATCCCTTCATTCCCCAAGTATTGATACCAGGGATTGCCCTGACGCCGGCGCAGCACCTTGCACTTTGTCTTATTAAACCTCACGAGATTCCCATGTGCCCCTTCTTGAGCCTGTTCAAGTCCCTTTGGATGGTATCCCATCTTTCAGGTGTGTCATCTTCACCTCCACCAGAGTTAACTAAAATCTGAGCCTAAAACTGGCTTACAGGTGAATCTGGGTTATAAATGAGGATCGTCTATTTCTTTCTGACTTTTTGGTAATCATAATTTCTGATCTGAAAGAAAATTTGGAATACAAACATACTGCAAGATAAAGATGAATGAAGAGGATGTGAAAGGGGATCTATATCCTTAAAAATAGCTTATACTTCTGAACTGCCTTTCATCGCAAAAGAACCTAAAATGCCTTATAAAATGTATCAATATTAGCAAAATAGGGATTGAAGTAAGGAAAATATTTTCTCCAAACTGCTGGCATGACTTAGCTGAGCAAACTGTATTTTTTTCAAATCAAATACAGTCAGGACATTATGTTTAACCCCTTGCTTACTGTGAAAAGCTCTACTGGATCTTTGCCAATGTCAAGTGGCCATGACAGCAGCTTTATGGTTTACCCCGCTGAATAGGTCTTTGTTAAAGAATGCTCAGCTGAAAATCGCAACAAAAATTCTGTTTCAACACAAAGAAATCCCCATTATGGACTAGGTAGAGAGCACAACAGACTGATGAGAGCCTTCTCACACTGCAACAAATTGATTTGGATGTGGGGGGCAGTCTCAAGGGAACTGCATCTTCCACATACCCAAGGACAGCTGATGAGTAAATCCTCCCACTAGATCTGAAATAAAACACTTTCTGATAAACGACCTAAGACCTCCTGCTTGCACATTCTCTCTCACACACTATCTTACAATACACCTTCTGCGCATATATTTCCAGTATGGTGATTATCTCAGTGCAAGTGCTTATCTGTGAGGAAGTCTGTCCAAGGGTGGATATGAAGCCAGGATGACATCTATCACAAGCGATGAGCTCTATTTCATCCATATATTTCTAGGACAGAGCATATTTATTTCCTGAATGATGACTATCCTGGCAAATGTACCTTCACAGGATGATATCCAACAATGGCACAACTATTTCAAATGGGCTGTGTGCCTCTGAACCTGGCAAACAGGTTTAGGGATATTCAGTCAATCCAGTAATTAAATTGGCTAAACATCATAATTTGTGCTTTGGAATGAACTTTCTCCTAAGAGCGCAACATGAGTGTAAGCAAGAATGTTTCCTTTCAATGGGGCTGGGCTCTGACAACCAAAATGGTCAGCTCTGGGACGAGGTCTTTAATTACAAAGGACAAAAGCTTGCCAAATGTCATTTTGAGTTAGTTCCTTTGCAGATTCACCGCTATTAAAATCAGATGAGCTATTCAAGCATGCTTTTTGCTAATGGTTTTTCCCACGTTTCCCAAATTACCCAAGGAAATGCTTACATTTTTTATACTTCCTTATTATTCAAATAATGTTTTGTTTAGCCCTTGATACTAAAATATTCCAGACAGTAGGCTACTTCCAAACTATTTGCTTCAAATTCACCTTCTCTTACATTATATTAGCCGGTGATACACTGGGGTGGGATTAGTCTGACAGCTTCCTGATTAGCATAATCTTTTATACACAGAAGGAGGGAAAACAAAGGAATTTCCAGATGACAATATAAATGCTCTAAAAAAACTTTGTCCACAGAGATCTATGAGCTTTTCTTCTGTATGCATACAACCCCATCAGCATGAAACATCTTGATGAAGCAAGGTCTTTGGGACCAATACACACATGGATAATGTACACAAGATACAGTAGATCAGCTTTTTTTTTTTTTTAATCCTTATAAACACAGCAAAACCAGAAACTGTTACAGACATGTCAATAGAAAAACCTGGCAAAAAGAACCACTGAGTTACTCTCCTCTGCTATGTGTGGTCTTTCTATATTTTTAACCATGGAATAATAAGAGAGGCTCATTTTTCAAACCTTACAAAAAAAATTTTCCAGACAAGCATGCAAAAAGTCAGGTTTCTGTGGTAAGTAAGCATGTAAGAAAGCCTCACCCAGTCTTCAGCGAGAACAGTGCATCATCCACCCCCCTCTGATTGAACTTCACCATGTAGCTGTGCATTTCAGGGTAGTTGTTGCGAATGTTCCTTTCTGTGCTGCCATTGGGAACTGTCCCGAAGCGGAAAGGGGGTGAGAAGTCATTTGGTTTCTGGAACTGAAGAGACAGAAAAAGAACATTTCTCACAATCTTTAAGATTGAAGCACTCATCTGGTTGGGAGAACATGGGAAGGTAGTTCTGATTTTATTTTACTATGATGTAGAAAACATAATTGAGAAGATACTATATTTCACTGTTTTTGAACACAAACATCTCCTGTTAATGCCTAGGAAACAAGAAGTAAATCTGAGCAAGCTGTTCTTTTTGCCCACTCAGGATTAAGGGCATGAAATAGTCAGTGATCAGAGATTAAATAGTAGGTTAGATAAAAGGAAGAAGGAAAGGGAGAATGCAACAGTGGTGCTGGTCTACAGTCAAGAAACGGTTTTCAATAAAGTCTATGTGCTTTTTATCAACAAACTGTCATTTAGTTCCTAAGAAGTATCTTTTTCAGCTCTGTGGATGCCTTTGTACTTCCTGGTTCTGACTGAAGTAGAAAAGTAATTAATGAGGAGAGATGCCTCTCAGCACACCTCACACCCACTTCACCAAACAAATGATCGGCTTTCAAAGTTTTGGGCAAACGTCCCAAATGAAATGCTATTAGTGGCTGCAAGTTACTAGTAACATTTGATGCCCAGAACAGAGCTGGCAGAACACTCCAAAGCTTTTGCTGCTCAAAAGAAATACATTCATCATAACATTCCCCCATGGCTGCAAGGCTGTGAGATTTTATACGCCACTTGCTTAACTCCAGTCATAATCAATGCTCTCTGGGATTTTATGAGCAGTAAAATTTAGACTGTCAATTATCAAGACTACTTAAAACCCCTAGAACCATCAGACAAGAAGGAGCCCAGAACTATAAACCAGGAACTGAATAAGCAGTAAAGAAAAAGATGCAAAGGTAGGTTAGATGGAAGGAAGCCATCTCCTCTCTGGATATCCAGCAGTAGCTTGCCTGGTGTTATTTCTTGACTCCCAACTGCGACTGTGTATTTGTATGATCCTGAGAAGCATGCTGACAACATACTAATGGTCAGACCAAACCCATTTAACAGCAAGAGTTCACCTGGTACATGAATACATGCAATCATGTACTGCCACCTTCTATAGCAGAAAAACAGCTGCAGTCTACAGACAGCTATAGCTTAAAACGCACGCAGATGAGCCCTGTTCTTGAGCTCTGCTTAAAGCCATTTTGGAACTTGGTCAACTCAACTGAGAAGGCCAGGGCCCCTAAAGCAGTGTATCTTGTTCACAACAACTCAGCCATGAGGACAACTATCGCTGTTTATCAACTAACTAGAAGCTGTGTCTGTGGATAGGTGAACACACTGTTCACTTGTTTCTGTGTACCAGTCAACTTATCTCTCCGGCTTGGATGGTGAGATGGGCTAACTTGTACGTGCATGAGTGCGTGAGAGAGAACACGTGTCCTCTGGCTTTAAGTCAATAAAAAACATCAGGGCTGTTTTTTGGAACTCAGGTTAGTGCATCACCAACAAAACAGAAGTTTCACATAGCATAAAACAGACAGTAAGGTGTCTCTTAGAACCTTGTCACACCCTCTAGGGATGAAGACAAACTCACAGCTATCAAAGACTGTAATGAAAGCAAACTTTGATGGGAGAAAAATCACCGCAGCATGCTAAAATTATTCTTTTTTACCAAGCTGATTAAAACAGCAGCCTAGGGGATCCATCACAAGGAGGGCACTGCCATGCCAGACACAAAGAAACACAGTCTCTCCCCTGACATGCTAAATCAGGAGATTGCAACGTGGGCAACTTGCTTTACCAGAGGCTGCAGAACCTAGCCTTGAAGGCAAACAGGACATTCCCATCCCCACAGAGCCCTCTGACAGAGAACAGTCAAGAGGACAAGCATCAGGCAGGCCTGACCAACATTGGTGTGACTGAGCTTTGTCATGTCCATTTTATCTCTCCACCCTTCATTTCCAGGGACACAATCTCTACTTTTGTCTGCTTCCACCATGATGTCTATGGATTGGAGTAAGAAGGATTAAAAAGTCAGGCAGGACTGTTAAAAGGGAAACAATACCAACTCTGAATTATCCTTTGTCCCCACTGTGTTCAAGAGCCCATTATAGCAGCCAGAGATGAAAGACTCCAGATTTAACTTTTAATCTCCGGGCAAATCAATAAATAAATGAAAACATTTCTCTTGTAGGAAATTGCTGTTTCTGGGAACTGGAAAAGCACATTTCTAGAGAAGGAAGTCAGGTTGATGGCTTCTACAGATTCACATACTACTCATTCACTAACCAATCTTTACCCCTTTCTCATTCTTTAGTCAGAACAGATCTTCAAATGCAAATTCTTCTTCACACACCAACATGCACACACATTTCAACCATAGCCTGGTGGACAGCAAGACAGGAAACAGTACGAAAGGATCCATATGGGACCCACACCAGACAATTTTAACTTGAGTGCCTAAGAGGAACACAGATCCCCAGCTAACCGGGCTTGAAAGCGGGCCGAAAGCCACTGATGTCCAGCTGACTTCACAGGCTATGGAGCCACAGATAAGCAGCTACTTCTCCATATTTGAGAAGTAATAGCAGTACATGCATGCAGCATTCTGGTAGTAGGAGTTAGCAGCTCAAAAATCCCCACATATATTGCTTGGCAGTAAGTGGGCACAGCTCAGTCCAGGGATGGAGGGATCTCCAAAGAGCACTCCAGAGTCAAAAGCTACTGCGTCATTCTGAACTAACTTCTGTCCCACACAGCTCATACTGAGTGAACAAGAAGACATGCAAGCCTTCCCAGAAAGTTCATGGGACACATGGGGAAGGAGTATGTCCTCTCCTGGCAACACAGTAGAGGAATGTGTGGAGGAACTGGAGATGATCCGTAAAGAGGAAAGTTAATTGACACATTGTCAAAGAGTTCAGTAAGGAAAGCCATTTGTTTGGTTTCTCCCAGGGGCTGGGAGAATGGGCCTGGATCATAAGTATCAGCCCCAGGGAAGCAGGGTTCTTTGGCAGATTGGTCTATAAGGAATCTGAGACATGAGGCAGAAGCTGAGGCCCAACACAGGAGCCATTACATGGAGGAAGCCTGTGCGGAGGTAATCTCAATGTTGCAGTAAACATTGACAAAGGAATTAACCACAGATGTGGACAGAAAGGGTCAGAATGTAGATTAATGAGAGAACTGTCCCATTATTTCATGCAAATATTTCTCCTGTCAGAGCCCTAAGTCACAACTACTCTACCTCAGGCATGTGCAAAGAGGAGTCCTGTGAGGCTCTGGCAAAAAAATGACGTGGCAACAGGCAAAGGGAAGATAAGCAACTACACCAGTTGATGAGAAAACCCAGCTGTACAGGGTCCATACTTGTAGGAGCCCCACATCACACTTGCCTGTAGCAGGAGGCCTGTCCTGCTGCCCAGCCCCACCTACCTCAAGGGGCGACTGCCTGTGAGGGAACTGGCAGGGCTCAGCTGCAGTTCTGCACCCAAAGAGCCTTAGGCAGAGATGTACCCCACTTGCATCCTCCCACTCACTCACCGTGAGACCTCAGTTGTGAGATGTTCCCCTTGTACTCAAGGTGATGTGCACACCCTCTCACCCATGAAAGAAATCTCACTTGCTTCACATCAATTGTGAAGGTGGATGCTAGAGATGGGGGTGGAAAGCAGACACCAAGCATGCCTGAAGGGCTGGGGTAGCTCTGGGACATGAGACATCTGTGTTCAGAGCCCAGTGGCTGCTTCCCTATTCAGCCCCTCACTCCACAAACTGAAATCAAGAAGTATTAAGTACAAAGCAGACCCCAGCCTTGGAAAAGTAACCTCTCAGATTCAGAGAGCAGAAATCTTCCTTCACGGAGAGTGATAAACACCCAGGCTGGGAGCTGTTAGCACATTCGGGGGGGGAGCGCTCCTTTCCCGCTCCCCTCCACATCTTGCCATGAGAGCTGTCGACAGAAGCAGTGAAAGCCAGTTTAAGTGACTCGTCTGGCAGAGCTGTTTCATTAGCAATTTGGAGCCATGCCGTGCAGAAAGCAGCATTGTTCTCAGATGTTCGAATATCAATCTGCATAATGAAACAGGTGATAGGAGCTCTTCCCATTCATGCAGCAGCAATTGGAGGGGATTCAGAGATGAGGGGAAAGGGTTATGTCTAATTGGCCACAATTAATTTGATGAGAAATTTTTTTCCAATATATTGTCTATCACCAAATGGTTCCTACAGAAAAGCACATCTGCACTTATTTATCTGCCTGATGTAGGCCCTGTTTGCACTGTAAAGTGTTTGCCAATAGCATTGAAAGCAGTTTCCCAAACTCAGCAAGCTCTCGCAACAAAAAGGCCCTTTTTTATCAGCCAATCTACTTTCCTACCACTTAAAAAAACCCCAAACCAATCCACTGCTGAATAACATAATGAGGTGGCAAAACTCGGTGCCAAGTATGTGTGTGTATGTGTGTAGTGCTCTACCCTTATACAGCTTCTCTGGGAGGGCTCCTTGCATTTTGTAAGGCCCAGATGCCCAGTGTAAGTTTTCTACCACAGGAAGCTCCACAGCTCTGATGCATCAAAATAAGGTCCACAGATTCATCTCCTCTGCTAGCTGTAAGTCCAAAAGAGCCTAAGCCCATGTTAGATATTTTGGGTTTAGTTCATTTGCCCACAAGTAAGTGCCAAGCTGAGATGCCAAGGGAATTTCACCCTGGGAAGAGGTCTCTCGTAGCCCCTGTGTCAGATTTGCCAGCCACCTGAGGGTATAGTTTGGCTACTCCAGTACACCTAAAATTGCTCTAGACATCTACATTAGCACAAATGAATCTAGCCACTGGGCCATTTGGCCCTCAGGGCAGCCCCTCCCACCAGAAGTACAGGGAGCCAACTGCTGTGGGTAGCAAAGAGCCTAAAGTGCTCACCACTCTCTTAATGCATAATCTCTCTGCATTGCCCAAACATCCTTGATTGTCTCCTCATGTTCTGGTTCAGCTGCATGTCACTGCAGTCAGCTTGCACCTTTCTTCATTGCTTGAGAATCCAGACAGGGTGTTTTCACAAGAGCTTCATTCAGAACTTTGTTAAAAACTGAAGAGTGGGCCAGTGGTTTTCAGGTCTAACTCTGAGGTAGCTCTATGTCTACACTTCAGTCCTGATAGGCTACACATGTCCACAGCAGCATGTCTTGCCTTAGCTGCCTTTCTTCTGTATCCTCTGTTTCAGCCAGGAAATGAACTCCTTCACAGCTAATGGATGACTCTCAAAGAGAAGAAGCTTGTCCTTTTCATATCCTCAAAATATATAACTTTTGTCCCCAAGCTGGACCACAAACAATTCCACACAATCACAAATCTGGATTTGGCCCTGAGATGTCTCTTCCACCTCTTTCTCATCGGTGAGTCTCTCATGGACATCACCATTCCCGACAGTTCTTCATTCCACCCACTGTGGAAGATAGCTGCTGCTGGAGACTCCTCCATTCCCTGGACAATCCCCACCAGAGCTACTGGAAATTTCTTCCAAGTGTTTGAGCTAAAGCCTCCTAGCTGCAATACATCTACAATATTTTCTGTTATCTTGTCCCTGGACAGGGAAATTCAAATAGTTTCTTCTTCTCTTAAGGTGCATTTTATGTTTCTGAAGATTGTTGATTTGTTTCTTCTCCATTTTCTTTCACTGCAGCTAAAGAAGCCCACTTTCTTCAGTCTTTCTTTGCAAGCTGTATTATGTGGACCTGCAGCCCTTCTTGCTGCTGTCCTTTCGCTGTATCCTGTAGGTCTTTCCTTGACTTACCTTCGGTTGGTGAACATGATCTCCACCATACCAAGAACAATCTGATCAAGACCCAAAGATGCTGAGAGAACATTACACTAATAAAGCTTGCAGCAAGGCAACAAAAACAACGCTAGTGGGAGTTCATGTTCACTGTTACTCTTCTCAGTGCCTCTCTATATTATATCATTTTCACTCTATCCTTCATTTTCAGCTTGCAAGTTCTTCAAAGTTGCAACTCCGTCCTGATCTGCATTCAGCTAGTGACCAGTTTGTTTCTGGAATGTCAGTCACCAGTGCCAGCACCATCTTAAGGGCTTTTACTGTATTCTTTTCTTTATGCAGCTTGATTGTGCACATAGGCACATCCACAAACCCATTCCCCCAGTCACCTGTCCTGGTAGAGGAAGGGTTCTACAGATTCCCACCATGAAACTTGCAACTGTTGATGGCATGGTGCTGTAGGGCACTTTAGAATTGGCAGAAGTGCATCCCACCTAGGAGCATGCCAGCTGTGCCAGCCCAACAGCATAGGCAGAAAATCATACTGCAAATCTAAACCGTAGCACTGGTACAAGTCTGTGAGGAGAGCAGACTAAAGAGACTGTGCTGCTTATTCTCTATTATTAATGAATCTCTTGTACAGATACTTCTCAAGATTCATTCCTAAAGCATTCCTCTCTCTTCTGCACAGTTGTGTAGTTTTGACATTACATTTTTTATTTCCAAGGTGGAACTCACAGCCATTTCTAAGTGACTACAAGTTTTCAGATCATCTTTTCACCCTAGTTTTTTTTCTTCCCTCCTGCATTCCCTCAGCAGTGGCTGGGACTCCTTACAGCTCTGAATCCAGCTGCCACATCAGCTCTCCCTGATTGTGGGCCCAGTTGCAGAAATCAACCCTAAGATTGCAGTGGCAAAACCCCAGTTTCTTGTCTTGACCAGTCAAACAATACATGCCTTGATTTATAAACAAACAAACAAAGGAAGTTTAAAAAAAAAGGGAATGAACAGCATCAAATCCAATATGTCAGATTTGGGAGGGCAAAAAGCTACGTTGTGCTCCCTCAGACTATGACTTTGGTTCATCTCATTATTCAATACCTAGTGATGTTTCAAATTCTCTGTCTTGCTTTGCATAGCGCTTTCACCCATGAATTGCTCTAGATAAGTCCAAGAAAGGAGTTATCAGTAAGTGCAGCTGACTGCAGCACAGTTGGCAAAGAATTAGATTAAAGTCACTTTTAAAGGAAGATGTAGTGTGGGTCAGACCCACAAACAAGAAAGAAAATTATCTATGAATGTCTATTGTTGAAATATGGACATGTGTGGGTCAGGGAAGAGAACAGAGCAACCTAATGACAATGCAGAGAGGTGAAGGGGGGCAGGTGAAAGCAAAAGAAAGGAGTTCAAATATAGCAACTTTAAAAATAGTTGTCCTTGCGAAATAACTGAGATGAAAGCAGAGATCCAATTGGTGGAAGAAGCCTCCATCACATGCGGTTATTGCCAGAGCAATGCACACAGTAGGATTGTGCAGCCTCTTTGCAAGCCAGACTGCTATGTGCAGACCTGCTCTGTGCCACTTCTGCACAGAGCAGGAGACCGAAAACCTTGGGCAGTGCAGTGTCACCCCTAACAGATGGCAAGTCGGGGATCCCTCATCTTCCATAAACACACCTACGTGTGCCTGCTGGCACCACACTGACTTTCTGCTGACCCAGGCATTATGGATACACCAGGCCTGAGGGGTCACTTCAGGATCAGACCATCACGTAGGGACAGAGTCCACCCACCAGCAGCAAACCAGGCATCTTCTGGGTCTGCCAAGAGCATGAGCATTATACAGGATCTGTGCAGCTTCTCCACCCAACAGGTAATATTAAAGCTTTAAAACTTCCTCAGGACACATTTGGCAGCATATAGGCTTCAAGACAGTCACACTGTTGGGTGTCTCTCAAGCTGGACCAGAAAACTTCTGTAGTAGAATCACTGAGCTTCACCAGTCAGAGCCAAAAGCTCCTTGCACAAGTATTAGTATGTGTGATATCAGAATACCACAGTCATATCTGTTGCAATGAAGTGGGCTATGAAGTCATAGTTACAGTACACTTAACTTCTGGTTGCATGCATAGAGAGGATGGAGATCATCTGTTTATTCCAGAATCAACCAATGCCATGTATTTAATTCTTGAAAGCCAGCTTCCTTGGAGGTTAAACACAATGGGGCACAAGGCACCTACCAAATAATTCCAGGCAAACACAAAACAGAAATTAGTGAGGTAGAAAGATGCCAGTTACTACACTCATGTTAATATCATTAGAAGTGTAGATGTTCATTCAGAGGGAGAAAATTAACTGATTAAAAAGACCTTGAGAGGAGAGGTGGCAGCTAAGTACAGAGGAATTTGAAATCTGCTTTGTTTGCACATGAGACAGCTGGTTAACAAATTATGAAACACTCTGAGAAATTCAGAGGATGCAGTTTGGTTGGGGAGCAATTCCATTTTTCACCCATTTTCACTAACAAGGAAGATCAGATCCTTCTGTCTTCTGAGAACTAACAGTAGCCAACCTACTATTATGTGGGTACTAATCGCTGGGCAGTAGGGTGAAACCCTGCACAAGTCTGGCAAACCTCCCAAAGACTTCACAGGAGCCAGAATTTTCATCCAAGTAATTATAAAAGCTTAGTAATCACATTAGTGCAATTTCTTAAGCACCAGTATAGGGCAGGGAGGCAAAGCAATAAAGCAGGGTACTTCAGACAGGGCAGCTGGAGCATTCCAGCACCTTCCTAGAGTTAGAAGATAATGTCTTCCTTAAACGTTCTGATGAAAGCTGCCTCCCACCTGCAAGTGGGAGCAAAGAGGCAGCAAAGAAATGAAAGCCACATCACTCCCATGTGAGTCCTGGGGCACTGAACCAAGTACACCTGAAGCAAACAAGTCTACTGGGCCACCAAGATTTAGGGGAAGTTTGACCTTGAGTAGCCAAAGGCCTGTGAGTAGCAGGGCTTCTTTCCATGCAGTGAAGTAAAAATGCCTGGGAAGATACAACCTGCCAAATATTTACCAAGTACATGTATGTACATATAACTTTAAATGTCACGGTTGCTAGGCATCAGCAATGAAATGGTGGGAGTACAGTTGTTATATTTTTGTTTTAATCCTGTAGATCTCATCCTCCCATCCCTTCCTCACCAGTAATTCAGCCCTGTTCATTCAGTTGAAGGAGGACAGCTCTTGTCTCTTAGGGTGCCAAATTTTGGTAGCAGGGCCATTGTCTTTTATCTGACTGCAAAGTGCCAAGTACATTTATGGAACCATATAAATAATAAATAAAAATATTCATTGTTTCCCTCTCCGCTGACTTATACTGATGTGAGAAGCAGGACAATCCTTTGCTTCCCTCTCTCCCTCTCCCCCTTACGTAACTCTCCAAAGACAGCTTTTTCCAGACTGCCAAGCAATTAGCACAGAAGCAACCAAATTTAACCACTACCTCCAAAGGGAGAGCTCCAAGAACTGGTGAAAACGAAGAAGAAAAGAAAGGGTCAGTGGTGTCCAAGGCCTGGGAAAGGCCAGGGCATTGTAGCAGGGGAATGCAAAAGCTGCAACCTAAGGACTATGCCACAGCCCCATTGCCAAAGTCCCTCATTCAGCGACTCGCATCCGTGCCTCAAGCAAAGCCCAGGGGTTTGCATTTCTTCCTTTCCAGCAAGGATGAATTAAGTCTGACTCTGAGTATCCCCTCACCTTGCATCTTACCTGCTTAAGTTCCCAACTAAAATGCATTTTAACTGGCACTAATCCTGAGTAGTTCCATCACAGGTTTTTACTGCCATTCAATCATAGAATGGGCTGGAAAGGACCYTAAAGATCATCTAATCCCAATCCTCATGCCATGGGCAGGGACACCTTTCACTAGACCAGTTGCTCAGAGCCCCATCCAACCTGGCCTTCAACAGTTCCAGGGATGAGGCATCTACAACTTTCCTGGACACCTGTTCCAGTGCCTCACCACCATCACAGCAAAGAATTTTTTTTCCCAATACCTAATTTAAACCTACTGTCTTTTGGTTTGAAGCCATTCCCCCTTGTCCTGTCACTACATGCTCTTGTAAAAAAGTCTCTCTCCATCTYTCTTGTAGGTTTCCTTCAGGTACTGGTAGGCTACAAGTAGGTCACTCCAAAGCTTTCTCTTTTGCAGGCTAAACAATCCCAATTCTCTCAGCCTTTCCTCATAGGAGAGCTGCTCCATCCTTTTAATCATTTTGATGGCCTTCTCTGGACTTGCTCCAATGGTCCATGTCCTTCCTGTGCTGGGGACCCCAGAGCTGGATGCAGCACTGCAGGTGGGGTCTCACCAGAGCAGACTAGAGGGGCAGAATCCCCTCCCTCACCTGGCTGCCCACGCTGCTTTGGATGCAGTCCAGGATACAATTGGCTTTCTGCGCTGCAGGTGCACATTACCAGCTCATGTCCAGCCTCTCATCCACCTGCACCCCCAAGTCTTTCTTGGCAGAGGTGCTCTTGATCCCTTCAAGCCCCAGTCTGTATTGATACGGGGGAAGTCCCTCCAGATCAACAGAAAAAGAGGGAATCCCAAGAGACCAAGTCAAGGCTAAAGCACACCACAGCTTCCTTGCCGCTCTGCACTGTACAGTGCTGAGCTTAAGAGAAAAAGAGGGGGAATGACAAAGAACGTAGGACTGAAGGGGGGGAGGGGGAGGAGGAAACATGCTTGAAAACCCACTTACTTTAAACATTTATAGTCTTTAAACTACTGATTCACATTTTAACACACAGGCACAGAGGTTYGTTCCAAAGATCTCAGAAAGCACAAAAATCATCCCAATATGAAGACTGCAGAATGTCTGAATCGATGATAAATGCACCCATCTGCAACTGCAAAAATTTATCTGAGGTCTTATTTATGTACACAATAAATGTCAGTCACCAGTTAGAAAGATCTATTACTAACATATGATATTCTGTAGCTATATAATAGCTATTTATTAATATGAAAACTTTAGCATAATATGTAATTACACATTGTACACGTGTATTATGTGTATTTACACGTAATAGAAAACTACACTGTATAGTATTTGTAAATAATTCATACTATAGCAACCGATGATTTACAAGGAGACACAGAGAAAAAAATCAAATTTTCAGACTATCAGAGCTCTGAGTTTTCTACACTTCACTATGAGCCAGTGGTTCTTATATTAAGCACTAGACAATGCCACTGTTATTGCTAAAGGTCATATTTAAGCAAAAGGCACAGTTCAACTTATTTACAGGAAGATGTACTCCCAGGGAAGCACTGTGGAAAGAAATTCAACTCTACTCCATGACATAAGGTCTGGAGATTCAAGAACTTCTTTATTTTTGGGGTTTTTTAATCAAGTAAGGTGCATCAGAATTTACGGATTTTGGAAAAGGTTATGATTTATCCCAAGAAGACAGAATTGGAAGTGGCTTGGTCTTACTTCTGTCTGGCTAACTCATATCTCCACAAAGGCGTCCTGACAATAAAAATCATACTGCTGTTGCAAGGATTGCATATCTGCCTTTGGACACCACCACATAAAACTACCTTTGTATCCTGTCAAAATGTGTGGAAATACCACAAATGTCTGTTAATAGTAATCTTTAATCCCGTGGAAGATTTGTATTGCCTCCAAGCCATCCAGTTAGACAATCTTTCCCTYAGAGACCTCACCGGGTACGAGACCGACCCTCACTTTAGTCCTCTTGAAAAATATCTAGCTGAAGAYATCTACTTTGCATTTCTCCTAGACTTCTCCTGAACAGGTATTTGTTGTACAAAAGCTGCAAGCTCAGGAAAGCATTTAACTTCAATCATGTGAATAACAGCCCATTGACTTTAATGTCACCACTCATGAGCGCAAAGTTAAGCACATGCTTAAGTGTTCTGCATATCTGGGATCCTTGTATAATTTCGATTTAATGTGCTGCAAAGTACAATGTGGGAAATAATTCATTTTTCACTTTCACAGCCAAGCATCTATTACTGCCAGAGAAGAGCACATCCTTTTTTTTTTTTTGCAGGTTTTTTAGTGAGGCTTTTGCTTTGTATCAACCTGAAATCTTCCATTAGCCTCAGATCTACCTGTGTTGTYTTGTCTACCAATTATCACCTTCTGTCCCTTTCCTTTATTACAGAAAAAAAATATTCTTTTTTGTTCTTTCTTTTTCTTTCTTAAATGTAGGTCAATTTTATGAGTAGTGCCTTTAGAAAATGACATGTCAAAATACATGTCAGAAATACCAAAGTACTTTGTATCAAGTGTACTAAAATGAGCTATTTTGGAAAATACCAGGAAATCCTTCTGCCTTCTTATACTCTCCTCAGATTTTTTCCAGTAAAAATACTGGCCAGTTTTAACTTCAAAACTTACTTTTTAAAAAAAGAAACAAACTCATATCTATTGAAAAATTAACTGACCTATGTTGCATAGAAACAGGCCCTTTGTCTCAACATTTCATTAATATCTTAAAAAGCAAATACCTGTGAAATTTCAGCAATCTATATTAATTTGCAGGCATGCAGAAATCCATTTCTATCATTTTCATGTCAATTACAAAATTACCATTTTGATACTTTATTAGCTTCTTTGGCATTTCCAACTAATTTATAGAAAAGGATACTATTTTTTTATTATTATTATTAACCTACTGCCTTCTAAATCATTTTATTTAAATGCCCTGCTGGCTGCCCACATTTGCTTTTATTCTATTACTACTGTATATGAATGGAAATTACATATAGCTATTAGATTACTTCACACATTAGTTCATTTTATATAATCTTTCCTGTATTTATTGCCTTCGTTAGACTGAAATACCGCAGGCGCTTGTTTCTCTAATGTGTCTGAAGCTCTCCCGTTAATGGAAATTGGGTTATATCTCCTGATTACAGTCAGATGAAATCCAGACCCGGGAGTCGACTGCAGCATTCTGTAACAGGCCCTCTCACCACCAGGGCTTTTGCAGGGGGTCAGGGCAGCAGCAGCCCCCCACATGGATCCTGGATGGATGCAGCCCAGCAGCACGTGCAAAGATGCTCCAGCTGGGCTTGCTGGGAGCTGACAGGGCCAGCATGACACTGCCCCTGCCAGGACCACCTCCAGCCCCTCCGTTGCACGAGGTGGAGCAGTGGAGGTGGCAGGTGCTGCTTCAGCACCTGTACAGGAGGAAAGTGGTTCAGCATGCCACAAGCACAGGGAGCTGAAAAGGAGATACTGTCAGAGCAGCACTTTTCCTACAGGACTCATGGGGCCAGTGCTGCTCTCATGGAGGAGCAGGTTTCTCCTCCCTCAAACTGCCCACAGCTGCCCCAGCAGTAAGAGCTACAGCTTGACCTATGATTCAGCAGCTCCAAAGGTTAACATGAGAGAACAGCCATCATGAGGTGGGCTCCTGGGTCAGCTCTGTTTTAAGCCAGCTAGGCCCAAAGGGTGGCATTCAGCAAGGTGAGCATCACCTTGGACAGAGAGAGAGTGGCAGAGGACACTAAGTTCATACAGGGAGCCTCCASATACCCTCAGTTCAACCTGGTATCCCGGCATAGAGGCATCTACTCCAGCCCAGCTCAGACAGGGCTGCTGAAGCATCTACACGAGCACAGTGGGGATATGACGTTAGTCATTGTCTCGCATGCCGTTAGGAAGCAAATGCTGGGGCACGGCCAAGACACCATCCAGGTCCTGAGACATACAGAGTGTTTCAGTCTGTTTTTCTGGGGAAGCAGCACATCGGCAGCTGTAGGCACCTCTCAGAGCGATTCTTCCCAAGCAAGGCCCAAGGAAGAGGGTCCAAGGAGACCCTCAGGGTAGCTGTCGCAGAGTGTAGCCAGCCTGACCTTGAAGAGTGTACCCCAGCCAGGCACAGTAATGGATTTTGTGAGTGCATCTGGCATTTTGGCTGCTCTACAGTGTCAACGGGACACCTTCCCCAGGTACTGTCATACTACAGAGACATTTGCAAGCAGATCTGGGAATAGGCAAGTAGGAATAATATCCTTTAAAACAACTGTCACTCTGCCTGTCGGCTTGGCTTTCATCCTCTGCTGAATCCTCCTGCTGGACACAGATGCCCTTACCAGCTGATGGAGAAGGCCAGGAGACTGATCTGTCTCACTTCTGCTGTGGACACAAGATCATACACTGGAGATGAGGGATCGGAAGCCATAGTCTTTCCTTTTGGAAAATATAATCTTTGCCACCTGGCACTGGACAGTGACTGCCTCCTTTGAAAGTCTGAACTGGCTTTAAGCAGGCAAGGAAAAGGCAGTAGAGCACAGCACACCTCCATGTGCCCTGCATGTGGCTGCACCCTTCATCCTCGCCAAGCAGTGCATTGAGAGGGTGAGTGAGTTGCAAGCAGTATGCAGGCTTTGGAAAAGGGAAAAGATGAGATTCAGAAGAGTGAATTCCTCCCAAACCAGGGCATCTTGTCACCAGTGTGACAAATGTCTGGATGACTGCTCCCAGATTCTGCAGGGCCCTTTGCATGTTCAGAGAGTAAAAATTGTCAAGCCCAGTAGGTCAAGATCATTCACTCACGTCTTCTGGATGGAGTTAATCCCATATGCCTTTATTGTCCAAAGGCAGCTGTTAGCCTTCAGTTTCACCAGCCAATTTTCATCAGTTTCTAGATGCTCTGGTAGACTGTAATCTCACCCAAATATTGTACTTGCGCTAGCAGCTGTGTTTGAGGCATACCACAATCCTCTGTCTATGTACTGTGGCCTTTCTCTTCCCCAAGAAACAAAGCACATATGCTCTAGCATAGCAAAAGTAAATACAGGTATGTTGGCAAAGAAAAGTAGAAGAAAATGGCCTCAATCCAATACACACAGGTGGCCCTACAGTGAAATCAACTAAAATAGGACCAGAAATTTGTATCCAAAGGCTCTGTGAAGCTCCAGGAGTTATTGCTTTCAAATTATATTTCATGCACATATCTCTGCAGGCATGAAGAACATCTTCAAAATTGTGAGAATGAAAGCATGGCTCTCTCCATGCACCTAGGCACAGCCTGAAACAATAGATCACAGCTACAAACTATCCCATGTAGCTCAGACAGTTGAAAACCTAATGATGACAAACTAATGTCACCTCTGATAGGGCTGGCTGGTTTTGAACAGTATCTTTCAGTCTGAAGGAGCCCACAGCTTCTAAGGAGCCTCCGCAACAATCTCCACCTGATAGAAAACCATCCTCCCCTCCACCCCATCCTCAACACAGCACACTGCAAATGTGGAGACAGTGCAAAACAAGTTGAGGTCAGAATTAAAACAAATAACAGGAGCACTTCTGCATGGATTGTGTTATTCTGTGTCATGTCTCATTCCAGGAAAAAAAACCAACAAAATGAGTAAGAGCAACTCTTATGATCGATCCATCACAGAATTTTCGGCCTGCTGTACAGGACGCTGTATACACAGGGGGCCTGGCCACAATTTATTTCTAGACTGTCATGAAGGACACAAGAGTCACTAACTATAACCCATCCAGCAGCAGCAACTGACAATTGCAGTCTTCTTCTTGCTGCTATCCCCAATAGCAATGTGTGCAACCTATTGCTGTTTGGCTGCCCTACCATGGGATGACCCTTTAAGGGGTCCCAGTGACTGAATAACAAACTCAGCATGGGCACTTGAGCCTCACAATACTCAAGTCCTTGTAAGCAGCCTCACCACAAAACAAAAATAAAGCAGTGTGCAAAGCTTTACACCCTCATGAGCCAGACAGTGCTACCCTGCATATATCAGCAATCTTCTCAAAATTCTCAAGTGTGCAGAGTCCAGCAAAAGCAAATGCTCTGCATGGACAAAATGCAGTCCAGGTAAACAAGGCAGTGAAACACAGTCTGAACAGAAAATGATTTCTTATGCTAAGCCTCCAAACACCTTGAAAAAATGACAGTATAACTTCAAATGCAAGCAATAGTAAATCATCAAAGCCACACTGATTTACCCCCATGGACAGAATTTGTTCCCAGAATAAATTAAGAGATCACATTTACTAGCCTAATGGCCAGCATTCCTACCCAAGACAAATTATTGCATCCTGAAAAAACGGGTTACAGCCATTATACACATTGTCTCCAAAGCTCCATTAATTCGTTTCTTGCTGACAGTCAAGGTGTGGTTTGGGATCGTGCAAGCAAGCACAGTTCAGTTATGTTTATAATTCATTCCTGAAGTGCTTAACACATGTAAAAGTGCAACTGAATACCAATAAAGAACAGTTGTGCTATTTAAACTAGGGTCTAAAGGTATGATGTGACTCTGAAAACACCTGCACGCTTTACTTGTGAAAGCAAAGGAGAGAGGGTAGAGCAGCCTTTTCTGTGGGAAAGGCTGCTTTGAGGGTTTGGGTGGATACATTACCTTTTTGTCGCTCAAGCCAGACACCTGGTCCACGTATTCCTCTTGGATCATGAAGGCAGCCAGGTTGGCAGTGTAGCTGGCCAGAAAGATGACAGCGAAGAAGGCCCACACCGACACCATGATCTTGCTAGTGGTACCCTTGGGATTCTGTACTGGCACAGAGTTGTTGAACACCAGCCCCCACAGCAACCAGATAGCTTTGCCAATGGTGAAAGAGGGACCTCCTGGCTCTAGAGTGATTGAGAAACATGATCCCACAGTGAGCATCTGAGAGTAAGTGGTCTGCATTTCCATTCACATACACATCTTGACTTCAGAGTTAAGAGCAGTATCTACTCCCACTTGTGAGGTGAATAGCTGCAGCTGCACTCCCCTGTGTTCATGCCACCATATCTCAGCAAAGTGCAATCTGAAAAATTATTTTTTTAAAATGTCCTCAGGTTTCCATATTTATTCTATCTCAGAGATTTTCACTGAAACCTTATACAAGGGCATGTTTTTTATTTGATTGAAGTATCTAGAAGCCCAAACATTTAATTTTGGTTGAAGTGTTGTCACCAGAAATAGAATTTGCTCGGAAACGTTCTATCCTCATTTCTAGCTGTTCAAGAGTGATGTCCTTGAGCTCCCAGCATACACCTGTGTAAAATATGGCTCTCACCGTACTTGTGAATGTGCAAGGAAGAGCACCATCAGAAATAACAGGGCTCTACAAATACTTCTTGAGTAAGAAGAGTGTTTCATTACCCAGTCTGTTGAAGATGCATGAACCAGGAAAGAACACAGCTCCCTCTCCCCATATTTTGTGTCTAAGGTACATGACAGTGACTTACACCTGGTATACCCTAAGAAAATGTGCAAGTCTGCCCCAAATAGTCCAGGAGCAGATCCAGTGTTTTAGAAGCTCCTATTTCCCCCTTATTCACTTTTCATTGTGGAAGCTCACTCATACCCCAGAAGCCATGTGTGCTAATGAAGCACTAGATGTGAAAACTTGTGAAATTGCACCGATCTCCCATCAGTCTCACACCCCCCGCACATGCAGGTTCCACTAGTGGGAATCTAAACCAAAATTTCCTCAACTTGAGCACAAGAAGAGCTGATAGGGAAAATGCAGATAGAATCACTCAAGGATCCTGCTTCAGACACTGAGAAGGTCCTCTTAGGATAAGAATTCTTTGGTACAGTTCAAGCATCTGACATTTTTCCAACGATGCCGACCTGGTCAGCATCCCATGTTTTATCTCCTCAGCCAGGCCGATTGGAGCCTAGTGCCACTGCCTGTGGTTAAGGTTGACTCCAGCAGAATAGCAAAAGGGAAGAAAGCTTTGACACACCTCGCCAAAATCCTGAGCAGTGAATAGCATAGATCATCTGAAAGCACTAGCCGTGTTACTCTAAATACAACCGAACAATGCAAGGAGCTCATTTTTTATCCAGGGAACTGCACACCAAGTTCAGAGCAGAATCATCACCTGGCAAAATTGGTGCCTTTAAATACSAGGGAAACAAGGTTCCTACGAGAAACATGGTTTGGCAGTCCTTGTCTTTTTACATGCTGGAGTGGTGTTTTTATACCCCTCTCTACTTAATGTGCCCTAAGACACAGAGGTGAAAGGCCTGAAAAACATCACTGGGAACTGTAAGGTGGAAGGAAACCTTGAGAAGTTCGCTTCTAAAGCCTTCCTCTCTCCACTGATCACCCCACATGCTTCCACAGTTACTTTGGCACCACAAACCAAGTTTGCAATGGAAGACTCAATCCAATCCAGGGACCTAGAATCCTTCTGAGGTCTCCAACTTTGAGTACCCAAAGAACAACCCAACATTATTTAGGGACTAGATTAGAGCATGTCCACTTGACCCTGGAGATAAAAGTCTTGATGTCTGTAAAGAGAAAATGCAAGCATGCGAGGCATACTGTCAGGGGCATACTGTCATAGTTCAAGTGCAGCCAAAGTAACATTAGCCAGGGTGTTCATTACCAAAATCAGCATTGCAGTCTCTGCAGYGGATTTCTATATCTGCCTATTTCATCTGTCAGGGATTAAATCTGCCTGATCATGCCATACTGTTTATAATTACTCAGAAATATTGATACTTGCAGCTGCAGTTCAGCWAACTTAATAACTGCACAATTGCACACCTGTACTAAAAACTGCTTCCAGTTCCACATCTGTATTAATCCCTCTTAGAGACTCACAGGTTTATGAGTACCGGAGTCCACAGATCCATGGGGTTACAATCAGGTGTCATAAAGGCCCTCTACAGCTCCATGTTAAGAGACAAGTTCTCTACTTCCCCATGTACGTGGTTCTGCCTGCATTCTCATTAACACTTTTTATTTTCACTCCTCTCTAATTTGATGGCATAAATTCACACAAAGCACTAGACTGGGGAGCAAATGAGTGCATTTTCCAGTAACTGTCTCGCCCACTTTTCTATATGAACCAATAAACCCAGAAAGGTTTGAATGGCTGATTCACCATCTTCAGAGGGTGAAGATATGCAGACGACAGAAGACTCAACTTGCTAATTGTTTTCATGTCAATAGGGGAAAAAAGGCTGTCTCTTAGGCTATTTGTCCATCCTTCCTTTATTTCATCTGGCTGCCTTCTGAAGATCAGAACCACAGAGGTGGACCACTCATTTATTCCCATCTTTCCTGCAGCCCTTGAAAAATAATTCTTCACCCTCTCCCAAGAGAATTAGCTTCTCATTTTCTCAGCTGTTCTTAGAAAGCCAGAGAGGCAAGTAGGGGAAGGATCTGACCAGGTGACAGATGTGGTGTCTGGAGGACATAGCACCATACTGGGAGGCCAGCAGAGTGGCTTGCTCTCCAGGGATACGTAGCACTGAAGGATGGACTGACAGTGCTGAGCCCTCTGTCTCAGAGACTGCAGCATCATAGGCCCTGCCAGCACTGGCTACAAGGGCCCATTTTCCCTCAATGAGAAACAAGTTGGAGCTGGTATGTGCTTTAGACATAAAAGGCGACACAGCTCCATCTCTTGAGCCAAGCAAATTATCCATTATACACATCTGCTCTCTTCAAAGCCTTTTTTCTGCCTCCATCCCTGCCCTCTTTAGTCTGAACACAGAGCTCAGAGCAGGCTAGATCCATATCGTGTTCAAGGCAAAGGAGCACCCAACAAAGGAACGGAGATGGGAAACAAGAGGAGATCACAAGAGGAAACAGCTCTCCTTACCTCTGCCATCAGCAAGGCACCGATTATAGCCCACAGGGCTGAAGTACTCAAAGACGAAGACGGCCACCGCAGAGATGATAAGCAGCATCACAAACATCATCACCCATACATCAGCACTGAAAGGCTCTGGAGAGGAAGAGAAAACCATAGTGAAAGACCTGATAACACCTCACCTCCTTTGCTTTCCAGAGCAGCCCAGTGTGGGGCAAACTGGGTTGAGGAAAAGCAGAAGCTAAAGTCTTCAACCTGATTCTGAAAAACTTCTTGAACAGGGAGAACTGTAGTTTCTGTCTCTGTAATGACTGCATTCCATCGTAMCATTACATTTGTGACACATGGCTCCATCTGGAACCACACACAGCCATTGTGGCATGCATTGATAAAATAAAACGCATTGATAAAAGATTGTTCCCAGGAAGTCCTCCAGCACCATCTGGAGAGAGTGGGGAAAATCAAGCAGAACTGGCAGAGTTTCAGACAAGCATCCAACTTTCAAGATGCTGTGCAGCCAAAGAGCATCTCCAAATTTCTAAGGTTCAGCCATAGTGACAGTACTTTTTTCAGCATTCTACCCCTCTAGCAATGGGAACTCTGGCTYATTCTAGAAATGCTAGCGTTCATGCTCTGCAACTGTTTGATCTCTTCCAGGTTTTCTCCTTCTCCAAGCCCGAACAGAAAAAGATGGGACTGAAACAGACCAAAAAAAACCAAAGAACTTTGCTCCAGAGYATAGCCAATATTGAAACCTCTGTTAAATTGCAGTTCAAAATTTTGGAGATAACTTTAACATTGCTCTTACATACCCCAGCAATATTGGTGGACTTGCTAAGGCCAAAAAGTCCTGGAGAGTTAGCAGTCATGAAACTCATATTTAAAAACGTCTGGGAAAATTTCATTACCCATATAAAAGTATTTCTGTTTGTGAATGTTCTCAGGACTCTGTCAGAGAGCAGACAGCAATTATATAACTCATATACTGTGTTTGCTGCATCATAAAGCATTTTATAAAGCCAAATAGTAGATACTAGGAAGATGTGAATCTCTTGGGGAAATGCAGTATCACTTCCACATTCTCTGATCACCCTCCACCACTGAAAGACATTAAAAATGCCTTTATTGTAAGACAGAGTGTCAGCACAAAACTGATGCCTCAACTGTTCTTGAAAAGATCTATTAGTTCTCTAACTTCTCCTACTTGTTCTGTCAAGGAAGGGTCAAGTTAACAACGTCTTTACAAATAATGTCTCTCCATGTGCAACAATTTATTGCTAATTGCTATCAGTAAGTGTTATGGTATATCAGCTATACGGTTTGAATCAATTTTCTTCTGGCCTACACTCCTTGAACATACTATTAGTTGAGTCACTGGGAAGCCACGTGCTGCGGTGTACGTGACAACTCTAAGTGAGCCCACTTTTTCCTAGGATTAGGCACATAATTGCTGAAAAATGCCTTGTCTTGGAACTCCTAGGCAAGTGCCTATTTGCATTTACCTGGATTTTTCTTGCTTGGGATTTAGTTCTAAAACATCACAGTATATTTTTATATATCTGTCCCACAGGTACTCCCGAAAAAGAGCTTTCAGGCTAAGAATCACAAGCAACCTTCACCTATTTTTTTTATGAACTCTGGGTGGAGTTTTAATTTTAGATTGAAACAATACCTAAGAAGGCAGAAGGTGAGACAGTTCCATTGCTACGTGACACCATGACACTGATTCCCGTCTCAATGAAGGGCACAGAGAAATCCACCACTTCTGAACGCTCCTCATTAATGGTGAGGGATCCCACAGCCATATAGGCCCGTTTGGTGACAACCTGGAGGAGGAAGAGATCACACACAGACATGAGGCAGCCCTCAAGCACCACAGTCAAGCCCCTTCTCATCGTCCTGCCTTTCAACACAATCCTTTTACTCCTGTAATCCCATTCCCTATATTGTTTGTAACATCTCTCCTTTCTAATCTTTCATCAGGACACCTTCTTCTTTCAGGAAACCTATAGACATTAATCTTCCCCTCAAAGCTGGTATGTGTATAAAAAATAAATCCACAGAGGTCTTAGGATAAACACATCATCCACAGAGAAGAGGTCTTATCTCATTTTTCTGTCCTTGCTTTATCCTCCCTCTAACACTGCAAAGTCTTATTTCATTCTTTATGCACCTTATATACAACCTAAGCATAATCGAGGTTGCAGCAACAGTGGTGCATGGATATCAGCCTCTTTCTACGACTGTGCACGCCAAATTTGTGAGACCATAGAGAATAATAATTAATGATCAAACAAGAAAGGTAGTCATGGTCAGAGTGTCAGAGCAGATTAATTCACTCAGTGCCAAGAAAGAATGCAGGCCAGTAATTTCTAGAGTCACCTCTGTCCCTGCCCCAGAAGTAGACCCAATAATAATGGGAGACTAGACCTGACCCATGTCACCCAGCCCAGGGATTAAGCCCACCACACCCTCCCTTTGCTGCTGACCTCTCCAATCATTCCATTCCATGTCCCATTGATCTTTTTTCCATGCTTGCCGTTAGTCACCAAGTAGAGGTCATAGGTGAACTTGACAGACTTCGAGATTTTCTTGAGGATGTCAATGCAGAACCCCTTGCAACATTTCTTCATGTAATCTGGCTCCTCATCAGTTTTGTTCCTGAACCATCACAACAATAATGGGTTAAAAGACTGAGAGAAACTCCTTTCATTCCCTTCTGTTGTCAGTTTACATTCCCCCTCCCACAATATAATGTGGACAATTTGTCTTGTGCTATCTGTGCTGGAGGGTGAAGGGACACAGTACAATGATTTGCCCAAAGGGACCAGTCACAAATAGACACGGGACAGCCTGGGCAAATGGAGGTGATTTTCTAAAAGGGATTATCAGGTGATGATGGCATTGGCCCAACAGACACTCTACATTCTGCTGAGAAGGGAGACCCCATACGAGCAGAAAAACACAGGAGTGCATACTCAGTCACTATGCGTTTTTGGCAAGGGACCGTGTTCCTCATGCAGGTGCCACTTAGGGGGTCCACGTTCTCCACAATGACAAACGGTGCCTCTTCCAAGGTCACGATACTCAGGTGATCATCCTCACGTTCCTCAGAGTCAGGATACAGCTCAAAGCGTGGCCACACATAATACTTCATCTGCAACTTTTTTTCCTTCCATTTCCCCACCTGTGGAGACACAAACCATAGAAGATAGACTTCTASTTGTCTCATCCCCTTGCATCAACCACAGCCACTGCAGGACTGGGCAGGACGTCCACTCTGGAGTACCCAAGCTCATGACTCATGTAAGATGGGGACATTTCTGGGGAGAAGGCTCTGAGTAAGTGGGTTCAAACAAAAGGAAAGTGGGGAACAAGAAAGACATTCAAGTTGTTTCATCTCTGTGATGGTCTCACCCTCTGGGAGAGTGAGTGGATAACCACAGGAATACTATAACCAGGGTCAAACAGACTTAATGTCTTTCAACTTTTTCAGCCAAACAACAGGAACACAATGACTTGGTTACATACCTTAGCTGGAAACAAGGAATTGCTTTATGTTTCTGAGACATGAAAATTAATACTAAAGAGCATCTATGATTTTTTTTTAAATTTTGCTATTTTTCCCTAATTCTCATAACTTCCATAAATTTCTATTGCAATTTTAGAACTCTTAATTTTCCATTTCCTAAGTGAATAGAGATCATATCTTCAGCAGTCAAAAAAGGGGGTGGGACTCAGTTGCTTTATACCTACTGCTACGAATAAGAGCTGTTTTGAAGCCACTGCAGTCCTTAAAGAGACAATACATGTAAGCTCACCCACTGCCCAGGTAGACCATTTCTTGCAAAACAAAAATCCGGGAAAAGAAAAAACCTGAACATCAACTGTACTTTCAACTATCAAAGTCTCGCCTTTGTTCTCAATTCCCCCTCCCACCATTACAGTTGGCAGTAATTAGCACCTTGGCAGGCAACTGAAGCTGAGAGGGTGAAGAAGCTAACTGGGCTTTAGAAGAAGCTTTCCTGCATGATCCTCAAAGCAAGTCCTCCAGGCCAGGACTGAGACATGCTGACTTGATGGCAGAGGAAACGTGGGTGCGTGGGAAGTTTGCATGACTGCTCCTAGCTGTGTATCTGCTTGGTGGGTAAACAGAAAAGCTTCATTCCACTGCAATCCAACACCTCTCCCACCCCTCCTCAAATTTCATTCATTATTTAAATGACAGGATGGAAGGGAGAAGCACTTATTAAAGGCTCATTAGGTGTCAGTGGTTAATCTGTGAAACTTAAAGCCCAGCTGGGGTTTGGCATTTGAAAGTATCCAGAATTCACATAAAACACTTGTCACCTTCAAAACAAACAAACATTTCATCTGGCCATGAAAGAACAGTCTACTCTGAGGGCTTGTGGAGGGAGAAGAAAGGCAGAAGAAATTACGCAGAGACAGCAGTTTCCTACATGCATTATCCATCCCTGTGCAGCATAAAGATAACACCCAGTAAGCAGAAGGCAGAGGGGTTTGTAAAAAGGTGGATGAAGTGTCTGGGCAACTGGTCTTGCCTTCCCAAGGGCAAATAATGCCAAGGAGAGCTTGGCCCTAATGTTCCCTCCACCCATGGAGATGGTCTGTACTCGTGCTAATATCTAAGCCGGGATGTGGAAAGTGAATTTCTAAGAGAATAAAGAGCATAGACTCACAGGCTCATTCAGGGTCTGCTCAGCCCTGGACTTCCCACTCATTCACCAAGCAGGTCAATTTATCATCATCTGAGCCAGAGATTTCTGAGAGCTACTTTAGCTCTCAAGTAACTGAGCTCAAATCCCCAAAAGCAGTAACTGCACACATGGAGCTCAGTAGGGACCAGTGATTAAGATGCTGCACAGAACAGCYCAGATTTCAGCTCAGTAACATTAACTTATCATAGAAATAAGTGGTTGATGAAAGAGACATCTCACAGAATCTCAGCAGCACTTAGATATCTCAGTAACAGGCATGATATAACCCCTTAAGTGATAAATTAGATCAGATAGGCAAACCCAACCCATAATTACCTAGAAGTTCTCTGGGACAGAAAGGAGAGTTCATAAGGCTGTGTGCCAGGCACGTTTCACAGTTTTGTACTACACAGAAACATTATTAAATTAGGATAACAATGACAGCCTTGCCACAGCCTTCAGTGCACTAAATCACCTAACCTGCAAATACAGTAGTACATGTCCTTTCTTTATTATCTGAATAAAATCATTCTAAATTGTCCAAAGAGGAAGAAAAACAGGATGTAAGGACATGTTCTGACCTAAATCTCCAAATCAGCTATGGATTGATTCSAGAATATGTGCAAATATTACATTTCATTGCTAACCTGAACAATCAGACATGTCATATACCTGCAGACATGTACAGATATGAATAAGAAAAGTCAGAAGAGCCTTGTGAATTAAAAGGGGGCAGACTTCTTTACATGCTTATGCATGCAAGGGTCAAATGTATATGTCCCTAGTTAAAGAAGGATGGGCGCAAGCAACATGTGGACAATAAGAAACAGCACATGTGCAGAGGATGGAGACAATGCAAGAGAAAGAATACACAAATGTGTATTATATGCTAGATAACCTGCCACGAGAGGGAAGGATCTATTCACTGTAGGGACAGAGGTTAGCAGAATTAAATGTCACACATTTGTTCAGGTAAAGATGCCTGTACTTAAAGAATATAACCTACCAAGCTGTGCAGAGCAGAACAAGGCATTTCTGAAGTCTCAGGGTGTTTTGTATTAACAGCCAATGAACTGTTATTACTTGGGTTTTGCTGAGTGCTCGCCTCAGCAAAAAGAGGAAAAATAAACCATCCCAGGCATCCTTCATATTGGTCACCTTGCAGTTTCAAGACCCATTGGGTGTTCTCCAATCATAGTCTAGTCATCCAAATCCACTAAGAGTCCTGGAGGGTCACAGAATCAGTAAAAGTAAGGATACCAGGGATCTATAAAGCCTCCTCCCTAATCATATTCTCCAATCGCTATGTAATGTTCCTTTATGCTAGGACACAGCTCCTAAGAGAGAGAATTTCACCTTAGCTGCCCTTTGCTCTATCTGTAGCACAACTGATCTTATCAAGAAAGTAAAGTCACTTTGCTTTCGGATGAATCTGGAGGTGTTGAGGGAGGGGAGCAGCTAACTTTTACCTTAAATGTAAGATCCTACTTTGGATAACAAGATTGGAAGTAGAAGTCTAATACATTTGCAAAGAAAGAAAGAGAGCTATTGTAGAAAAAGAAGTTAATCATATATGCTATTTGTTTGTCTAGGCATATAAGTTATCCCATGCAGACAAAAGGTGAGACTGCCTATACAAGGGGAAAACCAGTGGGAGCCTTCTGAAAGCCTTCCAGCTGGCTGGCAAATTGCCTTAACCGCGGTATAATGCAGCCAGAATAAAAGAGTTCCGCAGTATGTTAATGCGCGTCTTTAATCAAAGGTGCATCGCATTAGTTCCTTGAAACTAATTCTTGACAGAGGCTTTTCTCTCCTCCCAAGGGAAGCTAAGGCTTGTAACAGCCATTTGTGGCAGATGTTTCTCTAACCTGTCCTTACACTGACAGAGTCCACGGTCTCCTCGAGCAATCTATTCCAGTGCTTAACTATCCTTCCCGTTAAAAAGGGTTTTTTTTCTCCTGATGTTTAACCTAAATCTTCTTGCTGCAATTTATACAAGGAGAGTGTATTTTCTTATTCCCCTACATGTGCTCTTTTCAGTGTTATCAGGTCAGTAAGATATTTATAACACAGAGGAGTTGATAGCCACTGAATGAGACTATCTTATAAGCAACATTGGCAAAAGCAGCCACCTGTTCAAATGACCAGCATCCAGTCTCACCATTTACAAAATCCTTATCCAGATGAGTAGTATGGACAAGTACAAGCTACTCTCACGAATTTCCAAAATTGTCCCTTCCAACAAAGGCAGAAGTCAATGCCTGAGTTCCTTCTAATATGCCAAAGCAGGACTTCAAAACACAAGAGCATCTGGACAGACCTATAACTAGTGTCAACAGATGGAAAAACAAACCCTGCTAGAAATTTGGCTTTCAAGGACTAGGCAGGAGAATACAATTCTGGATTAAACCAGAAATGTTCAGATACATTTCTTAAGCAAGATACTCAGTGGCACTGCACTGGTGTTTGGGGTGAAGGTTCAGGATATAGCCTGAACCTTGAGGTGCTTGTTTTTCAAGACTCCTCAGGCTGGAGGAGAACTATGTCTAGGCAAAGTCTCCTGATAGTTATTATTTTATTCAGGCTCCTATTTGCACCATGCCTTGCACCACCCTCTTTTCATTTACAATCTTATCTCAATTTGTGACACCCCTAGTATAGAAGAAATGCAAAAGGAACAAAAGGGATTTGGTTTCATCTGCAGAATAAAAAAAAAAGGCCATTCCAAACTCACTTAGGACTTGAACTGCTTTCTGCATTTTCCCAAAAGCTCAATGTTTCCTCCCTTATTATTGGTTCTTTTCTCTTTTTTTCCCCAGGAGCTGAGGAGTTTGTTCATTCCAGTGGGGAAGCACTAAAGCAACAACAGAGAGCATGAATTAGATGGCAGAAATTTCCTGTTCCACCAAGAATCTCTGTAATCTGATCTGCACCTTTGTGCCTCCATTCCACACTGTGTAAAACTGAGATAATGGCATGTTTTCACATCTGGGGTGCACTGGGTAGATAAACACAGAAAAGGCCACGAGACTCACAAATAGTGTGGAAATGAGGAGACACAATGTGTCTAGAGCTAGATGAGGGAACATAAAGTGTTTCTATGAATGGTATAAATGTGAAAACTTCCTGTCTTTAATCTTTGATTTCACATAGTTAACTGGAAAAATCTTACATAACTTTTACACCTGATTTTAGTACATGAAAAATGGAAGATCAAATATAGAAAAGGTAAAGGTAGGATGTTGGACAGAGGGCAGAAAAKAGGACTGTTATTGGTAATACAGCTGATGGAGAAGCATACAAAACCCCTCTGGGAAGCAGGGCAAGTCCAAGGAGAAATGAGAGTCTTTCAGTCCAATTGGTACAGATCCTGAATGAGGACATGGGAAAACCAGAACAACTGGGCAGGACCTGAAAAGGGCTACTGTAGAAGTACCAYAGAAATAGCAATTATAAGTGGGACATTGCCAGTGGAAGTAGGCATTGCTGAGGGTACATAAAATAAAGGTAGACCTGGGGATGCTGTTGTAACCTTAAAGCTGCAGTAGACAGTGAAGAAATAAATCATGCATAAATAAAGTAAAATCATTTTGGATTGAAACAGGTTTTGGAAGGCTGGTGCAAGATATTCCATGAGAACTGAACTACAGAGATCTACTGGAGCTCCACGGGCTTGACTTTCAGTCTGGATAGAGATGTCATTACTGTTTCTAAAGAGAAATTTTATCAGGAATTAAGTTATTATGGGAGTCTTTAGCTTCATAGAGATTAGATGGAGAACAAAGGCAAATTTTAACAGCAGCACCCTGATGTTGCTTTTTCTGGATCTGATAGTTGACATATTTCTTCACTCCAAAATTACTCAACAGGCAATAGGTCGTGATGTTTTACACTCAGTTTGGGCAAAGCAGCAAGGAACCTTAGAGAAAAGCTAGTTATCAGGAATAACCTTGGATTGAGCGATTAGGGGAACAGASAGCCTGTCTTAAAGAAGGAGATTAAAAAGCTTGTTTAACCTAGATAAATGAAAGCCAAGAGGGGATATGATTGCTCTGTATAAATAAAGGGGGGACAGATACACAAGAGAGAAAAGAAAGTGATTTTTAAGCAGGGAAAACAATGCTGGTAAAAGAACAACTGATTGTACAGAAATCTGCCTTGAAAATAACATAGATTTTAACCATCAGAGGGGACAAGTTCTGAAACAGCTGCTCAAAAGTAGCTGTGAAAACAACTAAAATGGGATCAAGAAGAAGCACAACTGGTTTGTAGAGGGCTATATGATTTTGCTGCCTAGAGCAGAGGGATGGGACCAGATGAGCCTTTCCAGTCCAGTGACTTTAAGTAAGCAGAAGCAAGAGGAGGAATTGCACTGTGGAAAGTCTTTTCCCTTCAATTTTTCAGTCTGCAAATGTCAAAACTCAGTCTTAATCATCATATCTCTGTCCTGCAGCTAACCCACATGAACACAGAGACTCATGTTAATAATACCACCAATTCCTTGGCTCCTATGTCCCTCATTCAGCGGCAACACCTCCTCCAGTGCCCTGAGAATAAAACATTTCTCTCAGCCTTCACCCAAGCTGGTTAAGTTATGACTCTCACACTTACGGTTCTGACATCATACCCATTACCAAACGTATAATTCCTGTGATGCTACAGGTCTGTATCCTCACATAGGCTG
This sequence comes from Amblyornis subalaris, assembly GCA_018881555.1. Lineage (NCBI taxonomy): Eukaryota > Metazoa > Chordata > Aves > Passeriformes > Ptilonorhynchidae > Amblyornis > Amblyornis subalaris. Next base: position 10,023,424 of record JACAXG010000009.1, on the reverse strand, counting down.
GTCTACAGCAGGTGGAGAAGAGATGCCACGAAGAGCAAAGATCTCCTGTTTACAGACACTTAAGGTGATTAATTAGCCACATCAGCCAAAGCAGACAAGAAATGGTTGTGAATGCTCCACATGCAAAATTAATTAACACAAAAACAACACTCTTTTCTGAACCTCAAGTTCACCTTCCACAACCACCTGGGGAAGGCTGCTTTCTTGACTGCACCTGCAGAAGCAGGAATTGCTTCTAATAGCCTTACAATTAAAAATGTAGGCTGCAGGAGATGGTGTGATTTTCTCCCCTCTATATTTATACAGCACCTAGCATATGCCAGAAAGAGAGAGGCTGAGCTTAGAATACAGACAGGGTGAGGTACTTGCTTCTGCTTTACAACTCATTCTGGGAATAAAAGCTCTTTGCAGAAACAGTCTCCCATCTCACTGAGGTCTGGCATTTACACAGCTCTTGCCATTTTTGCTGAAACATTTCTTTCCTGGTGCATTTATATGCTTTTTGCAGTTGCTGAGGTCCTGTCCCCTCCCATGATTAGCCAGAGAAGGTTAATGAGGTATACTTTGAGCACTTCTGACTTCTCCAAAGTCAATGAACTATAGGGCTCCACTGGTGTCACAAAAAGGTCAGAGCTGTGAGGACGCCAAAGAGTTTGCCATGCTAAATAATTTAGCCAAGCCAGAAGATACCAAGAGTTCAATATAGGTATAAAACTAGCCCCTCTGGGAGATGGTGGTGCTCTTGCTGGTAGCATTAACTTGGTAGCCCAGGAAGTGGTTCATCCAGGCAAGGCTGGCTCATGCAGGAGCAGCATGGGCTCCAGGGGGACATATTTTTTCAAGGACCTCAGTGCTACCTGATGTATACACAACCATGACTTATGGAAATGCAGACTGCAATCAGCACAAGCATAAATAGGAGACGTGAGGGGAGAGGAAGCTGTTCATGGTAGCGGGAGCTATGATCTGAGCAGGCTSGAGAACATAACTCTGAGCTTCTAGCAGGGGCAAATCAGGTGTTAGGATCTGGGAAGAAGAATTAGAACAAAATTTATATCTTAAACACTGAACACTGACTACCATCCAACATAACCCACCTTCAGCTAACAGGCAGTGACAGCACCTGACTCAGACTCTTACTTAATAGTGTTGCATACTTAGAGCCATCATGACCTTCTGAAATGACTGTGTGAGGACGGGGAAGCTTAATACAATGTCCCAAATTCCAGCAACATCAGTCTATTCTGATTCTGGTCTGGTAAATAAAATCTAAAGCCAGGGAGCTTATACTGTCCCTATCATTGTTCATCTAAGGTGAAGGGTTTCACCTTGAGCATCTCTACAGCTCTCCTTTGCAGAACTGTGGGGCAGAGCAAAATGTAGCAGGGATACTGGTAGGATTGCATGTTTTGTGTCCCAGGCGGTTCAGGAGTCACAAAGGTTTTTAAAAATATATATTTTTATGTGCATGTATAGGCATCTAAATGCTTTATGTAAGCATTTTGCGGTCTCTAGCAGTGCATCTGCATTGTGCAGGTGTGTGTCTGCATCCAGTACGTGTCCATGCATGTAATGCCCTATCTAATGATTTTTCCCCTTGGCTTTCCCTGTTGAGCTCTGGGTTTGAGTTTGATTTTGCTGAGCTTTCATTTCTTTCACTCAGATTTTTTTCCCCCCTAAAGCATGTTACACAGAGGGAGGGATGCTTGCCAATTCACTCTGCAGTCTGGGAGACAGTTTAGAGCTTTGGCTGCTAAGTGGGTCCAGTACAGTGGTGTACAAAACCCTGACACGTGCAGTGGCACCTACTCTTTACACCGATTTAATATCTCTCCCAGAATCTCTTGGGACCTGAGGCCGAAGGAATGTTTAAAAATTCAGGTGTAGAGAAAGGCCGAAACAGTTTCCTTGTGCTGAGAAAAGCTAAATGTTGAAGCCAGCCCCAGAAGGGTTAGGAGAGGAGAAAATGTAAAGGGAGAGGGGGTGAGTTACCTAAATCTGTTTTCTGAGCTGTGTAAGCAAGACTGAAGGCACCACTTTGAAAAGCATCTCTTAGAATATCAGAGAGATCCTTTAACTTTCACTGGGGGGCGTCACAGTGGGTGAAACACCTCCCCACCCTGCATATAGCACCCAGAGTCCCTGCCCTCGGCCTGGCAGCCCCACATTGCCCCTGTGCAGAGGCTCACGCCTGCCAAGAGCAGCACGGCCGTACACACGCCCCTCTGGCTGAGAGACAGGGGGTGCTCAACTCTCCTCTCACTGCTGGAAAGGGGAGGATCACCCCTCTTCCAGAGGAATTACTGTATTTGTTGGCAGCCAGATTCCAGGGAAAGCAGTTACAAAGCTGCACGTCTCCCTTTCTTTCCTCTCCCACCACTGAGAGCACTGGGCTGGTGATTGCAAAAGCTGTCCTCATCTGCAGCACACCCTTTGTCTGCATCCTGGATCTGGATTCTCACTGGCATAGCCACAGCCAGCCCCACTACCTCCACACCTTCAGGACGCATATCTGCAGCCCCCTCAAGCTGGCACATGGCGGGCAGTCTTGTGCAGTGCACCGGGGCCATCCCAAGGGGCAGCCAACTGAACCACTGCTCCAAGCTGTCACCAGATCTCCAAACTGAGTTGAAACAACAGGTCTGCTCTGCATCCTGGTTCTCTGCCAGGCCTCTTCACTTGGCTTTGCAAAGGGACAGGATGGGAGGCAAAGCTGTGGGATAGGGGCAACCAGGGACACCCTTGCTGCTTTCCCTCTACCCCGTGTGTCGTTAAAGGGGCTGCTCACTGCATTCTTGCACCTTTTCTTATCCACAGTCTCCCTTAYGTGCCTCTATGGAGAAGGCATGTAGATATCCTCATGCTCTGATTCAGTTTCTCCCTGTTCTTTCTTTTATTCGCTCAGGTGCTCCCCAATAAACATGGGGGATGGGAATGGGGGTGGGGGAAAGCAGAGGCAGCAGACAGCCTCCACCTCACCTGAGTAAGCAGAAGTGGGTGGTGGTCCTTCATGCCACAGCTCATCAGCACCCCACCTCCCACCCACCCATGGTCTTGCCTCCTGTCACTGCTGTGCACCCATGGACACAGTCCACACTGCACAGACCTGTGTCCTAACCACTGCCTCCATCATGTCTTTAGTCTGCTGCTCTTGTGCCAGGACCAGTCGCAGGAGTGAGACCAGTGCAAGCAGTGCAAAAAACCCGCAGGGATGGGGGAGTAACTCACAGTGTGATGGCCCCCCATCTCAGCTCTCCCTGATTTAGATATGGACTGGGTTGTCCCCATCCCAACYATGTCCACCTCTGTCCTGAAATGAAGTGCTGGCCCAAGCCACAGCTGAGTGAGCAGTGCACGTCTCCACCAGCAGTGGGGATTGCCAGGGTACTTCTGCCTGTGCAGCTGCAGATCAACCTCTCATACAGCAGAGCCTGCCAGGCCAAATGGGGCCTCCCAGGATCTAGTGTGGGCGGTACTCTCCAGCTGGAAACTCCTGCCTTAGAAGCTGAAGCTTCAGACTTCCTGATGGATGAGGACTCCACAGAGAGAACCCAAGAGCTGCAGGACCCCCACCAGACCCACCGCTACAGCCAAGTGCTAGGCTTTGCTTGAAAACCACAGCACCCTGCCAACTTTGGGTAGAGCATTAGACAAGATCTGCCAGCTCTACCTACACCCTACAGAGAAGATCCACATGGAATGGAGCCCACCAGCATGACAGCTGGTTCATGGCACACGTGTACCTTACTGTCACACTGGCTGTAGCCAGTGAGCAGTCTGTGAGCACCAGGGAGTGATTCTGCCGTAGATTTTTCTCTCCTTTCCCATCCCATACACAGGTACACACACACACAGAGGTACCCCCCAGCAGCAATTATCTTAAGCAGATCTGAGCTTGGAGTCCAAGCAGAATTGCCAAGGGCCCAGCTGAGGCCATCTGGGCTGCAAGGCATCTCTGTGCAAAAGGAGCACAATCAGACATTAGTACAGAGGGAGTGAGAGGTAACCTTGAAATGAGTGATTTGGAAAGGAGAGAGGAAGCCATGTATTTGCCAAACCCAGCTAGCAAAGAAGAGTTAAGCCAGAAACTGTTTCCTTGGGAGCATGGCCTTAGAGAAATAAAATTCTCCCCTTCTCTCAGCCCTGACGGACCTCAAGCACACCTATTTTTCAAAGATACGTCTGTCATTTTGTGCCTAAACATGACAACACAAAACAGATCTTGTGCCATTTCTGTGGCCTGAAAGTAGGAGAACAGGCATGACAGAGGCAGTCTTGGAGACATAAGATGAAGCTAAGGCTCTCAGCAGGTTGCAGGATACCGTTTGTGATACATGCAAGTCCACATGTGGAATGACTTCTGTCAGTCTMGAACCAGCTGGATGACTTCGTGTATTTAAATGTGTGTGCACTGTGTAGCTACCTCTGTTATAAGAGGAGTAAGTAGTAAGCCTCTAATTAGGTTCTCTGACATTTTCCATTACAAGAGTCTTCAGGCCAGTTCCCTGAGAAAAGCCATCATCTCCATGTTTTGCAACAGGTGTTTGAAAGTCAGCAGGGCAAAACCCCCGAGGAGAAGGATGTGATTTTTACTGTGGCCCATCAAATTTCATTCACTCTTAACTGCATTATAAACTGTTGAAGAATCATAATTTCTTTTCTGTCACTTTCTCACAGAAATCCTGGCAGACAGTCCCAACAGCTTTTGAGCATAAACGTTTTAAGAGCTAAGCCCAACACCTCAGTAAATCACTGGGGACATCCCCACCAGTACCACAGAAAGTACAATACCTCAGCTTTGGCAGAGCAAGAGACAGGAAAAAGTCCAATCAGGCTACCCACAAAATGTGGGCAAACCATCCAGGTTCTCTTCTATCTGTTTAAATGTGCCTCACTGTGAAAAGGTCACTTGYACTTCACTATTCAGGATGCAGAAGAAAGGCAAACCACTTTGAGCTTTCATGAATGTCTGTGAAACAAGTACAGGTTAGTCACTGGATTGAACAGTCAGACTCAGTGCTGAAAGCTCAGCATGCATGAGAATGAACAATATATTTTTACAAAAAGGATTTTGGGTTTTCCTCTTAAGAAACAAAGAAAAACACAGCACATATAAAAAACCCAGCACCAAACCATAAAGCAAACTACATTAAAGGTAATTTATTTAGKCTGAACTATTAGAAAATCACAGGTTTACAGTTTCCTTTTCAGTCCTTCTTCCATCCCACTTGTGTGTGGACATTTCTATTCAAGTTTTAATTAATGAGTGCATGCAACTCTCTCCATGGAGTCCCTCTCTCAACCCTTGCACTTCAAAGAAACTTGGAGAACTAGAATTAAGGTGGCCTGGGAAACAAGACTGGCATTTCCTAGCTTGACTTCACAAGTTGAAAAGTAAATCACCGTTCTTTTATTTTCTGCATGTAATTGCTTCTACGGCTTGAATGTGCACAAGCTATTACGAAACCAAAAAATGGGCCAAGAAAGTATCAGTGAAGATAGAGAAAGAGCTATCCATGAATCACCAAGCACTGGCAGAGGAGAGAGGAATAAAAAAACAGCAATGGACAGCAAGAAAAGCAACCAATGTAGAGATTACGCAATTCGTTTTATGATGAAAAAAGCAGCACTGACCTTGCCAAGGGGTTGAATGAGGCAAAGAAAGTAGAAGCCAAATTGGAAGGGTGCATTGGAGAGAGGYGGAAGAGGGTGAATCTGGCAGATGCCTCATGGTCATGATGCCCAGAAGGTGAGAGGGAAGGAAGGCACTAATCAGGCAGATCACGCTGCAGACARGTTTCTCCTGTTGCAGCAATACGCTCGTGACAGACTGAGAGAGAGAGAGGGCTGTACTGCACGTAAGGTGTGGACAGGACCAAGCTGGTATGGTCTGTGTAACCTTAGAGTAGAAGCAACAGGGTTGGGGTAGATGGAATGGAGACAGTTACAGTCCAGATGCCACGTAGCCCTGTTAGCCCAGCAGGGCTAAGCTGAGAGCCAAGGCAGCTTGCCAGGCTCACACAGCTGCCTTGCACCATGCTGTGCTGATGCATCCCTGTGGCACTGCTCTGCACCGTGTGGATTTACCATCGCAAGCATATGCCAGCACAGGCAACGCATCACTGTGTTTCACAGGGCAAACTTGCCCTAAGCAGCTGCAGCAGCTGTGCAGAGAGCAGATGCTTTCTCCTCAGATGCCCAGGAGTGAAGGGACTCAAGTGCTGGCTGTTATCCTGTCCTGTGCTTACTCTGTAACCTTAAGCAAGCCACCAAAGCTTCCTGAAGCTCAGTTTTCCCTCTGTAAAAGGCTCTGAATAATCAGTCCCACGTTGCAAGGGGGATGAACAGGGACCTGACAGCTGGGAGCAATGACAAAAGTCGGTATAGTAAGGAGACACCTCAGCTCATCCACTCCAGAGGAACTGTGTGGCTCAAGGCTGCACCTACACCACCTTCACACCCCACATCAGAGGAAGGACCGCTGCTGCAGAAGGGTGGTGGCTAGTGTAGAGCAGCCGTGCATGACGGCAGTCAGCAGTGGAAATCGTGCTGATTAATGATACAGCAGCAGTACAGCAGGTCAGGCATGTGGATCAACAGCTGTAAAAGGAACAGCAGGATTTTATATGGTACCCGCTAAGAACTATTTTTGGTTCAGGAGATTAACTAAAGCTCAAGAGAACATTCTTGGGTTCTCTCCACCTGCTCTGGAAGCTGAAATGACACAAGTGACCAGGCAACTGTCTTTCCTCGCTCTCTGAAGATACCTTTCCTGGAACAGGGAGCACAGCAATGCTCAAGCTGGTGCAGTGGAACTCCGCCCTGCCCCTTCCAGCCTCAAGGAAGCAGAAGCATCTCACCTCCCACACAACATAAAGTTCTGTCAGCTGAGGCCCCCAGCCACAGCTCTCCCTCGTGGTTCTGAAGCACCCACTCTGCCATCCAGGGTCTCACACAGTAGCTCTCCACACGCAGAGGTGAGATGTGTGTGCATCGGAGGGAGCCTCCTCAGATGGCAGCATTGCTTCTCCTGTCCTGCACTACTCAGAGCCCATCTCCAAGGATGGTCCTCAGCTGTGGCTGAGAGCTGTTGGCTCACCAACGCAGTGCTGTCTTCCACAAGGAAATGGAGGGAGCTTCAGATACCGGGGCAGGAGAAACAGTCTTGGAGAAAGACTGACCAGCACTCCTTGGTGTCAAGACAGGCACTGTGGTGGAGTGGTCTGCTAGAGGCAGAGCAGCCCCACAGCCAGGCTAAAGAATGTGCAAGTATTCCTCAGTGCCAACTTTAGCCYTGGCTGCTTTACTGCTGTGCCAAGAATATCCAGTGAGCCAGGCCTCATCCTTTCTTGCGATAGAAAGATCGTGCTTATGACTGAACATTTATCTCTTCCAGTCTGCTGATTATTTCACCAGGCAACCTGAACGTTCCATTAATATCATCTTTTGTGGAGCTAAATATATACACTAAGCACATATACAAATACATACAAATACATCTCTATCTAGCAGAGAATCCAATTAAGTGAATATGTTACGCCTTAGCAATTAATGAATTCAACAAGCTGAGCTGCCTCTTGCATATGATTAAAGTTCATGCAATATCAATCATAACAGCGAAAAAGATTCCAGATTTTCCTATGTGCTGTCTACAAAGAGACTGTTAACACTTAAATCAATGGGCAAATTCAAGTGTGTTTGCAAACCTCAGGAAACTCATATTCCTGATGATATACAGCCTGTCCTTCAACTCCTGTTAGCCTGTTCTTGAATGCAGCATCTCAGGCCATCCCTGCTGCCTTATATATCTTTCTGCAGCTTTTTCTGGATGGCAGGTGTGTAAAAATGCTGGTGTCCTATGGGCCAAACGAAAGCAAATTCCACGACCGAACAGATCAGACTGACTCTAATCACTTGACTCATGCAAATGCTTTCCTTCCCTTTGTGTTCGATTGCCAGTTTTGTGTTTGTGCATGTGTGTGTGTTTGTGTGCACACGTGTGTTCATGTTCTTTCACGCATTAATCATTTTCCAAGACAAGCCTTGTTCGTGCAGTTTCTGCCTCTCGGCAATAGACAACACTGAGCCCTCTAGGGACTGCTCATTCCCTCCTTCTCTCGCAAAACCCCTCCTCTGCATTCATAAGACAACCCCCGGGGGCAAGTTCTACATAAATAAATATTTAAGTAGCCACTAAACTATAGAAGATGCAGAAAAGCACGTGAGGGACTTGTCTGCAGTATTCAGGGCACAGCGGGGAAACAGAGGCATGGCTTGGAGGGTTGGGAGCAGACAAGTGATGAGAGTTTGAACTGGAAACACAACCATCCCCTTCTCTTCCCCGACCCAGCCAGCACAGTGGATTGGTTTGCACCTTGAGACCRGAGCTGATATAGTAATACAGGTCTGTGTTAGTACAGCTGCATAAATCCAAAAACCAAGAATGTGCCATATTGGGAGGCTGGTAGAGGAAAGAGCCTTTAATTGAACCATCACAGACACAGCTAATTAACCATACTACCAATGCTGAGTCGTCTTTTGGTTTAACTGCTCCATTGTTCTCCTCGTTTGTTGTCATACACCAGAAAGAGGCCTTGAATGTCCAGGAATGTTTGGAGGCTCATCTCTGAGGACTGGTTGGGTCTGTCGCAGGCAGAGGCCAGGCATCAGACCCAGACCTGGGTGCTCCTCTGCCCTCTGAACTGGGTACCCAGAGGTTCCTTTGAGAGTTCCTCCCAGGCTCACCAGCTTATGGATCCTACACCCACACAAATTATTTGTGGCTACACCCACAGCACTACAGATTTCACAAGTCTCTATAAGATATCAAAGAATAACATCTGGATCTTTTCTAGATTCCTTGAGAAACACTGTTCTGAAAATGGGCAATATAGGGAATAGGGTATAAATCTGGCCACTTATGTCACCCATGTAAGACCGCAGTTCGAGGGGTAATAGCCATATAAAATATAACATACCCCACGAAACCACATACTACTTGTATGCTTCACAACACATCCAGGAGAGTTAAAAGCTCTCAGAAAATCAGTCAAGAATCAGTTTCTTGTAGAGCACACCCTGGCAAAAACATAGAGCCCACAGCAGGCACCAGCAGATTTGAAGGACCACTTGTATGATCAGAGGAGGGCATTTTTTGTGCACTGGCATGCACCTGACAGAGGGTGCCAAATCTTCAGAGAGATTTGGAGAACTTTCCTTCAGGAGCACGTCCCAGATTTTTCACTTCCCCAGAGAGCAAGAAAGGTCAAGGAAAGCCCCCTTTCAGGTTCACTAGTACTATTTTCTCCTCTAGGTACAAAGATTCTGGCTGCTATTTGAGTTGTGGTAGGAAGCAAGCCATCAGCAAGAGCTTTGGGCCCAAAGTGAACGCAATCAGCCAAAGTCACTTCTTGCCCCTGTTTCAGCAATTTCTGCAGCTTTTCTTTCTGCCTCAGCAGGATGGTTTTTTATCACCTTTTCACCCTGCTCTACATCAGTGTTCTTTAGGATAAGAAGACACTTTGGGTAAAAAGCTCCTTATTGATAATGACAAAATAAAGTACCCAATCTGTATAGAGAAATCAAAAAACTCAGCCTTCGCACATATGCAAACCAGGGTGTTCAAGAGGAATGGGAGATGGATGTTTTTTCCCTGAACTCTGTGCAATAAATATAAAGAAGTATACCTACTCCCGTCCCCTAAGCAACCTTCTTCCATTACAGTGAGAAGCACCCTGTCTCTCAGAAATTCGGAGAATGAAAAGAGCCAGCAGTATCCACCAGAGCGGCAGATGGAGGTGCCCTGTCAGTGTGGTGTGTACCACTGAACATAAGAGTTAAGCCCATTCTCTCCATCCATTGCCACTTCTCTGTAAGCAGAGTGGAAAATGAAAACATCCTTCCCAGAATGTCAATCCAGTTATCCAGATGTCAAATCATAACTGCATTTGCGCAGTTGGGATCCCTTGGGATTTTTCACAGCCATCACAGCTGATGATTCCCCAAAGTGGCTGCTGCATTGTCAGGCTCCTTGCAGTTTGCTTCCTCTGTGGCATCAAGCCCTTTCCACCCATCACTTTCTCCCCGTTTGTGATTACCCCTGCCTGTCAGCACTGCAGTAAATATGTGTATATTCCCGGGTCTCTCATTTCTCACTTTACAGAACCCTTTCTCCTAAAAAACACAGACTTTCCAAACAGAACAGACACTAACATAGAGAACAAACAGGAATTTTTGACAGGCTCATGGGCTCCATTCACTATGCATGAAATTACCTACATGTAAGAACTTTTGTCTGCTTGCTGCAGGAGGTTATTGCACTTTTGCAACTGTTTCACAGAGGTGCCCGTAATCTAACAGATTAAGAAAAAATCAGGTCTCATGAGAGCTGGACAAGGTATCTCCAAAAACCAGCAGTCCAACAACATACAGTAAGCAGCACAGCAGGACTGCGTGAAGGGTAGCTCCCTGCTCCAAATCCTGGATGTAGAAAACCAAACCCTGCTTCTGAACAGGCTGGTTTTTGGACGGGAACACAGCCACGCTCCTGACCCCGCTTTGTCATCAAAGATGCAGGTCTGAGGTTTGGGATTAGGACCCAGGTCTTTTGATCCTCACTGACAATCATGGTTCTGCTCCATCCCTTACTCTAACATGTTGTCACTTGGCCTGTGGCAAATACCTCTCAACCCCCCACCCCCCGCACATCCATTCTAAAGGCTATTTCCGAGATCATTTGCCTGATATAATTTTCCCCCTTTCTTTTCAGTCTTCCCTTGCTTCCCTTCTCAGCTGCATCAAGTGCCTCTTTTCCAAGACACTTGATGCCTCTAATCCCTCAGTCAGTAACAAGATGTGAATGTTGACCTGCTCCACTTTCTTCAGTAGCTTTTCAGAGACCCACCGAGTCTTCTTCAGTTTTGGCCTTCTTCTTGAGGGAGATCCCATGAACACCAGTGAAGTTATGTCATTGCTTTTTGTCTTAACCTACCCTAAGTCTCACTTTTGCCCAGATAGCTGCAGGTAATTTGCAACAGTCAAGCTGCTGATATGTTAAGCTTATAGCCCACAAAACTTAAAATCCTCACCCATTTACAATTCATATTTCCCTAGCACGTCAATGCAAAAATATTGACTGCCACCAGTGGATAAAATGTCATCTCTTTACAGACTTTCCCTAAAGTATGCAGAGCAAGAAAATCCCAGATATTTACTACTGTTCTTAAATTGTCTGAGTTCCCTGTGCGTGGACTCTCTCATCTGTCTATGTGACCATGTTTTCTCAGCTGATATTTACCCAGTAAGTGTTTAGTGGCTACAGCCATCATCTAGGTCTGTCTGCACAGCTCCCAGCATAACAGGGCACTGCTTATTGGCAGGCTTTTTCAGTGAATACAGTTACAGAGATAATCAAATAAGCTTGTTCTGCACAGTTCATAAATCAAACTAACCAGGGCTGGTCTTTTGTACGACAGAGAATGATAGTCATACTGCAGCCCGAGTGCTCTTCATTACACTGTCTGTTTCCCTAATTCCCCCTCCATTTTCACACATTTCCTAATGGCCAGTTAAAATGGCTTTACACTGATGAACAGCTGCCACATCTCATCCCAAGAAGGTACAGTTACATCTCTACAGTGGGCAAAGCAATCTCTGTGGACAGAGTTCATTCACAGAGAGCCCAGGGACCCCCTAGGCTCAGGGAAAATAAAGAGGTATGCAGTCACTGATTCGCCTTTGCCTGACCGCAAGAAGTTCATATATATCTGGGAAGTCTGTCTTGAATTTATATAAGTCATTTATATGTATTTAATGGGAATTGAAAAAACGGCAGCAACTCAAGGAGTGAATGTCTATTTTCTTTCATTCATACCTCAAAAGCCTCTCTCCCCATACCCCATCCCTCCTTCCCCCTATCCCAGCACAGAACACACCCTTTAAGACATTAGCTACTCACTCCATGCATGTGACAGACTCTGATTAAACTCCTAGATGATAACCTTGCAAGGCAGAATCAAACTTGCAGCAGTACAGGCTGTTCTCATCATTGGCTCCCAAAAATAGTTTGTTGCCAATAAGAGTCAATCAGTTCAGACTTTGCCAGCCTGCACATCTACTGTCCTCCCCCATGCAGGGCTGCTGACACAACTCGTCCCCTCCAGAGGGGTTGCGAGGCTCTAAATACCACCAAGAGTTGTGTACTGGTGGCTGAAAATACCTCAGGTTTGTAACATTACTGTACACCAGGCTTCCAGGGATCCTCCCTGTCTTTGCTCCCTTGTGTAAGGGAGATGCAGGAGTCCTGACCCGCAACAGCTATGAGACAGCATTTGTGGACCTCGGTCTACATCTTCCACAATCTCCTAAAACCCAGCGGCAATGATCATCCCGGGACAGACGTCTCAGCTTTGTCTCAACAATGCCTGCTGCAAGGACTCGGCGCAACCGACTGCAAAGAGCGAGCAGAGGAAGTGTGATATGGCAGACAAGCCGATCTAAAGGCATTTGGAAGGATACAACAGGAAGGAGAAAAGAAAGTCCCAGGACACAAACAAATAGAAAAGGGGTTCTCAATATGCAAGGAAGGAGTGCAGCACTGACAACAAGCCAAATCAAGCCCATGAATGGGTCATCCTGGAGAGAGAAACCAGTCCATTATGTCTTAGAACTGTTCATTTTGATATCTACATTGCAAAAATTTTCTCCTGACGTCAAGCAGTGAACCTACTCTGAAGTCAATGGAATTGCAGCACTTATACCAGAGGTGAATTTGGCTCCCAGAGGACTTTTCTATGCAACGATTTAGATAATGAGCCTTCAAAGCTTATGTTGCGGCTATAGCATGAGTGGAGGAGAAAAAGGGCCAAAAAACGCTGCAATAGAATAGCCATCTGTCATATTCAAGTCTAGAGCTCAGCTAACTCAGCTGACTCTAGAGCTCAACTATTGCATAAAATAAGGGCAAGAAATACTGAAAGTTAATGAGCACCTCTGGAGGAAATCCTACCCCCATCTAACAGTATAAAACAGTACAGATGTGTTAATACAGGCATCTTTGTGAAAACTGCATCCCAGAATATTTTGTGAAGTTAAATACAAGGCAGAAAATGGCATGCAGCATAAAGAATAGCTGGTGCACTGAGCAATCAAGAGGCAGTGCAAATGGCCATATAATTTCGCTTTTTAAAAGCAACTTCATAAAAGCTCATTCATCCATAAAAATGCTGCGTTTCTGTTTTCTGCCTTCCTAGAAGCTTTCTTGCCTGCCCCCTTTATCTTCAGCTACAGACTTTAGATCTCAAAAGACTAGGAACACCTGTCCTTCCATGCCCAAATACTGCCTCCACATTTCAACGTTGTTTTTTATAGTTCCCAAGTATTACCAGGCAGGTTAGTCAAAGAGGTCTCAGACTCATAATATATATTAAAAGTACTGCAGATGATAACTGTCTATGAACATACCTCCCCTCTTGCCCCAAAAATAGGATGTCAAGGCACTATGTGGTGAACACATTTGAAATTTAAAAACTAGAAATTAATGGGATACAGTTTCAGGTATGGAAGACTAAATTCAATTGAAAAGACAGAGTCTGACACTCTGGCATCCAATGAAATTAGACATCATTTTAAATGCCATGACATTCAGCCTTCAAACTCTCTTCAGCCTTGATGTCTGCAAGAATTGCCAGCCCAGCTCATAACGAGCTAGTCAGATAGCAAGTTACAAGCATAATTCATTATGCTATAATACAGGTATTTCATTTCTTCATTGCCCCAAGATCTCCACTCTCTCCATATGCATGTTTAATTTATCTACTTGTAGTGCACAACATCTCCTTTCAACACTTTGAGAGACTGACTCCTGGAAGGTGTTCTCCCGGCACTTAATACAAGAAACCATAATAATAACATGAAAGATGAGAGACTTGAGATGTGAAAGTCCTAGGGAATTACAGTAACCCAGAAGACACATACAAGAAGTCCAAAAGAGTAAAAGTTGAGGCAGTTAAATCACTGTGGTTGTACACTGGTGATAGATATGAACACAAGACCGACAGACATATACATACAGAAGATGGAGATGAAAGCAAAAGACAATGTGAAAGATAAGGCCAAGTAAGGCAATAAAGGGCAAAGAAAAAAAGCTTAAAGAAAAAGAATAGGACACAATATGTAGCCTTTATCCTTCTTCCAGAGTTAGATGCTGTGCAGAAGATGACCTGCCAACCTTCCAACCTCACATTGAAGATATCAGCTGACACACAGCACAGACAGTGAGTGACTCTAACAGCTCTCAGGCCCAAGCAGACCCCTGGTGTAGATGCACCCTCTTGTTTCAAGTGGGAGAGATTCCTCATGAGCCCTGCTCACTTGCCCTTGCCCCCCTTCTTTCCTGTGACAGCCTTCAGYGCCACCGTGTTGACCACAGTGCAAAGGAACTGTTCAAAAAGACAGGAACCACCTGAACTTCTAACCATACAAACCACACCACAGAAATGCTTCCTCCACTGGGGACCAGGTAAGAGTGCTGACACAGTCACTGATGCTGTCACTCAGTACTGTCAAAGAGATTGCTGCAAAAGGGGCAGCTCTGAGATCAGTCCATTGCCTGTTGTCCAGCCTCTCCCCCTTTCTCCTCAGTTCTCTGAATTACAACTAAACAATGCCAATTCATTAAATCATTGTTGATGTCTTATTTTCCACATCTCTGATTATTCTCGCTGCTTCCCGCAGTGTCATTCTAGTTTGTCCAGACCTTTCTTGAAGTGCTATCCACAGAACTGCAGAGAGATTTTAAGCCTTACCATCACCCAGCAGAGCACAGAGATTACATCATATGCCTTGCAGGCTAAACTCCTATTTATACGTCCAAGTACAGCATTTGCCTCTTTCTCRACAATACACAACCATGTTCAGCTTGTGATCCTCTTTTATCCTTCCCCCCAATCCTTTTCTGCAGAACTGTGATCTAGTTGATCTTTCTCTGCACTGCATTTATGTAGTCTATTATTCCTGCCAAGGTACAATAGTTTGCACTTGTCTCTATTGAATTACATCACACTTTTTCAGTGTATCTCCAGTTTGTCAAGAGCATTTTGAATTCTAACCCTGTTCTCCAACAAATGCACAGTCCCCCCAGCTTTCTGTCATCTTCAAATTTAATATGCAAATTCTACATCCATCACCGAGCTGTTAAAGAAAACTTTGGACTGAACTGAGCACAGGACAGACCCTCACAGAACCCCAGTCCATTCTCCCTTCCATTTTTGCATTCTTATTCATTTTGCACACATTTGTTATTCAGTCTCCTCGTGTTCCAGTATGGAACACCCTAGATTGCTAGCAAAGTATGATGAGAGAGATGAAAAAAACCTTACTGGAGTCCAAGTAGATGACACCTTAAGTTTCACCTCTGTCCACAATGTCTGTTACAGAAAGATACTAGATTGGTCTGACATGACTTGTTCTCAACAAATCCTCGTGAACTTCTACACAGCTCCATCTTATTGTTCAGGTGCTGACAAAGAGTTAAGTTGATAATTCATTTCATATGCTTTCTGAGAATCAGAGTTAAGCAATAGTGATTCCATAAATCTACAATTCCCGAGCTGCTTTCCCCTCTGTTCCTCCCGCTCTTTTTTAAAGACAGGCATTGATGTTTCTCCTGTATCTGGCAAATACTAGCTGGGTCAGCTTTACAGGTACAGATGCAATGCAGGGCCTTCAGCGAACACCCTTTCTGTAAATTTGCTTTGGAAATGGGGCAGGTTGGTGTGATGGGTTGACTTGGAGGCAAACTCCAGATCCCCACGCGTAGTTCTTTAGAGGAGAAGAAACAGCAAAAACAGGTTGCAAACTTGAATAATGATTAAATTATTTATTTCCTAACTCTACTAAGAATAGAAAGAATAAAAAATAATGAAAATATTAAGACATAATATACAAATATCATTCTTCTCTCATACATTCTAATCCTTCTCACTGATCACATAAAAGACATAAACATGAGATTCTGATGTTATGATTAAGAGTTTTTATTGCCACTTCATAGGATAAAGAGAGTTCGTTCTGTAGTGTAGTGGGTTCCATCACACGGAAGACAGTTCTTTAAGAAGTGTCTTCAGCGTGGTTCCAAATCTGCTAGAAACACCGCAGCCCGCCCAGATTTTTGCAGTGGTGTATCTTCTCCCACAAACACTCTGCAGTTTGTGGGTCACAAGAAAAGTCTGTTGGG
Source organism: Amblyornis subalaris (assembly GCA_018881555.1). NCBI lineage: Eukaryota > Metazoa > Chordata > Aves > Passeriformes > Ptilonorhynchidae > Amblyornis > Amblyornis subalaris. Next base: position 10,007,190 of record JACAXG010000009.1, on the reverse strand, counting down.
TAAGTCATTCCAGCCTAAAGGCACCAAAGGTAACAGGTTCCTGCTTTACAATCTTCAAAGGCTGCAAGCTTCATCTACACAAAACATGAAAATGTTTTTAATTTAGGCGGTAAATTTCTTGCTCCCCCATGGCTTAATATTGTGATTTAAAGAGAAACTTAGTTTGGTATTAYTTCAGATCACACAGCATAGCTTGCAGAAAAATATATGAATCTCCTTGCTGGTAAACATGGCTTCCTTGGCACTTCCTGCTACTCTTTGTCTTCTCTTCCGTTTGGTTGCTGGGTCCATGTTTAGTCTTGCACGTGAGTGCTTTCTTTTCTCTCTAGCTTAGAGAAGAAGTTAATATTTGTAGAAAATGCTTAAAAAAGTATTTATAACAGTTACATGTTCCCACCTAAGATAGTGTAGCCGGGATTTGTTTCCCCAAGACTCCTTTTCTCCCGTATCTTCTTCATTGGCAGCCATCCAAATTTTAGTAAGTCTTTTTGGCTGCTATTAACTCTTATCAAAAACTAACAAGTTCACTTTGCAATCTCACCAACTCGACTCCCTCTGCGTAGTTCGACTCAGTTTAGCTTCTTTCGGTTTTTCCTCGGCTTTCTCGGCTCGGCTTAGCTTAGCTGCTTCTCTGTTTGGCCTCGGTCCAGATGGTGATAGACCAGGCTCCTCTCAMGTTCAAACAGCACAGGACCAGTGGAGGGTGAGGACAGCTGCCCCTCCCCGGCCCCCTGGGCCGTGAGACCCCGGCCCAGGGGCCAGGAGGAGAGCAACTCCCTTGCTAGTGGTTAGCAGGGAGTCAGGGAGCAAGAGAGGAAGTAAGAGTCTTGCATCACTTCCTAGGATTTTGTTGGGTTTTTTTTATAACATTCCTTTCACAGAGACGTCACAGGAACACTAAATGACTCATAGAACTGTCTTTTACCTGTTTTTAACCAATCAAATTGTTTCACACCAAGTCAAACCGTGACAGTTGGGTATGTAATGTGTTGCTGTAACAGGAGAAAGGAGATTGTTACCTTTTGTTGGGAAAGACGCACACATGCCATTGTGCAAGTCTCCCCTGTCAAGCTGAGAGCAGAGTAGAGACCGGAATTACCATGCACCAGACCTCCCATCCTACAGCCCTGGCCTGCAGCACATCCTGCCATTTCAGCCTCTGAGAGCAATAAGCAGTTTAGTCAGTGTACTTATGACCCCATCTGTAGCACCCCAACTATTCCAGTCCTTCCTCCCACTCCTCACTTAGATTTGTCAATATGCCTCTGTCCTGCTCAGCAGCATCCCCAGCTGCTCTGTCCTGTTTACCCTATCCAACCTGTGTGCTCAGCAGGGACTGATGTTATGCTGATGGCTTGCACCTTCCCTGATATGACAGTTCTCACCCACTGTCCTCGTTTCAACTGGGATGGACTTAATTTTCTTGCTATTAGCTGATACAGTGCTGTGTTTTGGATTTAGCATGAGGATAATGTTGATAACACACTGATGTTTTGGTTGTTGCTAAGTCGTGCTTACTCTAAGTCAAAGACTTTTCAGTTTCCCATCCTCTGCCAGTGAGCAGGTGCACAAGAAGATGGGGGAGAGCATGGCCAGCACAGCTGATCCAAAAAAGCCAAAGGTATATTCCATACTATAGAACATCATGCCCAGTATATAAACTGGGGGGAGTTGGTCAGGAGTCACCRATTGCTGTGCAGGGATGGGCTGGGCATTGGTCAGCAAGTGGTGAGCAGTTGTATCGTGCACCACTTGTTTCTCTTGGGTTTTATTCCTCTCTTTCTGTTTGTTATCTTCCTTCTCATTACTATTATTATTATATTTTATTTCAATTATTAAACTGTTTTTATCCCAATATACGAGCCTTACCTTTCTCTGATTCTCCTCCCCATCCCACTGGCAGAGGTGGGGAGTTAGCAAGGGACTGCCGTGTGCACTGTTGTTGTCTGGCATCAAACCACAACACTCACTCTTCCTCCTCCTTCTCCATCTCTTCTGAGACATTTCAACCCTGACTTCCTGCTCTGTCCTGCACCTGCAGCTGTGTCAGTGCATCTTTCACCTCAATAAAAGCTGTTAATCCCAGGCAGGCAACAAATTGTGAAATGTTTCAGTGTGAAAACCCAAGCTGTGGAAACCCAGGAGATGATCTGAGGTCTGCTAGACTTGTTTCAGTTACAGCAGAAAATGGGCTGGACAGGAGCGGTCAGGGAATAACCCACTGGAGGAAGAAGGCATCTGAACGGTGCTCTGGTGTGCCAAGTGGAAGTCAACAGCAGGCACAAGCTCTATGCTGGAAGAAGTGAAGCAGCTGAGACAACTGGAGAAAGGAAGTTTCTCTATAACTACTGAGAGATCAATTAACTGGTGTCCTGGGGAAACAGTGCTGTTCCGGCGATGAGCTCTGATGGGCAAAATAGCTTTTTCATGTACTAAATACCATGTGCACTCTTCACTGTAGACAAGGACCCAGGTGCTCATCAATTATTGAGCTTGCTTGAAAAGGCATTTAGGAGACTGCACAAGAGGCCAGTCTGCAGTTCTACCTCAGTCCCAGCTGGGCTGCTCTTAGCGACCCAGCCAGTGAGAAGGAAAGAGAAAGGCAGAGGAGGTGGGGCGAGAAGGAAGAGTAGAGAGAGAAAAAAGGGAAGAGCCTTCCTCTTGCCAAAGGAAATCATGCATGGTACAGCAAAGGGCTCCTTGATGCCTTGTAGTATCACCCATGTAGTATCACCCTTCTCCTTCCAGAGCATCTCCTTTTTTCCTCAGGGTGCAGGCCATACCCTCTGAGGCCAGCTCCTGGACTGCAGAGAAGACCTTGGATTGGAGTTAGGTCAAGCCAAGGACACATCGTTGTGCCAGCAGCACTGTTACCACATCCTGACCACTGTACTGCCACAGACCTCAATGGACTTCACAGCTTCATGAAAAGCTGCCACAGACTATGGCATAGGTCAGTGGACCATGAAACATCCGAGGCTCCTTTGTTCAGTGGCCATTTAGGGAAAGAGACAGCTCTTACCTCGAATGAGCTGCCAACATTCAAACTCTCACTCCATCTATCAACACAGGGAGATGGAACAGACAGTCTCCTAACAGCACAAGCCCATGCATCTGCTGCAATTCACCATGAATGTTGGCTATAGCCAGCATTTAATCTTCACCATTATTTTGGATATGAAGCACAACTCTCCAGAAAATCGCATGTCTAGGTGCAGCTCTCTCAGGAGATCCACAGCTGATGTGCTTTCAAAAAGAGAAAATGAGAAGAAATCTCAAGGAACAGCTGCAATCTCAAGGAACGTTCACTCACAATCACTAAGAACGTTTCTATTTGTGAACTAGATTTCCTTGGATGTGAAACATCATTCATGCCATTGAACAAGCGTGAAGCTAAAATTTGACCAACCACAGAATTACACTAGCACTAAAAAGTGTGCCTTCATTAAAAAGAGGTATTTTTTTTTCCTTCACAATAATATAATCTGATAAATACTTGGTAAGGTCAAATTCTAAGTCCTTTTTTTTCCAAGATTTTTGCTACAATTTTGAACTTTTGAAGAAATGCTGGGTCAAGCACATACAGAATAAGAATATTTTGGATCACCATGATCCCCAAATGGCACAGCTTTCTAAACTAGGAGATTGTAGAGGACTAGATACAATTACAGCAGACTACACCAGAATCAAATTGCCTACAATCCAGAAAAGAAAGAAAGTTTTATGTTTGGAATCTCGAGTCTTTAAAAAGGGGCTACAAGTTTGTTCGATTTTTTTTTCATTAGTATCTTTCATTTAGGATCACACATACATGCTTTTGGGACCTAGGAAATACTTCTCCATACACTGGAGCATCAAGTTATGAAACTTGCTGTCACAGCACAACAATAGGCAACACGGCTTGATACTGATGAAGAAAGGACTGAGCATTCCCAGGTTTAGAAACCATTCCCAAAGTTGCAATGGCAATTATTAGAAAGAAGCAAAGACAAAGAAATTTGCACTTTATAGGAGTGGTAAAAACTCTTGTGGTAAATCAAGAGTGAAAGAAGAGATGGTGGCTTTAGGACCTGCACACACACATAAAGAGGCAGTGCTCCACACATGCTGCGAGGACCAATATCTCTTAACATACACATAGAAATAGATGCAGGACCAGAATACTTCCACATCTACCCTGTTAAACCCAAATACCCATATATACATCTACAACTTTCTGCAGACGCTTCTGCAAACACCACTCGCCTGTCCCCCTCAAAGTGTAACATGCAAAGTTTTATCTGCCCTACAGTGCCTCACAGAAGCGTCATCTCCTGGAAACACTGGGAAAACGGTCAAAATTCCCACCCAGCACCAACCACTGCCTGTTCACAGCCATGTTGAGGTTTGTTTCTAGCCTTACATTTGCTGTATTGAGTGCAGAAGCAGACAAAAGCCAGAAGCTAGCCTGGATGGTGAGAAGTGTCAAGCAGGACACAACACTGCTGCATCATACCTTCACACCTGGCATTTTGGTCACCTGAGGTCTTTGGCCATTGAACAGACATCCCAGACTGCAGCCAAAACAAGATAATAAAGAGGATAGGAAAAAACATCACCCTGAATCAAAAAACTTTGACTATTCTCCCTAAAGACGTAATACTGATGGGGAGTCTAACTCATGTAATTATGTTTAAGACATTCTGCAAGTAAATCTACTTCTGCTGACTGTCCTGGCCTACAATAAACTCTGAAAGAACACAGCTTTGAATACAGAATCATGCCAGAAAAATACTTGTCTCTAGCATAGTTTTATTTCTTTTCCTGGGCCCCAGGGGACCACACACTTAAAATATCCAAGAGACAAAGACCTATCCATGAAGTCCAAATCACTGGACACTTGAATAAGTCCACTGGCATTTCTAACTGTTCTCAGCATCTGTGAAAGAGCCTGGAATGACAGCCTGAAGATCCAATTCACTTTGCTCTCCAGAGAGCATAAGCAGAAGCAGTCCTACCTTGGTACTGAGAAAATGGGACATTATGGTCTTGAACCACTCTGAAGTCTCCCACATCATTTACTGCCCACATTAAAACACTACCTGCTGTTTTCTAGCCATGGACAGAAAAGCCTGTGGCATAGAGCAGAGGTTTCTTAGCAGCTACTGAAAGGAAACTGTCATGGTTTGACACTGGCCAAATGCCAGGCACCCACAAAAAGCCCACTCACTGACTCTCCTCTGCTCTGCAACTGGAAATGAAAGTGGAAAGCAGCCGTATGGAGCCCCACATGACAGGTTGCAGAAGCCACCTCTGTGGCCCCCCCGCTACCAAAAATCAGGCCCTGCAAAACCAACACAAAACCCCACTACTTCTGATTACCAGTGAAAGCCTACTGATCTGTCTTCACCATGAAGGTAAGTGGCAGAGGAGATGGGCTRAAGGAGATGTTTCAGCTTTAACATGTTTTTTCAAAAAGTACTTCTCTCTACCACCCCTTTCTCTTGCCACAGTTTAATTTCAGCTGCCATTTTTCAAAATACATCTTCCTCAGCAGCCAGGAAAACTGACTCCTCTGTGCAGGGGAGGGAGGGAAAATTGTCACAAGGACAGCTCCATCTCTCCTCCCGTGGCTTCTCTTGGGGAGTTTGTGCACAGATTAAAGAATGAATTAGTCTATACTGCATGCCACCCATCACAGGCTGCAGGGATACTACAAGAAGGACTCGAAACAATCAAGCATCGCCCTTGCAGAGGCAACCTTACAATGTTGCATTTAAAAACTGATGCTGTAAAACAGGTAATAAGAAAAGAATGCTTGCCCACGGCCACAGGTCAGATCATTGATATTCAGCATGGCTTCAGGACAGAGAATTACAAGCTGTCAAAATTTTCCTTTTCTCAAGTAAATTAATTTGTTGGCAATGGCGGTACAGAGGAATTTCTCATTCTGGGACAATAAATATTGAACCAATTTATCCCAGAAATATGCCCMTTTGTAAACTATATTGTCAAAAGACTGAGGATGGAAATCAAAGTAAATAAAATTGTGTCTTCAGGGGGATTTAGAAAAGGGATCATCACAGACAGTTTTAGTGAACTGCATCAAAATGCTTTAGGGGTTTCCTCTGAATGTGGCAAACTGCAAGAGGTAAGGGACATCATTGAGAGCTTTGGTCTGAACTCTTCTTTCAGAGCCATGGCTACACAACTGCAAGTAGCTCCAAACGACCATAACATTAACAGTAAGAAAAGTATTGCCTCCAYAGCATGAGGCTCCCCTTTCAACAAGTGCTGATGAAAGCAGTCTGTGTAGGTCAGTCCATCCACAAGCTAGAAGGTTCCTCTTTGTGCAGCTGCAGCAACTGAAAGAGGAAGCTTCATCTCACGCACTGCTGCAGTGCAAGGGCTTGAGGAGCTCACCAGGCTGCTGCGCTGGGCTGGGCTGCTCCTCCCTTACTAAGGCCCATTTCCTGGGACTTCTTCTGGCATGCTGGCCACAACCCTTCAGTCATCTTGCTAAGGAAATTAGCTAAGGAATTGTCCTAACCCAGATGAAGGCCACTTTTTCTGATTGACTCCTCTTCTTTTGAATTCTTGATTAACAAAGGAGTGAACTTCCACTTTGATATGTCACTTTGTACATTCCACATTTCACAGTTCCCCACCACCCTGCATCCCCTCTAGTCAAAGTATGTTGCCCTTGTTCCCTGCCCTCCCTCCCAGCATTCCTGGTACTCACTGTGTGCAAGAGGGAGACCCTGTGAGAACACTTTCTCCATAAGAGAAGCCAGAGAAAGAAGGACAAGTAGTTTATTAGCCAACAAGGAGGCTCCAGGCACCACGGATGTAAGATTTGCCAAACCTCATAAGATCATTAGCTTTATTTATCTCCTATTCTGTATCGTGCATTATTTCAATCTCTCCAAGTGCAATAGCAATAAAACTGAAAAACATCCATGGAAACACTTCCAATTAACACAAGGTCAGAAAAATTACATTAGAGACCTCCACAGCCCATAAAGAAGAAAAACACCTCAGAAACAGCCTCAGCAAGCAGGCAGGCAGTGCAACTTGTTTTAAAGGTCAGCAACCTTTTGCCTGTGTTTTACTAAGAGCACAGAAGAAAGTATCAGTGCCTAGCACCCTGTGTGAAGACCACACCACCTGTAAGCTACATGCATAAATTTACAGATTTCAATCCAGGCTGAAAGATAAAGCTATAAAATACTGAGCATGCAAAGCCACAGAGGGCTATGAAGAACAAATTCAGTACTTTCAGTTGCACCAGAAACACAAAACAAGCTAGGTCCATCACTGAAAAAGACATGTACTGTAGGGTCAGTTTACGAGCATTATTCAATGAAATATCTCTAACCCCACTCTGACTTCGGCACAGGCTTCAATACAGCAAGAGAGATAACAACTGAAATAAGAAGGGAACAAAACACAACAAGTAAAATCAAAACAAAGATGGCTTTAAACAGGTTCAGTGCTATTCCTTGTCCGCATGTCCAACACAAAATAGATGGGACACCCTGGTACCTGGAGATCAGCCAGGCTCATTCATAGGCAAATTGGAACACTGTCTAGTGCAAGAGCCCTTGTGGCCTCTTGTAGTCAAGTCTCAGCCTTCAAAACTACCAAAAAAAGATGCCACTCAGACTCACATGGAGGTCTTATCCCCCAGACCAACCACCCTTGTATAGATAAACCATTACCTCAAACTACCCTGAAGCTAAAGTGAACAGAATGGAGGCGTTAACAAAAGGCATGTGTCTGACTCTGCAACTGGATCATGGTAACTACAACCTTCACAGGTTCCCTGTTCCCAAACCTAAGCTGAAACAAGTGAAGAAACTCAGAGATTTTCGGATCTACTTCTGCACAGGCAGCTCAGAAACTACCTTCCTGTGCAAGGAAACTCTGACAGGCAGGCAGATAAAGAGAGAGGTCATCTGCTTTGGAAGACAGCAGTATCTCTTAGAGCTTCTCACAGAAGGCTGGTAACCTGTCTCCTCTTTCTATAGAGGCCATGGTGACGTCAGAAAATCCTTGAAGTCAGTTCCAGTTTCTAGTGCTGTCAGCGCTATGCTGCAGGTAAATAGTTGACTGGCCACGTGGCAGTCAGTATTCAGTTCACCGCTTTGCAAAGTGCTGCAGAAGAAGATGACCAGTAACAGCAAAATTTCAAGCAGAAATAACCTTGGCTTGGTATCTTCCCCAAGATATGCATTTATAATCAAGGATGCAGTCAATTTTCTTTCAACACAGATCTCATGAGAGTTGTTTATTTTAACTCTTCCCATCCCTTCTCCCTTTTCTTGGCTATCTTCATTTTCTGACTTTGCTGAGCTTTGCACCACAATCCTGTCCAGCACTGTCTGGAAGGACAATGTTGGGAGAACATGAAAAGACTTCTTAAGCACGTGCACCTCACATGAAGAACCAGGCAAGGCCTGCCATCCCAACACACCAGAGGAGAGAGATTGTGCTTGGGCCCCAGAAAGAGGGGCTGGGTCACGAACTGCAGTACCACTTTTACAGCATCAGTATAACTCAGAATAGTCTGATTTGCAGCAACAGAGCAGCTTCTGGAGTAAGGAAGCGGGAGTGGGCAGAAGGCAGCAAGGAAAAGAGACAAGCTTTGCATGTCTCTATAGAGGATGGTGTCTGGGTGGTCTGTGAGAGGGGTCTTTCAAGAACAGAACAGCCCGTTTTTGCTTTAATTTTTAGAAACCATCTTGCAAAGTTGTGATGCTGTCTAAATATTTATCATTAATTCCTATATCTCCTTCCAATAATTTCTGTGTACTTCCTGCCACACAGCTGTGCCCATGTTCACCATACTCTTCATAAGCCCTCAATAGGGATCTCAGCTTCAGATTTGTCCAGGATCACAGAATCATAGAATGTCTTGGGTTGGAAGGGACCTTAAAGATCACCCAGTTCCAACTCCCCTGTCATGCGCAAGGACACCTTTCTCTAGACCAGGGTGCTCAAAGCCCCATCCAAACTGTCCTTTAACACTTTCAGGACCTCAGCCTTGAACTCATTTCCATCTCTAGCTGTTTCCTCAGAAATCAAGGTTTGGTTATTCCATCAGCATCTGCACAGCTTTGCATTTATCACTGCAGAACATTCTGGAGCAGAGAGAGATGATAATTTCCTCTGAAGGAGGTACAGTGGCTAAGAGTATGTTCTTTTTTTAATACCAGAATCATCTGGTTCATGTTTCTGGCTTCCTGAAGCACACAAAAATATCCATTTGAATAGAAATGAGAGGAGGTCCCTGACATTGCTTCTGTTGCTGAAAATTTCAAAATAGTAGTCAAAAATTTGAGAAAAAAAAACCAAAGCAAACAAAAAAAAATGTGTGCCCATTTGTAGCAATAAAAGACTCTGGAGTGTCACTTTTCAAACCTTCAGACTTCTGAAAAAAGCTAGGGTGTCTCAAGAAAAAGAAGCACTTAAATTAAAAAAAATATTTTAATTTAAATACTAATTTTCCACCAAAAATCTTTCAGAAGTTTTTCTGCAAGTTAATTCAATACAAGTTGCTTTTGGCCCGAGTCACTCGAATACATATGTTTGCATATGCAGGCCTCTTTCCCAGGGCCTACACTTAAGTATTGCCACAAATCAGCATCAACAGCTCTTCAGGTTACATATCCCTGAAACAAAGCCCCAGTGAACGGGATAGACAAATGAGTCTTAACCAGTGCTTCTCCCAGGATAACAGTCACACTTCCATGATATGAGTATCTTCATTATATCCCTTTTGGTGCATTTCTCTACATGAAATTATACTAAGAGCTTGCCTTCATGGGACAGTTTATCAGTAGAAGCCATACAAATCGAGAACTCCTCAGTTTGAAGTCTCTTCCTAACCTTCCATCATCCCTTCAGAAAATCTCCACTGSCTTTCACTTCAACTCTGCACATTGGTACTTGTCTCAGAGACAGCAGCTGAGGTGGGACAGAACACTCAGCACCAGGGCAGAAAGGTAGCACACAACATCCCAAGGGCTTGAGACATGGACTTCATCTTCCTCTTGCATTCTTTTTTATCCACTTTGACCCCAGAGTCCAACAGCAATCCCCATAACATCCTTCTCCTGCTGTTGGCTCTACAGAAAGGTTCAATAGTCCCCAAGGCCCCCCCCTCCTGGGTACCTCCACTCTGATGCCAGAACTGACATCTAATATCCTCAAATTCTATTTTTGCCCACTGCTCCCCAGTTCTGCTCTTCATGGTTCTCACTGTGCCCTTTCACACGTGCCACTTAGTCTCTGAGGGCTTCTCCTAATCCATGTTCTGACCTTCAGACAGGCCCACCTATTTCAGCCTCTTCTGAAGCCTCCCCTGCAGTGCCATCTCCGCTACAGCAGCCCTCAGGGAATGTGAACACTTCTTGGGGGACAGGTCATCACTGCAGCTGGACCTGTGCTGCCAGCAGGAGTCTTTACTGTGGACACACACAGCCTATCCAGGACCTCTGGAATGCAGTGCCAACAGAGAGCCAGCACTTGTGAAGCAGAGAGGAGGCTTTGCCTGGACCCAGGCTTGTCCTCACTTGAGCCTGCTTGGGGTTGGTCTTTTCAGGCTCTCTCTGTAGCAGAGGAAGCAAAGGAGCTTTTGAGCAGGGGTCTGAATTTTAGGCACTCTGAATTGCCTCCTGGAGGACTCAGTCTCATGACTGGTCACAGGTCCAATCTTTTAAATTTCACCTCACTTTTTCCTGGGATTTCAAGCTCTGAGCCTGCTTAGAAAAAGTCGGGTCAAGCAGCACCCCAGCTACCAGTCAGGCTTTGTGCTAAGCTCCCTGAGTCCTGTGAGTTGTGCTCRGAGGTTCTGTTTTCCTCAGCTGCCCTCATCATCCACATCCTCTACCTTCTCCCACACACAATGCACAAAAAAGGCAAAGGTCCCCCTTTCTGGAGCAGGGCTTGAAAACACCTAATCCTTCACTCACATTTCCTTCATTTCAGATCCTAACTGAAATCATGGGGACCCTTTTTCTTCCCTTACTACCCCTTTCACTGCCCTCTGTCAGAATTATTCAGCTCTCTGAAGCATTACCAGATACACTATGTAGGAAAGATATGGCAGAAGAAATTAAATAGTATTGTTAGGTATCTATAATTACCCCAAGTCATTTTTTTTCCACAGTACAGCAATTGCAAATCTCTCACAGCACTCTCTTTGGAAAGCAGATGTTGACCATGTCAGCTGTGTGCTAAGAATGCATTTTCATGAGTTGCGTTTCTTGGAGTTTGCAAAGTGGTGGTGGTGGCAGAGGGGGATGATCCTGGAAAATTCCATCCATGCAGGCGCAAAGCGGGCAGTGCAGAGACCTGCCAGGCTCCTCAGGGCACCAGGAGCTTCTCAGTCCTCTCTCTCTGTCATGGCACAAACTGGGCCCCCTCCCCTCAAGCAAAGGAGATTTCTTCTACATTCCTGCCTGTAGGAAGGCAGTCAAGGCTGCTAGGGGAAGAGCATTATCTGGGAGAAGGAGGATTTCTCCCCAGGGGTGCTGTGCTGCTCTCCCTCCAGAGAAACACACCGACAGACATGGAACAATGAAAATAAAAAATTTGGTGGATGGCTCAGTTCCCTTCCACCTCCCTCCCACGTGGTCTGKTCTGTCCCACAGTTAAGAGCTACAGCAACCAGGCTCCCAGCATGTCCATCAGACTACTGTTCTTCTAAAAGAACCCCGTGTGTCCTGATATTACATTTAAATGCACTTTTGCTCTACCCCCTGCCTCCCCATTACTCCTTAATTACATTTTCTTGGATTGTCCTAAAGAAGTCCTTCCTTTTCTTATTGATTATTCCCTTCAAACACTTTCAGAAAATGATCATACTCCCTATCTGGCAAAAAATACATATTTGGGAAAAATCTACCCTCAGCAACCAGGCAAGGGTCCACTGAGACACAGGTTAGCCAGAGAAAACAGGTTTTAACTAAAGTTCRAGTAACATTGCACAATAAACCCTGGGAATTCTTCAGAGTGTTTATTTGAGACAGGGGACTTCTTAATGGAGAAAGTTCCTAGTGCCAATTTCACTAGACTGCACTCTTTTAAGCTTTATTTGTAAGACAGTGTCTCCATTAGTCTGAGGCTGGAGCAAGGTGTCTGGGCAATGAGCARGAAAATATATACACGAAGGACTTATTCTGGACTCCAACAGAAGACAGAACATGGATGAGAACAAATGTTCAGAGACACAGAGAGTTCTCTATGGGTCTTTCTCAGCCTTCCCAAAAGCCAAGACCTCAAACAGCAGTCACTTGGAAGAAAAGGAACAGGGCACGAAGCTGGTGGAAACTACAAATGCAGGCTGATCTATACACAGGCTTGAGGAAAGCAGCTATCCACAGGTAGCCCCTGTCAAAGGYGAAAAAAGCTACAGAAATGAGATGCTGCCATAATCCCAGCAGTCTTTACAAAGCAAACATAATTTAATGCTGCAATACAAAGAACTCTGGCCTTGGTGAAAATGAGCACACATCTAAGAAGGAAAGCAAATAGCTCCCACTTCTAAAAAAGAACAAAAGTAAAGCACTCGCCTGAAAGAAGTGACCTGAGCAATCCTGAATTCTTAAAACACCCAGGTGATGCTTAGAGCAAACAGTTAAACTCAGCGTGCAGGAGCTGATCTCCAGCAGCAGACTGCAGAATGGACTCTTTCTATTATTTCCAGATCTCTCAGCTTGGATGGTGAGACTGTTGTATGACATTGTTTAGACTGGAAAACTTGCAGCACACCTCTGCTGTCCAGTGCTGCACCCAATATAAGCTGATTTACCAACAAAGACTATTTCTTCTCAAAAACCACAGGATTACATTGAAACTAGGATGGATCTACAGGGAGAACAAAAGGTTGTGCAACACCTATTAGCATTAACATTGCACTGTGCAGTTTCTCCAGCCTCGTAAGGGCCAGCACTGCACGCTCCAATGGTGACCAAAATGGTATTCTGATGAAGCTGTGCAAAAAATGATATTTCAAAGCAAGRTGTGAACAATATAAGAAAAAAAAAATTAAAGTCATTACTTCAATCTAAACCTAGGTTTGTTTGCTTTTTAAAATTGTCCACTATCAAATTCAGCCATTCAACACACACAAAAAAATCATGTTCTTTATCAGACACGATTTTAAAAAGTGATGGAAATTTGGATTTAAACACACATCTGCAGAGACACTTCAAGTACTCACTGGCAAAGGAGTATCAATTAAAAAATAAAATAAAATAAAATAAAATAAAATAAAATAAAATAAAATAAAATAAAATAAAATAAAAGTCCCAGTTCCAAAGGCTAGACCTCTCTCATGAGAAGTGCCAGAGACTGCAGTTTAAACCTCCATTCTGAGTCAGGAGAAGCAATTTGAATGCAGTTTTCCCATTGCCTAGTAGTCTCTCCTCACTGTTTGGCTAATGAGGCTCTGGGATCTTGAGGAAGATGCTGCCATTCTCTCCTCCATATCACCTTTGTGAATGGTATCTCAAGGCTTTTGTGAGTCTACACGAAAACACCAAGATGTCAGTTTCCATTTACAGCAATAAAACTTGTAAAATAAATCCTCCTTATCTGGCCAAAATTAATTAATATTTTCATTGATCCTGAACTCTGTTTTTTCACAGACTCATTTGTTCCTCCCACCATATTTCTGAGGCTTAGGCTTTATCATGTGGAAAGGGAAGGACACAGGCCTTATCACTCCTCGTATTTAATGATCCATGTCATTTTCCCCAAAAACATACTTTGTGGACAAAGTTGGCCAGATTCTAATTCAAAATTCCTTGCCTCCTTCTGTTTGAGACTCTTCTTTCTTACCTTACACGACTGTGCAGTGCTATTTTGCATCATTAAACAGCCTAACCCCATTCCACCACACAAGCAGCTGAATGTTACTCATAATGAAGTGTTGCCTCTATGTTAATCTTGCAAAGTGCTCAGGATCCTTCTCGAAGGAAGGGACAATAGAAATGTAMGTCATTATCATGTACAGGAACTGAGGAAATAAACCTAAGGGAAACAAGCACCAGAAACTGTCACAGAAAATGCAGACCAACTTGAAAGCTTAAACAGGAACAAGAAAAAGGCTTTCAAACAACCTTTCAGGCTTGGCATGGTGGGAGAGATTGCACCATGCAGCTAGCCCGGCAGAAGGAAATTAAATAACACTGGCAAACTGCTGACTCAGCAGAAGACAGCACAACTCCCAGTACATTTTAGAAGTAAACCCAGGTCAGTAAATGCCAGGTCCTTTCACGAGGAAGAAGGGCCAAAGGATGGTGACAGAAACTCAGAAACCACTGCAAGGCGATGAAAGAGTGAGTGCTGGGACTTAACGCTGCAAAAGGCAGTCTGAAAAAATTACAGGCTGGGGGARAACGCAGTTCAGGCACAGGGAAAACAAACGATGCTGAACATATTGTATGCTCAAATCGATGACACTGAATGCATGCCAGAGTTCATGAGCTGCAAGAGTAACTCAAGCACAGAGTAGTTCCAGTGATAACCACAGTTTTAACACTGAAATACCTTTGAAAAGCAGCAGAGAAGTTAACATGTAACAGTGCAGAGAAGACCACAAGGGAAAAGACTGTCCTGGTCTAGTAAAAAATACTGTCGAGATGCAGTTCAACATCAACCAAGTCAACCATATACAATCCGAGCTCAAATGCAAAGCGAGGAGCATGTGAAAACAAGCACAGAGACACTGGCCAGAACCAACACCAGAGGAGAAAAACAAACCAAGCCAAGACACAACGAACAAGCTATGTCTTACTGAAAAAAAGCCCGAACAATTTCATATTAAGAAAACCTTATTTCAAATTCATTCAGAAGCAAATGTGCCCAGACTTTTACCACAGGAAAAGCAAACTGCCAAAATCTTACCAAAAACAAATAGAGGAAGAGGAGGAAGAGAAAGAAAAAGGCAAAAGAAAGAAAAACATATGGTCCTGTGAATATGCAGTGCCTCCCTTCTCTCAAGCCCCAYGGAAGGAAAACAGAGCCTCCAGTTAATAACATTCAGATAATGTAAAAATAGAAAAAGCAAAGGATTCACAGGCCAAGCAAAGATGTCATTGACATGAGAGAGTCTCAAGCAAATGCAACTAAACAGATGAAAACACACCCTCGGGCACTGGGAGGCATGTTCACTCACTGTGAGTCTCCCTCAGCTGAAGCTCTGCTAGTGCTTTCTCCAGACTCAGTTTGGTTGGCTGCTAGCTTTCTGTGCCCTTATCTCTTCATACATTTCAAATCTTAAAGCTGCGTAAATTCCCATGGTTCCTTCAGCTGCCTTTTTGTGGCGCAGTCTGGCCACCAAAAGCAACAGCAAAAAAACTTCCTCTTCCAATGGTACCGGGGCAACCTGTGTGGTTCCTCGCTGCTACAGACTCCCTGAAGTGATTTCTAGTATATGACTAGGCACAAAGCAGGGGAAAGTGAAAGTGGCTGTGCTGTGCATCTATCCAGTATTGAAGGATACATAACCTGCTCATGTCACTCCTGAGAGGAGCACAGAGGAAGCAATTACTGTTGGGCTGATAAATAGTCACAGAATCATAGAATCTTAGAATCTACTTACTTAGAAAGGACACACAAGGACCACTGAAGTCCAACTCCTGGCCCTGGACATGACCATCCCAAGAGTCACACCATGTGCCTGAGAGCACTGTCCAAATGCTTCTTGAACTCTGTCAGGCTYGGTGCTGTGACCACTTCCCTGAGGAGCCCCTTCCAGTGGCCAACCACCCTCTGGGTGAAGAACCTTTTCCTAATATTTAAGTTAAACCTCCTCTGACACAGCTTCATGCCATTTCCTCGAGTCCTGTCACTGGTCACAGAGAAAAGAGATCAGTGCCTGCCCCTTTGCTTCCCCTTGTGAGGAAGAATTGGACTTCATGATCCTTGTGGGTGCCTTCCAATTCAGATGTTCCGTGGTTCTGTGAAGCTGTAGACTGCTATGAGGTCTCCACGCAGTCTCCTCTTCTTCAGGCTGAACAAGCCAAGTGACCTCAGCCAMTTCAGTCAGTTCACTTGTACATGGAATTTGGGGAAAAAATCATTCTTGTGCTCAGATTGGAATTAGAGACCAAATCAAACCACCTTTCCTCGGTTTTGGTTTTTTGTTTTTTGGGTTTTCTTGAGGATGTTGTGGACTGATCAGGGATGATAGGATGGATCCCTGATACTGTGTTGTGATGGGAATATGTAATTACTGTACCCATGCCTGAAAGCTCATCTTCCCACAGCAAGTCAGCTATCACCTGCATTAAGATATGGATGTTTACTTTCAACATGCTGGGACAAAATATTTGCACAATGAATGAAATGTGCATGATTAAAGGAACACACATACACAGCAGCATCTGACATGCCATGGAAATCTCCAAGCTGCTGGCAAGCAGGAGGGGTTTCAACCAGAAGCARTGTGGCTCTGGAACCAGCCCTGCACTGGGAGTTTGTGCTGCGTTGCAAGATGTGGCCTTACCAGAGGTTTTTTGGTTCTCTGTAAAGCTAGGATTATCCCCTCAGATGTTAAGAAGACTGGAAATTTTCCAGCAGCACTGGGTATTTCTGAGCTGTTGCACCTTCTCAGCTTCAGCTCTCCAAGCAGACGAGCACCTTTACTGCTTTTCCCTGTCTGCCCTTCACACTCTTGATGAGGCTCCCATAAGCCTGCACAAAGCCAGTTATAATTCTCTGCTGCCTATCAAAGCCTTCACAAGAGTTAGGCARTTGGTGTGTAAAGCCTGCTGCCTACCATGCTGACTAATGTTGCCTGATTGTTCCCTTGTACTCCCCCGTTGGTCCCTCTGTACCCATCTGCTGCCTTTTGTCTTCTAATTAAAGTGTAACAACTTTGGAGTAGGAGCCACCTTTCTTGTTGGTGTTCACTTAGCTCCCTGCAGAGCGGAGTCCCAAGTCCATAACTGGGTGCTGGGGACAGCAATGATGACATGCAAGAGGTGACTGCATGTACATGCAGCAAGGGGGAACAGTGGCACTTCTCACTGTGTGACATGAGCAAGTCAGCTGAGAGAAAGCCCCAGACAAGAGCTCTCATCCAGAATACAATGAAGGTGAGGGCAGTCTTCTCTTGTGGCTGGATGTTGTTATCACATTAGTACACTGAGCACAATCCTCAGGCATCTCCTGTCCAAGGAGTTAGGTTGGCAACTCCAGTAAAGGTCAGATGGCTACTATCACCCTCATCAGCTACACCAGCACAGAAATGATAGGAGGCATTCTAACTACAGCCTGGGCTTAATAAAGATCTCCAGATATTCCAATATCTGATTTGCATAAGAGGACAAGGTCTCTCCAAGAAGCTGTCAATGTTTCAATGTAAGAATTCCCTGTGGTAGCCAAGGAGTAGGGTCTGATGGAGAAGAGCCAGAATATTTTTCTGCAGGCTCATGAATCATACAAATACACTCCAAAATTCAAGCAAACAAAGTCAGGAACTGCTTCAGCAAGAGGCAAAGAGAGGGAACAGCTTATAATGACACAACATACAGTGGTTAAGAAGAGACACCCAACATGTCCTCTTTGGTCAATGAGCTAGACTAGCTTATTATTGCAGGATGCAGTAATCTAGCAAAGGCACAGTTTGACCAACTTGTTGGCAAGATTTACATAGAAGGCTTTTTCAGAAAGATTGTTCCATTTATCATCTGATAAGGAAGCTTTTTGTGGCACTTGAATCTGCCCTTCTCCTTAGGCGTCAGTGTAAGATTAACATGGCCATAATTAGCCACAAATACATACAGTTAGATCCTGGACAACTGTGAGAAGTCAGGCCAAATCCTGGCAGTGGGTGCAGCATAGGTGCACAAATAAAGCCATCTGGTTGTCTGATTGAATCAGGGTCATCAACAGACCCATCAGATGTGACCTAGATCAGGTATCTAAGAGACACTCACTTGGGAGTGGGATATCCATAAAATATGTATTCTTTGATGCAAGCCTGCTGTCTAATGAGAAGTAAGGCATTCAGCAAATTATGGTCTCTTAGAGACATGTCTGGAAAGAACACTTTAAAAATAAGGGGGAAAATGCACATACAGACTCCCATTCTAATTTCAGCCATACGTGCTTGAATCCAGAACAGTCCCTCTGGCCTAAGAGAAGCTATATCCTCCTAAAAACTGATTCTATGGGAACAGAATCAGTCGCTAACTCTGAGTAGGTTTAAACAAACTTCTATGCCATTTCTCCTAAGGGACAATGAGTCATAAATCCCCATGTACACAACAAAATTAGCAAAACAAGACTGATTGGCAAAAACAATCCAATCTTGTCTCACTGTAAAAGGAGTCGGTGGAATAAAAAAACATTTCCTCCCTGGACATGCAGGCAAGATGCCAGAACTCCACACACAGAGCGGAACCTGACCAAAGGCAGTAACTTCTACCCCATGGAGGCAAGCATACATGTGCATGCATGTGTAAGTGATGAGAAAGGCTTGCTTAGGTGGGCACCAGACAACACGAGGAAGAAACTGTCTCAAACAATTGAGTCATCTTTCCAAAGGCAGGGGAGGGCCTTCAGAAAAGGCTTGGATTTGTACAGCTGCAGTTTGCACCTCACAACCCTACATATTTGTTTCTCTCCTGTATTTAAAGAGCCTTCTTTAAGAAGGCTTTTATTCTCTAAGAAAGTGAAACAAAAAAAATCTAAATCCTTCCTTCTGCTAAGCAATATAACAGATAGGATAACACAATCCATATCGCTTCTTCACGGAGCAGTCAGTACCACACRGACTATTACTAGAAGCCAAGAACGCTGACCAGTATTTTCAGTCCTCTTCCTCCTCTCCCCCGTTATTTCTGCACACAGGAGATGACAATGTGAAGCATACAAAGAGATGACAATGAATATTTCTTTTAATGCACAGAAAGACTTGAGATCAGGCCTGAAGGCTGCATCATCATCAAATGCTACAGCCTGTTCAGCATCTCTGTGGTGTTCATCAGCTCCCCAARGGTGCAGACTTCAGGAGGTGACAACTGCCTCTGTAAGAGCTTTTGTTTGTAGCCATCCACAATAGCCTTCRTGTGCCAACTGCCTGCTCATACAAAAGGTTCATGGTAGAAGCTTGCAGAAATTATGTCCTCACTGGACCAGGCTTGAAGTTTTTGCTGATCAGCTTGTCCATAACCTAGATTTTTGTTCCTATGAAATAAGCGGCTTTTTGTGAGATAATCTTCACGTTTGTCTTGCTCATCTAATCACAGAAATGTAGGCTGGMAGAGAACCACAAGAGATCACTTACTGCATCCACCAGCTCTAAGGCAGGACAAGATAGATTGAGATCCTGCATTGTTGGATATTTTTCTCTATGTCCTCCAGCAAATGAACCTCTACCAGTAAATGAGCCTCACCATGTCTCGGCATGCCAATAATTAGACAGCTCCCTACACATCTAACTGAAATCTTTCTGCTTGAAAATTTAGCAAGATGTCTTCTTCTTTCTCCTTACTGGGGGCATGAAAAGCAACTGACCATTATGTCCTTCTTTTAACARTTATTTAGGCATCCAAAGATTTATGTTCTTTTCTTTCCTCTTATTTTTTTGGATAAGGGAAGTTTCTTTTTTTCTTCTAAATCCTTCTTTCCTTTCTCTATTGCCCTCCCACATCTTGAGGAACCCTTCCCAGGCATGGATGGGCATAACGCTGCTCTGTCCCAAGCTGGAGACAGGGTCATACAAGTTCACAAACTCATCTTATGTGGGCTATGATCGAGGCTGAACACTTCTTTGGAAAGCCCATGCGGCAGAGAGTAGCGGCACTATTTTCCACCCTGTTGCAGCATTAGGAAGTCCTGGAAGTCCACAGTCACCAAGGCAGCTGACAGGATGTCACAGCAAATGGTCCCATTCCCAGGAAGTACTAATGCGTGCAAGAGTGTGAGGGTACAGGCTAGGAGCAGCCTGTCCGTGAATTTGTAATCATGACCACACCGATGGCCAGAGGAAGCAGAACAGACGCTGCTAGAGTTCAAGAGTTCAAAAGTCAAATGCTGATAACCATAGGACCAGTAGCAGGCAAACATTTTATCTGCTGAGTAGTGTGGATACTGAAAAGCTTTGGCGGAGGAATTTTCCAACTTCTTGTATTCTGTGAGAAGCTGTTCTTTCCCATAGAAAGCTATGGAAAACGGTGAGTTGCTTTCTTTTAGAAAAACATCTTATCGTGCACCTGTGAGTTGTTACGTAGTATTGTTATAGCATGTCTGGAAAAATACTTTCAATAAGGCACAGTTGGATCTAACCAATCATCCTGAGAGGTGGATGGTCAAGGGACCAATGACCTTATGGCATTCAGGTGTACTAAGGTATAAAGAGGTCAGTACATTAATAAATAATACCACTTTTGCCACCTTTTTCGCGTACTCCTTGGATTGTACTTTGTGTTCTCCTCCGCTCGCCTTGATACAACAGCAACAGAGTGGGGTGAAGGTTGATAGGGGCAGGGGATTAGCACATGCAGCAAGGAGAATGAATCTTTCCACATAAGTTTCCCATCTGTCCTCTAAGATGGCTTGTAGCAGCACTCTGATCAAAACCATCCCCTGAGGCCTTGCTTGTCCATACAGGAAGAGGAGTTAATGTGGGATGCATGGTAAGAGATGGAAGGAGCTTGTGAATCAACGGGCCCTGTGGGGTGGCACAAGAAGTTGGTACCATGAACCTCATGGAGAAGTGTCACACCCAAGAGAAGACGCAGAGAAGCATCAGCAAAAGGGAGAGGCTAAGCACAACCTAGTGATAGAAGTAATGTAAAACTCACTAGTATTTAAAGTAGAGAAAGAAACCCAAAGAGGGCCTCAGAGATCATTACAATTGTGTCATCCCCAGGTTTGTTGGGGGAAAGTGAGGAAGCACATGGGAGGAGGTGGGAGCTAATGGAACAGGACTGCTGTGCGGGACCTAATGGGATAGGAGTCAGCAGAGAAGGAAGATGTGAGCAAGAGCTGGAGTTAGCAGCACTTGCTAGCTCTCACAAAGGGATCGTGAACCCAGAAATTAGTTCTCATTATATGTGGGATTATAGGAGAGCATAGGAGAAAGGTAACTAGTGAAGTAAAATCCTGGGTGAAAACTCTTCCCACACAAAACATCATAACCCACTGACACAAAACCTAGTGTAGTATTGAGCCTCTGGCCCACTTTGTAAGACCTCTGACCCACACTCATCACTGCAGTGAGGCATGGCCCTTCATGGGGCATAAGAGTAGACTTCCTTCACCACCTCCATCTGCACACCTGCACCTCTGTGATAGATACAACAGGGGCATCTAGGCACCCAAAACACACCTAGGCTGTCTAGCCAGTGAAGCAAAGAGCTTTGCTAGCTAGCTGATAAATAGATAGTGAGGGAAGGCATGCAGCCGTCTGCCCCCAAGGAGCAGAGAACGGAGAAGAGAATGAAATGCAGCACTTTTGCTTATCACAATGAATCGACAAATCGTTATTCATTATTAAGATCGCAGGAGAGCTCAGGTTACTGCCCCTTTATAGAAAGTGGTTTCTCTACTTGTTCTTTCATGATTGTCAGCCCTACAAGGCTTCAGTTTGTCTGAAGGACTTGTGAGGAGATTTCTCCGCATCAGAGTCTGGGGGCAGCTGCAGCTCCTCTGGAAAATTAATTCCTGTTCTGAAATAACTGGTGAGGTTGTGAAGACATTTATTCCCGAATTGGGATGAAAAATCAAAACCGCAGATTTCACAGACCTGAAATCCTGAAACTGTTCAGTCACTGTCTGGATCCTTGCTGCACAGAAAATGGAAGACTTCACACCTATTTTAAAACGAATCTTTATATATCTCTACTCCATGAGACATACCCCTCACAATCCATTTGCCATCTTTCAAGAATCAAGTGAACCAAGCTGTACAGACCTGCAAACTGTGTTACTAAATCCAGAGAAGACTAACAAAAATTATCAGAAGACTAGAAAACATGACCTACCAGGAGAGACTGAACAAATTATCACTCAGTCTACAGCAGAAGTGACTGGGAGACAATATGATGGAAGCCTTCAAACCCACACAGGGAAGATAAAAAGTGGTAGAAAATAAACAATCCTCTATGTCCATTAGGGAGACACAAAGTATTAATGGGCTTAAACTGTAGCCAGGGAAATCTAGGTTAGACACTAGAAAAACTTAGCAGAGTAAGGAGAAAGAAGCTGTGGAAGAGATTGACTCAGGATTTAATGGGGTTTCCAGCACTGGAAGTCTCTCAGAACACACGAGACA
The DNA here is from genome assembly GCA_018881555.1 of Amblyornis subalaris. Lineage (NCBI taxonomy): Eukaryota > Metazoa > Chordata > Aves > Passeriformes > Ptilonorhynchidae > Amblyornis > Amblyornis subalaris. Next base: position 9,984,914 of record JACAXG010000009.1, on the reverse strand, counting down.
AACATCTGTCAGGGATAATTTCAGTCTAGTTGAACCCTCCCTTGGGCACAGGGAGGGACTAAATGACCTCCTGATGTTCCTTCCAGGCATAGCATCTGAATATGGATAAAAGTATTGTACTTAAAGACTGAGCCATAGTGAATGCACGCAACTACACTATATCAGTGTTTCCCATGTAGCTTTTCATCTTGTGTCTCCTGCTGCCTGAGTGTTGGCCTAAAAGTTGCCAGGATGAAGCATCTTGCTAATTTATAGAAAAATACTGAGAATTTGGGTGATTTTACACCATAAAGCAGTGGACTTATAAAGGTATTGGGATTATGTGCTAAAAATATATTAATAATTTCTTGTATTGTGGCACTGCCTGGGAGCTGTTGTTAAGTGCCAACACTACATTTTGCCTGACTCTCTGCAAACATGGAACAAAACTATGATCTTTGTCACAAAGATCTGTTTCACCCTTACATTTTAATGTTTGCATTTCTGTTGAATGGAAAGAAAATTAAGAAAAAGAGCATGAGATTCCAGGTATGAAAGGTTTTGGTGTGTGATCAGAACATGTTGGAGACAACTTCGGTGTTTTCCAGGAAGAACCTGCCAGTGTAAAATTCAACCAGTTCAGAGTTTGATTGTAATAATCTGATCTTCTCTCTGAGCGAGACATCCACTTCAAGATAAAACATTTGTGTCCAGGAAGCACTACTTGCTTTTCTTATCACTAATACCATGGTTCGTCATAGCCTCATTTCAGTCCAGCCTCAGCTCCTATGCAATGAATGATTGTTTTGGTTTAATGGATGCCAAGCAGTCCCCACAGACAGCAAGGCTCAGGCAGGTCCCAGGTCTAATCCCAACACCCCTGATCACCAAAATCTGCTCCACTAATTGTCTGGTTCATCTGAGAGACCAGAGAGACACACTCAGAGACTGAACAACCCTCACCGCTGATGGAAGCCACTGAGCTTTCACTGAAGGTGCAAAGCATGTGACAGGCAAGATAAAAACAGGACTGTATTTAGCTGTGCCTCCCCAGAGACTGCAAAGCACTCCACCAACAAATTCCCACAGCCAGCCCTGCTAATAATTCCTGGGAGGATTCATGCTGCTACTGCCTTATTTTCCTGCTCTGATGATGGAATTTTCCCCCATGAGAACAAATTTGGTGCTAGCTAGAAACAAGTCCTCCTGGACTTTTCCTGGTAGTTGAGTGATGGACCAAGCCTGATGTGAGGTCTCTACAGCCTGAGCTTTGCATGTTCACACCCTGTGCAGTATCTAGACAGTCTGCCTTCAACTATGTCCAGGAGTTGTCTACCCCTGCTATGCCTTGCCATTTGTTTCCTCACACTCCTGGCCCACTGAGATCTCCTCTGACTTTCCCAGACCATACACTCATTCAGTCTGCATAGTGCCAAGACCACGAGGTGGACAGGTCCCCTGGAAAGCACGCACAAGCTGGGGCCTTCCACCTTTTTCCCAAACTCCTGCAAGTACTGGGAGACCCTAGTGCCCGCCTGACACCAGTGTGATTGCTCTTTGGTTTCATTCAAAAGTTTTTCCTCCAGCCCTCTTCYGAATACACTTCTCCTGACAGCTCCCAATTTCATTCTCATTTCCTCATTAACTTCTTCCTCGCTTTCACCATGCAGGTCACTTGCAAGTCCATGCAGAGAACAAGCAGCCCAGGAGAGAAGGCTTTCTGCGCATGGTGGGACAAAGAGGCACTTTTCTAAGCCACACACATGATCGCATCCAGACCAAGTTCTGCTTCAACTCTATCGAGTGTTCTGCTGATTTCTCCTTCCTTTGCTCTGACTTCTCACCCCCCCTCACTTTTTTAGCCCTCAAACTACCCTGTCTGCTTCAACTGAAGCCCTTTGGAAATGCTTGTTCTGAGCCTGGACCACTGACATTTATGTGGGAGGCAAAACGATACAAAACTTCCCACTAATGCAGAAATTCACACCATTTCTAAAATGGTGCTTTGGGTTACATGCAAATTATTCCAAAATATGCAAATTTGGATCTTTGATCAACTAGATATGATCTTGCATTCACATCCTACTTAATGCACCATCCCATTGCAAAGGACACTGGCCAGATATATCAAGCACAGTTAACACTGGCATAAATTACTAAATGTGGCTGTAGCTTAATTGTAGTCGCTTAGCATACTGAACTTCACTGCCTCCAAGCCATACAGAGAAACATTTTCTGTCTCAGCCACTGAAACTCATGGCACAGAGGAGGTCTCTTCTCTGAAAGGCCAGAAAACTTATATTCAGAGGTTACAGAAAGGAAGCTGATGAATTTTTTATGCATGCTAATGTAGGAATGTAACAGCATCCTGCATGGAGAACACAGCAGCCTGGGTATTGGAGATACCAGTGGTCCAGGATGCAAGAAGCAGATTGCCAGCCTTTGATAAGAAGTACAGAAAGGTGGAGGGAGGGAGGGTTATTTGCCTGGAGCCTTCCCCCATCTTCTTCCCTGACACAGTTCGAAAATTACCAAACATATCCTACCCTTTCCCACTTCCTCTCCTTGGTCAAAAGGATGATCACCAGCTTGGGATGCATCTGGTATCCGTCCTCACTGAACGACAAATTCCTGCCTTCAAAGGTGACATTGATCAGGTACCTGCAGGAGAGAGAAAAGACCAAGGAGAACATTAACGCTTGGAAACCAAAACCAAAACAAGAGCCTGCTCCCCCTCTTCAGCTCACATCACGAGGGTAGGAGCACAGTGCAAACAATGGAAAATCTAAGAGGAAGGGAGTGAGAAAAACAGGACAATTGCTCCAGGGACTGGGACAATCAGGCAAGGCAATTGCTTCCATTTTGTGACTGGGATAGGGAAGTGATGTACTGTGTTGGCTTTCAATGAATTCCTGAAAGCATGTCTAAGAGTCTCACACACGTGTGCCCACAGTTCCTGGTTTTCTCCTACCTCAAAGGGCAGGGGGATCCATAGCTATCAGCTGTGTAAACACACCCCACAGCCTACATTTTGCTCACTCTCCAATGGAGATTTTGCATGCCATTTGCAGACAGTGATAGCCTACAGGTGAAGCAGTGGAGACAGCCTCCCCCCAGCCCAAATATCAAGGCAATGATTAGGGAAGCAGTGGAGAGCAGAGGAAGGAGCAGCACACCTGCAAGAAGCTCTTATCCCTGTCAGAGCCAACACACCTCATGGGGCCCAAAGTGATTCTATGAAGGTGCTTAGGAATAGGGACAAAGAAGTTGAGAGAGCCCAGTGAAAGTCCTTTTTCCTAGGGACAGAGTCAAGCCTTACAGCCAGTAAGATCAAACTAAAGGGTAATCAGCCCTGCAGCCAACATTAGCAATTCTCTTTGTCTGGAAAGGCCCCATCACTTCTGCACAAGGCACTCTCTGTTGAGGCATCTCATGTCAGCTGTACAAATGGACTGTTAAACAGTCCAGGCTCCAATCTCATTTATCCTAGAACCTCCTTACTCAGCTCTGGCAATAGGGAAAGCCTTTAAGTGGACTGAGATTACAGCTACACTCATCTTAAGGCCTTGCTGCACTGTGAGAGCATGTTAAAGTGGTGTTGCTGTAAATAAGAATCAGGTCTACTGTTTTCTTAACTGTCAGACCATCTAGAAAGACACTGTAGGGAAGAGAAGGTAAATACACATTTCACAGTTCAGTGGTTTATATGACATCTCTGTGGCACTCTGACAGTTTCCCCTGTTCATATATTTCACTTCAATTCACAATCCTGTTGCATGAAGTAGATTTTACCTTTGTAAATCTGCTCTGGCACCAGTAGCATCACATCACTGTTAGAGGCAGAGGTGACCAAGCTGCCTGCAGGGCTAGACCCTGGACTCTGCCCTCCCCTACTTTGCACAGTTCTATAAATTACACAAGCAACATTTCTATTATAGACATGAGAGGTTCTTCTGCTTTATTACACCATGACATCAGGAAACATTTCCTAATATTCAGCTTCAATTTGTCCCTTCTGAACTCAATCTGAATTAATTTCAAGAAAATAAATAAGAGGAAAGAAAATTTGTTCTTTCAGTGGGTTCACACTTTCCTACTATCCGCACAGAGAGACCTCCCTGCTAATCTAATGAAAGCATTGTATCAGGGAAACTTCTTCAAACAAACAAAAAAGGAGGTCGTGATTTTAGTTTCTTCCTTTTTCAAACTTTTTTGTTCTAACTCCATTAATCAACCAAATTCATCTACTAACTCCCCATTGCCAAGTGCAATCAGCAATTATGTTTATTTCTAAAGGAAATTCCACACTTGCTCCATGTTGTGACCTTCAAGGGACGTGTTCAGCATTGGAAACACAGCCATAAGGTAGCCCAGCATGAAACATTTGCAACAGAACCATTTTCAAAGGCAGACTATTCTTTATTTTCCAAAACCCAGAGCCATTCAGAACCCAAAGACTGAGAGAACCCCAAAACATCACCCACATGGAAAATCTTAGCCATGCAGTTGTTTGCAATGGCGTAAAACATCCCATGTCAGGACCACACATGCTCTTTTTCTGACATTTTTTTGCCCAGCTGTGTGCATTGTTCTGGTACTGAGGAATGCCAGGCACTGATCATTGCCAGGTATGTGCACCCTACAAGACCTAGTTAAGGCTCTGATGGTGGGAGGGATCTTTCAGTGGACCAAGATTACAACTACATTCACTTCATGACTTCCCTGCACTGGCCACCACAGTAAAGACAAAGAAAGGCTCCAAGAAGATGAGGAGCCTGATGGAAGTTGCAGTTTTATATGTCAGTAACGAGTAAGCAATGCCAATATCTAATTAAACAAACAGCAATATTAAACAGTTCTCAATCCTCTTTCCCTTCACGCCCAAGAATGATTCTAGTACGGGAATCTCCCTTGCACAGCCTGACAAGAAAAGTTCGCAGAAATCAGCAACAGATATGAGACAAGAGGGTGTCATTTCTGTTCATTTTCTACTGCAAAGATTAGAACCACTAATAACAATCAAGGAGGGATCATCAACGACGCCGATCCTTGGAGCTGCCTTGAGATTTACACTCAAAGCAGCACTAAAAATCCCTTGCTTGGCACCTTAATAACTGAAATTAATCTCCAAATTTGGCAAAATAATTCTTCAGAGGCTTTTCTCTCAAACCCATTAGCAATATGTTTACAAAAGTTTGCAGGAGAAGTGCAGAAGAAGTAGCTTCTCCCCCAGCTTTCCCTGCACTCCTATACCTTGCTGGATCCTGCCACCTAACACAAGGATGCAGGGCGAGAGCGGCACACAGGGAGCTGCAGGGTTTGCTCGGGTGCACTGAGCCTATGTGACAAAGCATGAGGGCTTGAAGGACTCCCCAGCAGGCCGAGTCAGCAGCACGCTGCAAGGCAGCCACACTCGAGTGGCTTTGCCCTCCATCATTACTGCAGCAATAGTCATCCCCTTCGGTGGCACTGCTGCCCTGGTACACCAGCACCACTGCTGCCTGCTCTGGCCAGGGGGATTTGTTTCCTCCCTACAGCCTACACACGCTCCAGTCCCTAAAGAGGCAACCAGGGGGTTGAGAGGCTCCCCGACATGTCTAAAGTGAGCTACCAGCTGTAACAGGGGCACAACATGAGGGCAGCAGGTTGTGCATAGTGGTGAGGTAAACCGGGATGAAACTGCGCCTGTAAAGGTCTTAATCCCCATAGCTTTGGGACTCTAAGATGGAGAGAATTAGAGAAAGACAAAGGGGGCATGGTGGGGGCAGACACAGGCAATTTAATTTAATTTGCTAGAAGCACCTTTCAGCGAAAGATTTTGCTTATGTGGGAATTTATGGAAACTGCTTGATGCAAGCACAGGAGGGTCGAGCCCTTCGCCAGCCCAGTGGCGATGCAGCGGACACAATGCCCAAACTCAGATGGGTGAGAGCAAAACATACACGACACTGTGGAAACAGGCTGACATTGTGAGCCCTGTGGTAAGGACAAGCAGGCAGGAACAAAGCGATGTGCCCTTGGGCACGAAGCAAATCAGACTCAGGGAGACCTGAGTCCCCATCCTGTGCTCTAAAGTAACATCACCCGGCCTAGATGTAAGGCTGTCAGCCCTGCAAGTTAAAGAAGAGTGTTTCAAGTGGTTGGTATAGGAAAGAGAGCATTAAAACCACATCAGATGGCCAATTTAGSACCAGCAGAGAGATGATGACATTTTAAACGGTTTCAGCCAGTGATGGAGAAAGCCTGGAGAGGCAAATGTGGCAGGCACAGGGGGCTTGAGGGAACAGAGAAAGGGTGCTAACCGAATTTTTCTCTGCCCCAGAGACAGATGTGAAGGAGATGCATTTGAAATCAGCACTAACCACTCCTATCTCTGCCTCCAGTGCCTTACTGGGAATCAGCTCCTCCTGAGCCTGCTGACTGGATGGGCGAATTTGGACATTGCGTTGGTTCAGTCCGTCACACTCCTGCCTCACGTGTGCAGCACACACACACACGCTCAAACACACACACTCCCCTGTGTCCTGTCAGTGCCTGTTACGGTTCAGTGAGACAAGCAGCCTGTCTGAAATGGTGTGATTATCCCTACATCGACAGCTTCCCTGAATAAGACAGACCATATAAATAAAACAGCCTCTCCATAGTCACCACTGGGGAGTCATCTCAGCAGCCCAGCACACAAGGGAAAAACAGCGTGTAGGTGGAGGGTGGGGAAAGAAAAGCTGTGGGATACCTCTGACAGAGAGGATTTGCAGGGCAAAAGGCAGGATAAAGGGATGAGGATGCAGACCACCATCATCCTACCTGGAAACTCACTGTAATGGGAATGAACTCACTAAGGCCAATCATAATAGCAGTGAGATGAAAGCAATGAAAGGCCTTAACCCCCCAGAACCTGCACGGTGAAATAACCTTTATTTTCCCCTTAGAGACAGCATTAAAAACTCACTAGCCAGACGTATCAGGGAACAGACCCACTTCATGCCCAGGAAGGAGCAAAAAAAGCACGTTACTGCATTTCAGTAAGTGCCCACAGCTCCAAACCATGTTCCCTTGCTCAGCACCAGCAAGACCTACCCAGCCTTGCCTGATGCGAACAGCCTGGGCAGAGTACATCAGTCCAGCCCTGCAGCAGGTCCTGCCCATCCCTCATGCCTGCCCCCGGACAAGGATGGACAGACAAAAAAAATGGGTGGACTCAAAGGGCAGGGGAAAGGGAGTTTAGGACCAGTATATTTATCTCCAAATGGAATTCTGACCTTCACGAGGGAAGTGATTGACAGATAAAAGACTTAACAAGCACTAACTATGCTGTTAATACCTTCACCTGAGTGACTGAAGTAGTGTTGATTTTTTTAATGAGAAAACTGCAACTGATCCCTTTGGCTTCTGATTTAAACCTCCATTCTCCAAGCCCAGGGAAAGCTTAAATTAATACAGATATTATTTCTCCATACCATTGTTCAAAATTTCCGTGGCTGCCTCTGCCTCAGAGCACAGCCAACTCACACACAAGAGCCATCCAGACCAAGCTGTGTGTGCGTGAGGTCTCTTGAGGGAAGACAGGCTGCACAGGATATCAAACCCAATTKCTCACCCCAAAGAAAGATGAGAACAGGCTCTGCCTGGGCCTTTGATCAAATTTTGCCATGGCTGGTACCGACCCTGGCTGAGCATTTCAGAGGTTCTCTCGTTGCTCACTGCCCTGCACTGTCCCTCACACTGCTGTGCTGCCAGTGGCTTGTGGAGTTGTGAAAAGCAGGCACATCTGGCTGTATCTGCGTAACATCTGTCTTGTGTCAGGTACAATTTAGAGAGAAAGGATTCCATGCAAAGGGCATGAGTGCAGCTGATTTTATGTAACAAGAGGCTATTATGAAGAACAAAACCAAAACGAGATAAGAAAAAAACTAGAAGCAACTACTGACTATGAAAATTAAATCTTTAAGGAACAGTATCTCACTCTTCTTCGTTTCTTTCTCTTTAATTGTCAGTGTTACCACTGAATATGGGGAGATGCACTACAAGAAAGCAAGCAAGTGTAGAAAAGAGACCAGCGAAACTCCAAATTGTACAGGCATCCTGCACCCGAAAATCTGCCCGGGCTACAGGCTAAATTACTTCTGGGAACCAATCTGACCAGTAGCCTTAGAGAAATGCACAGAGCTCAAGATTGTTTTCATTAAGCAAAAAGGTTAGGAGATCATCTAGATTAGGAAATATCCCTCAGGCTAAAAGATAACAGAGATATAAGACATTAATTTGGTTTTTCTCTGCTGTCCACACCTTTTTAGAAGACAAGAGGGCAGCTATTGGGCTAGAATAAATCAGTGATATTCATCTGACATTAATGGAGTTATACTGTTCAATCCACTGAGATTGGACCCTCACCTCTAGGAAGATGAATTTTGTTGGTGTTTGACCCTGACCTTTGAAATAACTGTTTCTGGTGGAAGAGGAATTTCTACTGAACCATCCTTGCTGTTTCTCCATCATATTTACCAAAGTTGCTTTGAAAACAATGTATATATGTGGTGAGATTTCCAAGTGACAGCTCCTATGTACAGTGGAAGGAGAATCTTTTCCATCAATCCCTCTCTTAATCTTACAAAAAAATGATACTTCCACTTTGTTTCCCATTTCTTCTATTTATCTACCACGAATTTGTCATTTCAGAAAGAGTCTGAGATGACAGTTCCTGGGGACTGAGGATATATCTACCCTTGGAGGATGCAGGGAGCCACAGCAATGGCAGGACTGCTTTCCTACACACATTGCTGGATCCTAATGAGATGCGACCATTCCTGAGAATGAGAACCAAAGCTCATTTTCCACAGTCTGTGCAGCCCTCAGCCTCCCTCCTGAGAATGTAAGAGGAAACTCATCACTGCCATATGGGGTTTTGCCTCACAGACAGGTATCTGTCAGGAAGCAGACAGAGAGGGGACTCATTGTGCAGGGTCACCGAATTACCCCTCAAAAGGGAACATGGGATCAGCTCCAACCTGGGGCAGACATGACAGTAATGACACCTAGGTGGAAGGCTGCTAGTCCAGCTGCTTCAGTGAGCTTCACAGTTTTCACAATAACTTTTCCCTCCATGTACCTAATACCATCTATTACCTGACCTCCCATTTGCTTTTCATCCTATGCAGTCGTTGCCTTTTATACGAATGGGGAAACAGGTGCAGCCGTTCAGGCCTAGTGGCATCTCACACTCCCTCTTCCAGGGTGCTGCTGAGAGTACCAAAGCCAGACCGTGAGATCCAGGTCACTCGTAGGAAACACAAATACACGTTAGGGCGAAGTAACCTGTTCATGGGAAGTAGGGCAAGATAAATCTTCATTTTGCCCCATCTGCTATGCTGGTAACAGCAATATCTTGAAAACTCAACCAAAGCCAAATTTTTCTTACAGGCATCCTGACTAACCTATTTTCACAAATGCCAGAGCCAGGAAAAATTATCCAGCAAAACCACTTTTTAAATGGGAAAGAGGATAAGAATGTGGCCACAACATTTTCTCATGACAAGGTCAACATTTTGTCAGAAAGAAAAAGAAACATGAGATCTGAAAACTGTAGTAATTTTGGACAGATGATGAAGCTTCTGGCACCATCATGCTCCCACACTAGTCTGTTGTGTGACACCTTCTGCCCTTTCTTTTGTGGACAAGAGCTCCAATTAAAACACATCTCAATGTGCCACATGGAAAGAATCCTACAAGGAACAGCATCACCTCAACAGCGGAAGGAATATCACCAAAGATTTAGTTCAAGTTTCAGGAAGGAGAAATAGGAATATAAAATTCCCATTCTCCTAATCACAAGAGACAGCAAATAGGATTTCCATGCCAAAATATTCCATTTTAAACCCACAATAATTGATTCATAAATATTGATTTCTTCTAAATTTTTCTTTTATTTTTTGTGGGTTTTTTTCTGGGAAAATGACAGAGTCCTAAGTAGCTAGGGAATATACCTCTTCTGGTCTCACTGAAAATAAAACAGAAATAAGGAAAAGTATCTTAAGAGCATACTCTGGTTAAAGCTGGAAATATCTATAAATGTCATAGGAAATCAGTCTATTCTCAGAAAGGTTTTTTTAACCAAAAAAGCTTTGATAAAAACAAATATACTTCTGAACTGACTCACCAAACCTTTAAGTAACAGAAAATAGCTAATAGAAAATTAGCTTTAAGGTCAAAATTGTTACAGTCACTGGATAAAATAAAAACTAAATGTTCAGTCCAAAATTGGATCAAGCTGCAAAGCTTTACAGAGTTATTAAATTCCTGCCAATTACTTTTTTAAACTATTATTTTTATATTGCTACACCTTTATATCYTTTCTAATTCACTAGGTACAGATAACATATCGCTTTTCTCCAAAGCAAAACTAGTTTTCAAGGTATTTCTCCCATTTGAAGGACTAAAAATCAGCTTACATGGGGCAGTAAAAGCATGGAAAATTACATTTGTCGGAACAGCCAACAACAGGTCATAATTATGTCTTGGCACCAACTAACAGGTCACTGATGAAAGCCATACCACTAGAATCAGGCAAATACTGACAGGTTAGGGGATGTCCTTCAGATCTCTTAATTTGTCTTAAGGCATAGTCATACAATCATTGATAGATGAAGCAGTTATAGAACTGAAGTCAAATGAGGCTCTTCAGTGATTTCTCACCCAGGATGATGTCTTTTAAGCTCTGTCAGTTTGCAGAGCTGTAAAAAAATATTCCAGTTGAACTACTGTCCCTATGTTGTGAATTTAATCCCACTGACAGCAATCTTACTTTTCTTAATAATTTCTCCCCTTGAAATCTCTCACATGGCTGGGGACGCCGGCTTAAAAAAACTGGCCAAGCACATTGCATGTCAACAACCTCTTTGGTCTTCTGAAGGTGGCTGATATGCTGGTGTGCAGTCAGCCATCAGGGCATCTTGCTGTTTACCCAGAGCTCATCCCAGTTTCTGTCCTGGCAGTCAAGACCAACAAACAGGTGAACACATCAGTTTTCCTATAGAGCTTTCAGGATATTTTTGCTTGTGGAAAACCACTCAAATCTGCAAGAAAGGTCCATCTCTCTGGCAGAAGCCAGGCAAGGCTAAACAAGTAGAAGAGACTGAAAAAAAATCTTTTTATTACATTCTCAAAAGCAGCAAACTAACTTAACTTTTTTGATCCCAGGAGAAACCACAAGCAATTTTGCGGTTATTCAAGTTTATCAAGTGTTGAAAGCATTTGCACATTTGTGCAGGGCAATGAATTCACAGTGTTGGCAGAAGCAGAGTCACGCCTGCAAGGAGACTCACTCCAGAAAGTGTGACTGGATTTTCTTGGGTCTGTAGTGGTTCGGCCAAGCTGGCACCCTATCACTTTCTTCCCTATCACATCTCCAAGGGGAAATCGATTCAAAAAATAAACAAATAATCGCTCCTGTCTGTAACTGGGGAGGGAGGGTCTGGAGGCTGCTCTTCCTTTGCCAGAGGAGCCGCTCTCCCTCTGCTGCCGTTCCCTCTCCTTTCTCCCTCTTCCTCTCCCTCTGTGGGTTGATGTTTCCATGGAAACGTGTTCTTTAGTGCCGCTGAAATTACATTGCATTTAAAGCATTAACCCTTCCTTGGACTGAGGAAGGTCTCAGAACTATTAGGGTTCCTTTTTTTTTATTTTCCCCCTTCCCTTTAAACTTCCTTGTGATTTTTTTTTTTCTTTACAGCATTAGGAAAACCTCTTTCTTTCTGAGAAGGCCTCCAGCTAGCATTTATCTGACAAGGGGCACAGGATGCATCACCAGTGGGGTAGTGTCTAAATTAAGATTTCTTAATTCCTTTTCTTTTTCTGCATGGAACCCTCAACGCACTTCTCTCCACACTACATGCAAAGAGGGAAAATGCTGCAGTAGCAAATAAAATGAAGAGTAAGATAGGAGGAGAAGCAGGAAAGCCACAAGCTGGCACATGTGAAGAACACAGCTTTGGTTAATACCAGATCTGAAACCCTTGTAGTCATGCACTGATCAGCATCTTCTTCATTGCAAAGTGCCATAATCACAGACCTCACCACTCCTCCTTGAGCCTGCCTCCTCTTCCTCTTCACAACCCTGTCTGTAATTAGTTACCCTTGTCCTCATTTGCAATTAGCACTCCAACAACACTTGGTGGACGTAGTAGCCTCCTCACCATCAGCACTTTCCCTGTGCTGCTGCTTCTCCACCCAATCTGCCATCTCTGCCATCCTTGCTTTTGACTCTCTGTTGGCAACAGCTGCTTCCATCAGTACTTCTAATGCAGCCAATGCTGTTACACTGCTGCCTTCAYTGCAGCCAGTTCAACTGCATGACCACTGGCACTTTCTCCGATCTGATTGTGACAACAAGGCTCTGAAAGCCAAGATGTCCCCGTGTGGGTGCTCCCTGGACCCCAGGTCCCAACTAAAAATTACCCTGCAAATACTCAGCCACCAGCCTTTGCTTATATCCACCCCAGTCACAGCAATAACACATCTGTGCTCTTCTTCCACTGACATCATCCCTTTTTCAAACCCTGGGAAAATATAAAAGGGAGATAAATACCAAGAATTTCCTTCCAGTTTTTCACATGGGTTCCTACACTCAGGCATACCTCCTTTCTGCCCCAAAGTCCCATATCCTGACAGCTTGCAAACTGCTTTCATTAATTCTGCCTGTATAGCTACAGAGTCCATATTCCCTTGCACCATCTATTTTGGGTTTCCCAACACACACTGAATACTTCAAGCCTATCTCACCATCCTCAACTCTTGCCCCAAAAGCCAGGGTGTGAAGCATCCTGCTTTGAGCTGGGTGCATATGTAGCACCGTGAGGATGGATCAGTGTGGGAGGAAGATGCTATTCTGAAATGAATGATAAATATGGATAATAAACTCAACCTTAGTCTTTTATGCCTGTCTCTAGTGGGTTCCCATTATGGGAGATAGAAATATCATGGGTACATTTTGAACACGGCTGGGAACACTGCCAAAGTCCTACTCAGAGTTCACACATTTACATCATTTATATCACATCCGACTTGTGCCTTGTATTATTAACTTTGTAGAGTGTTTTGTGATGTAGTTTGTAGTCCAGGCTCTGTTAAATCAAGTTACATGCCTCTCTCTCTTTCTTTTGGTAAAAGAGAGAGAGAGATCTGGGGCTATACAAGGTCTTGCTAAGAACAAAGAGGGCAACTGTGTTTGCTGATACATTCAGTGCATTCCTATATTCTCGTATAGTGCTCTGGCAAACCTTTTGGGATCCATCCCTGAGGCCTCACAGGTGCAGAAAGAAGGGAAATATTTGCATTATGGTCAGTAATTCAACTCCTAGATCAGATTGGTAGTGATTGAATAATTTTTCCCAGCTGCTTAATGTTCAGGACCCTCTGTGAAACATAGAGATGGGGTCCACCTGACGGGTGCCCAACATGTCACTGCAACTCCTTAGGCTTTTTCCTCAGCAGTGTTGGAAAGGAGGTTGAAGATGAAAGTAGACAAACAACCCAGGGCATAGTACTGGAGAAATGATGTTTGTCTAGAACAGGGTAAAGGCATATTGCCAAGGAAAAAGGTAGAGCTCTGCTGACAGATCAGGCTTTTTGCTTTCTTTGGGGCAGACCACATTCTGTGGTAGTTGGAAATCCATCACCTTCCAGGGACTCATCCAAAAGAGGAGGCCCTATAATGACCTAGCACTTTATGGTTTTGTAAATCAATAGCTTTCCAAGAGTTTGAAAAGACTCAACGTTATACTCCATCCCCTACTCCACATGTCCAGGATAGACTCCACGACTATTATGGCATCTGAGGTCAGGCAAGCAGCAAGTGACTCAGATGCCTGGTACACAGAGAAAATGGAGAGAGGTAACCACGATGAGCAGATAAGGTGACTGCAGCAGGCCACCTGAATGTAGTTGTCTATACAAAAATGAAACAGAGCATGCATCCTCAGCGTCTCCTGAGCAAGAAAAGAGAAAGAGCCAACTTCAGCCCATGTTGCTGCATCTCCAGTGAAATAAATGTGCCATTTTACTCTAGAGTTGCAGTTGATCTTGAGTTACTTCTCTGCTTCTTCTCTGAGAAAAGGTCACTTTAAAGAAGCCTCAGGCATGATACTAACATTGCATCCAATAAAAGACTCTCAGGAGGTCTGAAATAAGTACAAGGTCCAAATTTGGGATATATTATCTGAACCTTTTCCCTTCTCCCTCTTGAAAGTCAGAGTGGGAAATCTGACAAGAATATTTCTTTGCTCAGGAGACTTACAGGACTCCTTAGTCCTAGAAATACCGTGAACAAGGTTTTCCAGCAMGCATCTGAGCATTCCAGGCCACACTGTCCACTGTGGGAAGTCTGAACAAAGAATGGATGGAAGGAAGCAAGTGTTCTGGGAGTGAGACCAGAACATTTCCACGGAGAGTGTATCAGAGGGTCAATCTCAACATCTATTACCATACCACAGCTCCTTCCAGTTCAACCAGCTCTCAGAAATTCAACTGATTTCACCTTTAATTGGTACTAAAGTTAACAAACTAAAACCTAACCCACAAATCTGACACATAAGTCTTGATAGATTGTGGACATACCCTGAAAGCTTAGAAATTAGCATGAGCACCAGGTGGTATAATTTGGGCTCTAGTTCTGGTCTCATTCAGTAACTTCAGCTGCATCATTCCCACTGCTCTTGCTATGCACATATTGTAGCAGCGTATGAGTTGTCTGCACCCTTTTCTGCTGGCAGCAGTCACTATAATCACTTCAGAAAAAGCAGCCTCCAGAGGAGGCACCTTTCAGAAATCTCTCACTCCTCCTTTTTCTCCAACATCTCTTGGGTGCTTATATATCATTGATTCAAACTACAGATGTCAAATGACACAGTCCCTTTAAAAAGCTGGTCATAAAATGTCATGTAAGCACTTCTCAAAGACATAAACCTGATGGGGTGCCCATTAGCTGGAGCTCCCCTCCACAGCTTCACACCACCCTCCCTCCAGGAGAACCTCCAAGTCCAAGACAAAGACCTCCCTCTTGCCCAAGCTTTCAAAGAGGCAGATGCAGCCTTCCCTACCCACACATTAAACTGAAAAACAAACTTTCAACACAAAAAAAAAAAAAACCAAACCAAAAACCCAAACCCCAACGGGTGCGGGGGGATCTGAAATTCTTTGTGGATTATAACTTTTCCATGGCAACAGGCTTGAGAAACAGGAGGGCTGGGGAGGGGGGCGAGGAAAGGGAGAGGGAGGGAATGGGAGGCAGAGCGCTGAGGAGCGAGCAAGCAGCACTTGGTACATTGCCATGGAAACCCTCTTCCATCAACAGCCAACTGCCAAAGTCAGTCAGGATCCTAGAAATGGACTTGGAGTGGGGCCTGGGAGGTGCTGGGGGAGTCACCTTGCCAGCCCTGAGGCTACCTCAACCCCAAGAACCCCAGTCCCACTCCTCTCCCCCTTCCCTGACAACCTTGATGCTCATGCTGCCCTCGCCTCCACCAGACAGAGCCAAATTTGGCCCAGCTGAAGAGTGGGAGGAAATACGAATCAGCAAACGAAACAACCAGACCAGGCGGGCAGCAGTGAGGCAAAGAGGGATAATTTTTCTGATAGCCCATGGTTTTCTTTCCACCTTTCTGGATCGATTTGGACCACACAGATGTATTTGTTTTCACACCCCAGATGGCTGCAGAAAGAGGATGTCACTCCTAATTACTGAAATCGAGATGGAAACGTTACTTCCCTGCAAACTTAACTACCGAGGAAAGAAGAAGGGCTATTGTCAGGTTCACGTTTGCACAAGGCCGRGTCCCTTTCAACTGTGTCTATCCCACCCAGTACAGCATATGTCCCAACCTCTCTCTAAGACATGACAGATGCCACAATGTTGAGATCACGTTAAAAAATTAGGGGAGATTCTGTTAATGGAAACGAAGCACATAGTGAAAATAAGTTAATTCTGCCTTCTAACCCTCATCTGCAACAATTGGAGGGCAGGCAACTCGGTGCAATGAACAACCAGCCATTCACACCCCTTTGAACATTGTATTTTATCAGAAGCCTTTTGGTGCCATAAGAAATGGTCAGAGTTTGGAAAAAGAACTTAAGAAGGGCTGGCAAATTCTATGAACCCTTGCTAGTATTTATAGTTGTACCCCTAGCATGGTAAGGGATGGATGAGTCGTTTCAGGCTGCAGACGGCTGCAGACGGCAGGAAGGAATTGACTCCTACTCCAACCACACAACTGGCTAAGCAAATTGTGGAGGAAGATTCCCTTCTCCTGAAGCATCTGTTATCACCCATCTGATTGCACAATGAATCAGTAGTATGAGGACAGGCTGCTGTGAGGGTGGGGGAAGAGGGAGAGAGATTGCAAATCAGGCAGTCATAAAGCAAGGAGATGCCAGTTTCCACCCCATCACAGAAAAGGACATGGACCAAACAGAAAGGGCCTGGTTTGTATGCTTTTAAGTTATGTGTTTGGATTACTACTGATAGTATAGCACCAATGAAGTAGCTTAATTTTTACTGCAACAGTAGCTTGATTTTCCCACATATATTCCAGAGCTGGGAATCCCAAAGTGCTCTGATCATTCATTTCTCTAAATCATCTGCACTGATGAAATACAGCAGCAAGCCTCCAGACAATGCTCCAACAGAAGAAAAACCCTGGCCTCTGTGCTCTGAGCCCAATCACAGCTCTGCTGGACCACCATGTGATTCATCTGCACTGCTCTGCTTATTACTGAGATTGGAGGTCAAGCCCAGGCCTCCAGACCACTTCTAAGATTATCTAGTCATGTTATATAGGATAAAGGGAATGAGCATGGACAGTAGCAGAATTTTTCCCAACTTTCCCCATGAGGGAAGAGCAGCTGACCGACTCTTCTGAACTTCGTAACTTCCTGTGTCTGATACAAGTATACCACAATAATGCCTTCATAAGCTCAGCATCAGGCTTAAAATTGGTGAAAAACCACTAACGGCCCAGACTCTTACTTCAACTGATGGTGGGACCTAAAACCAGTCTGTATTTTGGAGGGAGAAAAAGGAAATTACAAAAATGACCTGTTATGGACTTAAGCAGTAGATGGGTCAATGCAGAAAAGAGTCAACATGGGATTAGTTTTTTCACATGGTCTTTGATTGTTAAGCAACCAATAGAACAAGTCCAACTCAGTGCTGACTTCCAGATCTGACAATATCTGACAAGAAGCTCAACATGACCTGGCAATGTGCATTTCCAGCACAGAAAGCCAACCACATTCTCGGCTGCATGAAAAGCAGTGTGGCCAGCAGGTTGAGGGAGTTGATTCTCCCCCTCTATTCCACTCTGGTGAGACCCCATCTGGAGTTCTGCATCCAGCTCTGGGGTCCCCAACATAAGAAGGGCATGGGTCTATTAGAGCTAGTCCAGAGGAGAGTCACAAAGATGATCAGAGGGGGAGCACCACACTTATGGAGACAGGCTGAGTTGGGGTTGTTCAGACTGGAGAAAGATCCAAGTGAGACCTTATAGCACTTCTGGAACCTAAAGGGGCTACAAGAGAGCTGAAGAGGGACTTTTTACAAGAGAATGGAGTGATAGGACAAGGGGGAATGGCTTCAAACTGAAAGACGGTAGGTTTAGATTAGATATAAGGAAAAAATTCTTCACTGTGAGGGTAGTGAGAGACTGGAACATATCCAGAGAAGTTGTGAGATGCCCCATACCTGGAAGTGTTCAAGGCCAGGCTGCATGGGGCTTTGAGAACCTAGTCTAATGGAAGGTGTCCCTGCTCATGGCAGAGGGGTTAGAACTAGATAATTTTTAAGATCCCTTTCAATACAAACCATTCTATGATTCTCTGATCTGTATTGAGAAGTTCCTGGCAAGCCTCTTCAGTTGGGGCGAATTTCAAGCAGGTGATCTCCCAAGGGGAATTTCTATTCAGGCTGGACCCCTTTAAAATCTTGAAGTAAGGTGTTGGGAGTCTTTCTGTAAGCCAGTATGAGGGATGCTATTGGGGAAAGGTAGTACACCCAGATGAGTTCAAGTTTGGGTCATTTTTGTGAGATGTGTTCTGATTTGGAGCCTGGACAAGGTACCATGCCCCATGGGCAGGAGAAAGCCATGGGGGCTCCCACAGGCAGGAGAAAGCCATGGGGGCTCCCACTAGATGAGAAAACACTGTGATCCCTACCCAAAGGGCAGCATTTTAGACTCAGACAAAGGTGAAGAGAGGACAGTTAAAGCATTTAAAGCACAGCCCAGAGCCCACTGTGCATACAACAACTAACCATGCACCAATAAAAGGAACCAATACCAAGTATTTTCTTTCTGACTTCATGGTCGCAATTACTTTTCAGGAGTACTCTGCAACATAGGATGCACAAGTTAAAAGTGGACAGAATTATTTTTTGTGTCCCAAAGTCTGTTTTTAGAGACCTTCTACTTCTGAGCTCCCAGCCAGCCCACTCTCAGTTATTTACCAGTCAGAGGCAGTTCCAAACAGGAGCCTGCCTCTGGAAGCCAGATTCCTATCGGTTACTTTGTGCCTGGCACTGAACGTTTTTATCCCTGTATCCCTTGCACCTGTACCTGCCTCCAGAGAAATGGATAAGCTATTAAATATGGACTTGTATCACTTACAGGAGCTTTGCTGGCCCATCTGCGAAATTGCTCTGTGTCTCTTGAAGGCGTGCGCAAGGGATGTTCTCTTCCCCCCTCCCTCATCCTCCACTGATGGATTGGGTCTGTCAGCTTGTCAGCTCTCATTGGGCACTGTTTGACATCAGTCCACACTGGGGCAGTGAAAATCTGTTTGCAGTCAGCTCTTCCAATAGCTCCTGTGAAAGAGGGGAGGCTGACCCACTCCAAAACATGCTGCCTCAGCTGGCTACCAAACAGCCACAGATGATACTGGTGATAGAAAACAGCTTGAGACAGGGTGGCAAAGCTACAGGTTTCTTTTGGATCTGTTGGGCAGGTCAAGGAGAACGCTGAGAGCTGGGGTAGCGACCTCATGACTCCTGGATCCCACACACAAACATTGCCACCAAGACCAGTAGTCAGGGACTGAAAAWGAGGAAGTTTACACGGCTGAGGTTGTGCAGGGACGCAGCTTGGTGGAATGGGCCCTGGAATAATGTTTTGAGCATCCCTGGCCTCTCAACTTGCAAATGTCATCTGTCAATCCCAGACTCACTCCTTCCGGAGCAGTTCTGACAGGGGTAGCTGAGAAGTGACATCAGAGGCAAGCTAGGCTTGCAGGGCCTCCAGAGGGTCCATTGCCACGGTACATCAAGTAGCCAGTCATTCAAAATAGGGTTTCTTGACCCTGCTTTCTTAATGTCTAAAAACATCAAACTGTTTGATATCCCTGAAAATCCTTCTTGGAGTCTTTATAGAAAGTCAGAATCAAGGTTCTTGTGGCTAATCACAGTGTCCTGGAATGAAAACATTAAATGATTAGGAACACTGAAATTGCCATCATGTCCCCCTTCGATTTATTTTATTTTGACACGTGAAAAGTCACGTGAGAATATATGACTTTCTAGGAAAAAGCTGAAGTGCTACGAAGGGCAGTTCAGAGACTAAGAAGACCTAGTGCAGCCTACAGAGATTTGCAAAGGGAGCCATTTTGATAGGAAAAAAGAGAACTATACTGCAAAAATTCACATATGGGTCCAGTTTCAGCCTTGCAGTTCCACTTCCAGCTGCAAGCCCTCATTTCACTCTCTGAAATTGTAAAGGCTTTGACCCCATTTGGTATTGCAGTCCTTGACTGGCAAAACACTTCTACAGATGAGTTCTTCAAATTGCCATTTTGTGCTCTCCTGCAAAGTAAGATTTGTTTAGGCCACGAAAGAAGAAACACTTGATTGGATTCCTGTGTCTAGACAACAGTATTCCAGATACTGTCCAGTCCCACCATGCCATGCCCTGTGAGACAAGCAAATAAAAACACACCTCAGGATGAAAATATCACTATATCAAACAAGATTTTAAGAGTCACAGAGAARTTCAGGTTAGAAGGGTGTGCAGGTGAGCTGGCACAGCCCTCCACTCAAAAGAGGGCCAGCTTATGTAATTTTTTCCCATCCATTTTCCAATGAGGGTACCAATCATCAAACTATGATCATAAGCTTACTTGTCACCTATTGCTTCATGTCACAGTCACCCATTCTTACACACCAAATGACACATACACATAGAACTTTTTTGCTCCATCTTCAAAAAAGAAGCAATAGGTCTTTTTAGATACTCTAACAAATAGCATAATAAAAAAAAAACTGAACAAAAACACTAAAGCATCCTGCAGTTAAGTATGATGGCTAAAGAGTAGGAAGAAGGTTCAACCAAGACAGGAAAGAGTGAAGAGTAAAACATGTGACTGCAGAATGGTTGGATGGAGAAGGTGGAGTGTTGCAGCATGGGGAACCTTTGGATCTGTGATAGAAGTATTGTAAAATATTAAAAGCTTCACAAGCAAGGATTAGTTTTTCTGAGTTTTCCAGCTCAGCACTTCAGAGCCAATGTGTATGGACAGTTGAGCTAAGAAGCCATGTTTTAGATACTGAAGGGAGCCTCCTCGCTTTCGGAGTCTCCTTTCCACGGAGCCTCAATGGGTGCCAGCTCCCTGTTGGTGTCCCTGACCAAAGTATCTGCTATCCCACCATTTCAGGCAAGAGGTAGCCCTAGGTGTAGGCAGAAGGACCCATGGCAGAAGCAGCTCAAGTGCACAGCTATATGAGTGAAAGAAAGTTGATGAAGACATTGGAGAGGGAGCTGCGGTTCCTTTCCTTGCACCAGGACACGCGGTAGAAAACGGAGGGATGAAAGGCTCAGAGTGAGTGGTAAGCACATAGCCAGGTTGAGTCACTTAAAGATGAGCCTTTTTCTACCTCACAGCCCTGCCCTGTGCATCAGTTTAATCATTAGCCATGACAATGATGACAGAGGATTCCCAACCTGGAACAGAGCTATGAGAGCATCTGCAATTCCCTCCTATCACTGCTCAAATGAACTTCCGGTCTCTGCAGAATTGATGCATGAGCTTCTACTGCTCCTATCAAGCCCCATGTAATAGCTGGGGCTAGTCTTATTCAGAAAGCTGGCTAATCCATTCTGGTTTCTTTTTAAGCTATTTGCCATAATATTCCATTAAAGCAGCTATTCCCATACTTTAATGAGAGACTGTATTTCTAAGTCTTCTCCTTTCAGCTTTTTGCCTTTCACATATTTTACCTCAGAAAATACTATTTGTTCTTGGAATATTGAAGAAGGTACGGTAGGGTCAAGCAAGGAAGTCTCAAGAAATTGGTACTGAGATGGAAGAAATATCAACAAACTCTCAAATATAAAGGTGGAGGCAGCTGAAGGACTGGGAAATACATGTGAAAGAAACAACGCCTTGAGAGCACCCTGCAACTGGCATGACCATGGAGTGGGGGGCACATAGGTGAGAGAAAGGATGCACCTCTTGGCGTGTGCTCTGGTCAGTGCCACTTGACAGGGAGACGTTTTCCCACCGAGCTCATGGCAGTTCTAAGTTAAACTTAGCAGAGGTGTATCCTTTATCCAATTCCCTTTAATAATAGGGTCCTCTTACCTGTGATTTTTTGTGAGGTTCTTCTAGAGTTGTCAGCATGGCAGTCGACCACCTGAAGGAACTTATTATAGACCACAAATGAGGAGAGTTTGCTTTTTACTCTTATCTCCCAGTCATTGATGTTGCTATGGAATAAAAGGAGTGGAGGTGGGGTGGGAGAGGGCTGTGAGCTCCTCTGGACGATGCAGGGTAGCTCAGCTAGGGCTGGCTCTTCAGGGGTGTGCCACATGCCTGAAGAACCAGTTTGATATTTCAGATGAGAGCTTTAGGCAACAGTAAGCCTTGCAGCAAAGGGCTCAGCACTCACTTAAGACTAAAAACAGAGCGCTCCTTATTAAGGAGGCTGATGTAAAGCCCAGAGTAGGGGGAGGGGCAGGGGATGATGCAGGAAGGGAGGACATGTGATATTCATTCAGTAAAAGAAAACCAACACCTAAAGAATGCACAAGGTTAATATCAGTTGCTTTTCCTGCCCTAGAGCCTCTTGGTGCTTAGAAGCCAAATTGTGTCGGGTGTTTTCTTCACACACACACAGCAGAAACACACACCACACACCCCATCAGCCTCCCACAGTTTGAAAGAGGAGCAGATATCCAAACCATAGACTAGAGGTCTGCAGGGAGAACTGCTTAACTGAGAACAGAACTTGTCCYAGCCCAGAAATCATCCACCTCTCCAACTGAGGGCAGCTTTCCTGATGCCAGCCATCTCCAGCTCCTGAGCAAGCACACAGGCACTCACTGCAAACTGAAGAGGAGCCACAGCTCCTGCAGGAAGCACATGCAGAGTGGGAACACCCACATCTTCCCCATATCTGCCTCTCTTCATAACTCCCCATCTATGCTTCCAGCTTTCCCACTCTCAGTGCTAGAGGCTTTCCCTCTACAGCCTCTGTGATTCAAGAGACTGAGGATGGCACAGCCTTTAGCTCCCACGGTCCAGCACAGCAGCCTCACCCACAGCAAGGGCCAGTAGGAGAATCCTCTCCAGGTCACGACAGCTGCTAATCACGACTCCACTCTGTGCAGGTCTGGGTCTGGTCACTGCAGGACCTTTGGCTCCAGCATGCATGTTCAGAGCTATCCCCACTGCTTTCTGACTGGTTTATACCCTTGTTTYTAGGTGCTTCTCATCATAAACTGGCTAGCCCTGCCTTCCGCTCTCCCTAAGGCACAGTGCAGCCTCTTTGCACGGTCATACACAGTCCAGAATCCAGGATCACTGCTAACCATATCTGAAAGGAAGAACCAATGGGGGAAACCAGAAAGTTCATTTTAGCTTCAAGTGACAGCCAGGGAGAGCTAACGACGACAAAGCAGAAAGGGCAGAAAAGTAAGACAGATGGACAGACAAGAAAGATGGCACAAAATTTATATTTTCTATTACCCATATGTAAATTGATTTGTTGCCCTGCAGCAATTTACAATAGCTGGAAACTGGTCCACAAAGCCTGAGAGGGAATTAGGATGCTGTCATGTCCCAGAGAGCTGAAAAGGTGGATTCAATGCTCAGCTGTTGCTCACTGGGAGTCCTTCTAGATCCACAGCCCAATCAAAACACAGGTCTCAGTATTTTCTTTGCACCATGACCAGAAGGACAGAAGAAGTCTGCTCCACTGACCACCTTCTTCCCCGCAACTGCTTCAGCCATGTGCATAACAAACTAATAATTCAATCATGCATGTTCACCACACTTTCACTGCAGCCCACACCCTCACCCACCTGCTGCCAGAATAGGCACCCCCCACCATTGCCAGAGTCAGTCAGGCATGTTTTTCTCCCACTCGTGCAGTCCCACTCAGCTTCATCCATACCCCGACTCTGTCTGCCTTTAACAATTATCTCCAGCTCTGGGAAGGAGCACTGCAGATTTCCATCCCAGCCTTCCCTCTAAGTGCTTATTCATTGCATCACAGAACATGCTCTGAGCTGGAATGAAATTTCGCCCTTTGCATATCCTTACTTATTTATACTTGCTGCCCATGCTGGTTGCCTAAGGGATGGGAAGGAGGTAGGAGGGTATTAACAAGCTCTTTAACATGATACCTCTTAGAGTAACTGCTATCTGCATCACTATCTTTTGCTTGAGTGAAAATCAGGCAATGGACTCCAGTGCTGACTGTTTTTCTATGCCCACATGGTACTATAAGGCACACTAGGAATTTGGGCTCAGCTGCTGGCCCATCACTTCTAAAAGTTAGTGCTCACACACTAGGCTCAAATTTTACAAGGTGTGAGATGGCAAGTGTTTTCAGACATTTTTCAGAGCTCAAGACAAGGCGATACGCTTGTGGAGACAGAGCCTTTTACAATTTACGCCCATTCTTCTACATCATTATTCACAGTCTTTTGGGTGCATATCTCCTCTGCTCTCTTCATTGCCTTCCTCTAGTCAGTTACCAAGATCTTCCTGTCCCCTCCAAAAAAGCCCACTACTTAAACCCAGTAGTTAAAGCACAGGGTCCTCAAATCCTAAAGGCCTGACTGTTCAGATAAGGATGTCAACCAAAGTCTCCCTGGGAAGGTGCCCTAAATTTGAAGATGTCATATATACTGATATAGATGAAATTCTCTAAATCCGTTTCAGAAGTAATGTTATATCATAGAAAAATACTCTGCATGGGCAGAACGCTCAGACCTTCAACCACATACACCCTCAGCTGATTATCTGGATCTGCTGGAGGCGCAAGCATGGAGACGAAGGAAGAATGTTTTTACTAAATTGGAGAAGACATGAAAAGGGATTTAAGGGAAATGGAGTCTATCATGGGGGCCACTTGCTGCGAGGACAACTTGCTGGAATGGGACAGGCAGTTGTTAGAGTGTTTGCAATGCAAGCCCTCACCTACAGCTGTCCCCATGCAACAGCCCTCCCTCTTCAGGAGGTGGCTCAGGGCCCTGCACAGGAGATTCTGGTGGCCCTGCATCACACCCCCAGAGATGACAGCTGGCCCTGAACCCGTGCAGCCTCCCTGTAGAATCCCAGACGACAAGGGGCTAATGTGTATTTCTCAAACACTGACAGCCAGATGGCTGTGGAGCCAATTGAGGATTGTTGGTAATAACATGGCATGGGAAAGAACGAGTGGCTGGAGAAGGGGCCATGCGGAAGTAGGGCAGCACTTTTCCGGGAGAAACATCCTTGTTGTAGTTCCTGGAGATAAGAACACCACAGTGCAGCACAAGCACAAGAATGAGGCCAAGAAGCAGCTACAGACTGTAGCAGGGGATCAAGACCACCCAAGCCTTCCGAAGTGCTCTGACCCATTTCCAGAAAGGTGTGAAAAATGATCTGCGCATGATAACCAATTTGCATAGAAAGCGAGAAACCTGTCTTCAGGGCAGGGAAGCCTATCTATAAAAGGGTACCCCCACCAAGCCCAGGTGGCGCCCCCAAGACCCTGGACATCCCATCATCTGGATCAACATGCTGGAACTAGGACTGACATCCCACCAGCTGGACTGACACGCTGGAACCAGGACTGATATCCCATCAGCCAGATGGCATGTAAAAAGAGAGAAAAAGCATGTACTGGAGAAAAAGAGGCTCAGGTGGGATCTTATTGCTCTGGAAGGAGGTCATAGACAGGTGGGTGTTGGTCTCTTCTCACGGGTAACGGGAGATAGAACAAGAGGAAATGGCTCAAGTTGAGCCAGGCAACAGGCTGCCCAGAGAGGTGGTGGTGTCACCATCCCTGGAGGCAAATGGAGATGTGGCACTTAGGGTCATAGTTTGGTGGTGGACCTGACAGTGTTAGGCTAATGGCTGAATTCAATGATCTTAGAGGTCTTTTCCAAACTTAATGATGCTATGATTCTATGAGTCTTTGAAGCCTGAGTCTCTAGTATCTAAGCAGAGTGCCATCACAGCTGGCTATAGTGCCAGGCCTAGCTTAGCTAGGGATAGATGTAATTGTACTGGTAATGAAATACTTCTCCCACTCCTACAGCAGTTGCTTCTTGAGGTCACAGAAGCACCCAGTAGGATTTCTTCCCTAATACAGGCAGTCTGTGTGCATAAATAATACCAGTCAGTGGGACCAAACCAATTTGTTCTCCCCCAAGCTCTCCCATCCTTCTCCACTGTTACGTAACTGAGGCTACTTGGGAATGTGAGCAGAAAAAAAAACCTGCTCCCATATTTTTCCCCTGGATGCTGGTTCATGACTGTCATGCTGAGGAATCAGAACTACATCCTTTCACTTTCACCCCCAGATCATTCATGCCAAAGTCATAGAGCCAGATCTTATCTCAGCTATGCAGGTAAACTCCCTGTGACTCCACTTAGTTTTCCTCTGGTGCCCAGTTCTTCTGCGACATTCTTCAACACATTGACATTACGGATTTATACCACAATAATTAGGGTAGAGCCTTGTATTGGGTCTGGCTGAGATGGAGTTCCTTTTCCTGTAACAGCCCTCACAGTGCTGTGCTTTTCATTGGTAGCTAGAAAGGTGCAGATAACACACCAGTGTTTTGGCTACCGCTGAGCAGCGCTGGCACAGCATCCGCACTGTCCCTCAACATTTCCCCCATCAGAGGGCTGGGCATGGGCAAGATCCTGGGAAGGGACACAACTAGGCCAGCTGACCTAAATTAATCAAAGGGGTATTCCATACCATGTGTATCAGCTCAGATATAAAAGCTAAGGAAAGGAAGAGGGGGGGGTATTCGTTATTTACAGTGTTTGCCTTCGGGACCAACCACTATGCATGCTGAAGCCCTCCTTCCCACGAAGTGGCTGAACACCGCTTCCTGATGGGAAGTAGAGAATAAACCTATTTTTTTCTCTTTGCTTGTACTTGCTCAAATTTTTGCTTTTGCTTTAGTAAACTACCTTATCCCAACCTACATTTACCATCTTATTTTCTCTTCTCTGGCCAGCTGGGAAGGGAAGTGATAGAGCATCTTGGTGGGCACACGGCACCCAGCCACAGTCAAACCACCACCAGCTTGAATCTGTCTCCAATAAGGTTCCTGTAAAGGTGTACAGGGAATTGTACTTCATGGGGCAAATAGATTCTGTATCCCTAAAGGATCCCACCTGAGACTGAAACTATGCTTCCAATTCCTATGATTGCTAAAGTTAAATGGTCATACCACTCCATTACGCACATCTTAATTAATCCCCTGATTGTTCCCATACTCTCCCATATTAGGACACCCTCTCCTAGAAAACGTTACCTTATTAACCCCAGTCACTCCTTCTAAAGCAGTCCCGGAACAGATAATTGCCTACCCCCTAAATGCCAGGATATTCATAATTTTCTGATTTACCAAGAGGCATTGCAAAATCTCTCCAAAATATCTGAGTGGAGGAACCACACACAAGCTCTTTCAGAAGCATCATTAAAACCAGACAAACCTTTCAATCCATTTAGTGAAGTGCCTGGAGGTCGTCTTTTCAGAGGGGAAACAGAAGTAAATACAGCACACTGAAATTGAATACATGCAGTGCCACAGGCACCAGCCCTCTTGCACATCATTTGAGATGCTAGTGTTTTTTCCTGTTTCCTCTTTTTCTTCAATTTATACTCAGCACATTTCAGGCTCATGTGAGGAGGAATCACAATAACCCTGGAGATTTTTATTTATCCCTGAGAAAGGTATAAAATGGGCAGCAGCCAGGGAAGTTCCCTCCACTGTCTGCTGAATGTCAGCCAGGAACTATCACTTACCCACCAGGAGAAGGCAGTTCATAATTCAGCCCCACTCAAACCCCCACCCCTTCTGCTGCAGACAATTCACAAGAACTATCTGAGAATGGCCTCAAGGAGAGGGATAATATCAGCTCTGAACCTGATTGAGATACCTTGCTCATCTCGCAAGYCCCACACCATTGCTGTTAAGTGGCCACGACAGGACAAGAGAAAATGGCCTCAGGTTGTGCCAGAGGAGGTTTAGATTGGATATAAGGAAAAATTTATTCACTGAAAGGGTTGCCAAGCACTAAAACAGCCTGCCCAGGGAAATGGTAGAGATACTTGGAGGTATTTAAAAGATGTGTAGAAGTGGCACTTACAGACATGGTTTACAGTGGACTTGGAAGTGCTGGCTTAATGGTTGAACTCAATGATCTCTCAGGTCTTTTCCAACCTAAATGATTCCTCGATTCTATGAATGTTTCAATACTGCTAGTGGTGTGGTTCAAGGCTGCACCACCTATTCTGAAATCTCTTCCCAGAACACAGAATGCCTGTCACGGAGTCCAAAGAAGTAATATTTTTCACTGTGTTTCCTCCAAGAAGAGACCAAAGGAGGATGTATCAAGTGTCAAAAGATGCTTGGGCAAATCTTTGCCAAATCTCTCTCAGAATCCTGATCCCAAACTTGTCCCCCTCTTCCAGTCTGCCACACTCCGCAGCTCTCAGCCAGAGCTCTCAGCGGGAGCTTGTAACCTCAACAAGCCACTGGGCTCCTAGAAATATTTTATAAAAAATTGAGAAAAAACAGTATCTCAGCACTGCTTTCTTCCCACTAAGGCTGCTCATGTTTGGGGATGATTCATGGGCTGCATGAGTTAATGTGTTTTGGTAAAGGCAGGACAGCAAAATACAGCCCTGTAGCTGAACACCCATGGCTGAAGCAAGGAGGGAGGGAGAGGAGGAGAAGAAAAAAAGGACAGCCTGTGGAGGATTGGATTTTTTTCCACTCTTTCACTTGTTTTTTCTAAGTGCTTGGATGGTTGGTTTTAGTTCCATGCTGAGGACTGGTACCGATTTTCTTTCATTGTGTGACATACGTTTTTAAATGAACATTAAGGGTGCTGAAAGCCTGGGGTACACAGGTTGGGTTTTTTTTAAGAAACCTTGTTTTCAATTCAAACTGAAATAAAACAATTAGTTTCTCTGCTTGCTGACTGAGACCCAGGTTCGAGACCATACAAGAACACACTCAGCTCTCTTGACCTCCTAAAAATGTTCCAGTAAGCCCACAGACAGAGGAGAGATCTGCACTGCTGGAGCTGGTACCACAATGTCTTCAGGCTGTCCTCTTCTTCCTACAGTAAAGTCATCCTTATAGAGTCCTC
Source organism: Amblyornis subalaris (assembly GCA_018881555.1). Lineage (NCBI taxonomy): Eukaryota > Metazoa > Chordata > Aves > Passeriformes > Ptilonorhynchidae > Amblyornis > Amblyornis subalaris. The sequence goes on along the minus strand of JACAXG010000009.1, from coordinate 9,956,300 downwards.
TAGCTATGCCAGATTTTGTCTTTAAGAGTGACATTTTCCATATCAGATGTTCATGTCAGATCTGATATTTTTGTCAAAAACGGAAGTCAAAATGGTCCGTTCTTTTCCAAAAGCAGGCTAGAGGAAAAAAGCTATTTTACCAACATTAAGAAAAAAATAATGACCTTTATAAAAAGCTCCAGCAAGTTCTCTGCTTTCAAGGGACATGAATTTTGATGACAGAGGAAAGAAAAGGTTCATTTCATGCTGATTTTTCCCATACTTGTGAAACCTAGACAAGCCATAATCATTTGGCAAAACTGCAATTTACAGTTGTTCAAGAAAAATTAATAGAGCTTTCAAAAAAAAACCCCAGCCTTTTTAAAATCCTCTGCTCACTGGGCCTTCTGTAGTCTACGGAACTACACATGAGCTCAAGTAAGGCCTATGACTGGACTGCGGAAGCAGAAGGAGGAATACACCTGCCTGCTCCCTGCACCCAAGGATCACTGGAAAAGGAGGCTAGCTAATTCCAAAGCAGTAGAAAAGAGCCAGGAAGGCAATCAGGATACACTGACTTGGGACACTGGGAGAAGTATGGGGCTAAAATGCTACATGGGAGAAGATAACTGGCAGGTGTGACTTCTGAACTATTTGGACAAAGACTATGACCTGTTGGGGCTGAGGGGAGGAGAAGACAGACAGGACAAGGAATCAGAACGTGAGATAAGTAGAAATGGATGAAAATAAGGGGCAGAGTCCAGAAGTGGACTCCAGGTTCTGAAGCTTATATTAGTTGTCTGTAAGGCAGATTCTAGCTTTGCTAGGTAACAACCAGACTGGGACAAGGAGCCAGAAGGGCAGAACAGACAAGGCAAGCTGGTGGAGACAAGACAACAGAGGTCAGAAGCGGGAGAGAAAAGCTAACAAGTTCATGACCATTAAATCATGCAGTTTGGCAAAGGGTTGGTTTATTCATTACACAAAGTTAAACACTGCAAAACGGGGAAGACATCAGCTGAACAATTACAGTTGTTCAAGCAATTTGAATGCATCCCATTTTGCATAACCAGTAAGAATTGGTCCTGAATCAACAACAATTTTTCTTGCAGGACCCCTGTCTCATTGAATGCACCAGATGGATTAATCTGGGAATCAAACTTAGCTGTTTGGAAAGTGGGCAGTAATCAAGTGAGAGGTCGAGAATGGCTAGGATGAACAAGAAAATCATACGGCTAAGCCAACTGAAAGCTGTACTACAAGGCGGGATTTATGCCTACCTCTGCACAAGGCAATGGTGGTACCAGTAGGAATGGAATGGAATGGAATGGAATGGAATGGAATGGAATGGAATGGAATGGAATGGAATGGAATAGAATAGAATAGAATAGAATAGAATAGAATAGAATAGAAYAGAACAGAACAGAACAGAACAGAACAGAATAGAATAGAACAGAACAGAATAGAACGTTTTCGCTGGAAGGGACTCACAACGATCATCTAGTCCAAATGCCTCCTAAACACTGACAGGCTTGGAGCACTGACCACCTCTCCAGGAAACCTGTTCTAGTGTTTGACCACCCTCTCAGTGAAGAAAACCTTCCTAATGTCCAGTCCAAGCCTCCCATGGCGCAGCTTTGAACCATTCACATGCATCCTAGTACTGGACACCAGGGAGAAGAGATTGGTAAAATATCTTAAAACCAGGTTCTTTACAAGCAGTCTCTAAATCYGTGCATCCCATTTTCTGGACCCTCGACAAAAACTGGACAAATCCTCTGTCCCCTTTTCTTTGGGCTGGTGACAATTCCAAACAAAAATGAGTGCTGTATTGAGAGCCCCATTTTGGCAAATCAGTAAGTATAAAGTTTTGACTTTGTTGAAAGAAAAAATATATATTCAGCCTGTCTTCTTTTTGAATCTGAACATTTTCAAACATCTTTTTTTCAAATGAAAGGAAGATACATATTGAAGTTATAAACTAATTTGAATATGAAATTCAGTCTTTCATCTCAAATATATTGAAAGAAGTAATTCAAATTAAAATTGAAAAAGGGAAATTATTTGGAGACTCTTTTGCTTTTCTCCTGGGTTCAAGATGATTTCTGCAAAACAAACAACTATACAACTATACAAACAACTGTACAAACAAACAGCCCATATAGCTTGTATGTCACCAAATCTCCATTTCTACATTAATAAAAAATCAATGAAAAATGGTGTTCAGTCCTAGGTAAGACTTGGCAGGGGGCAACTGAAGAATTGCTGAGTTGAAGATAAAGAGAAATTTGCTTTGAACACAGAAAGCATTCTGTAATGATCAGTACTTTGAATAATGAGATTCTAGGTGTCTCAGATGGGCCATGAAAAATTAATAGACATTTTTGACCTTAATCTTGCTGCACCTCAGTTCCCCGCATATACAATGGATTTACATAAAGTAGCTTGTGTCCTCTTATCTCACAGGAGTAGGGTGAAAATCCATGAACTTCATGAGGTGCTGAGATACTGGCCTAACGTGCCACAGATAACACCTTGAGACAAAGAATTCTCTATTCTCAGCAGCCTGTGAAAGCAGACACAATACAAAGCTTCAAGATACACACTAAGCAAGGCGAAGAAAACAAAATACTGAAWCACTGCTCAGTCAGGAAACGTCACCCATCCTGCATACAGAAGCAGGCAGGGGTCCTATCTTGAAAGATAGTACTGAAACCACCGCTCTATCATGCAAAGACACAAGAGTGCCAAATTAAGATTGCAGCTGTAATTCTGGCATTTTCTTCTGTTTGAAGTGCTTGCCTTTGCAACCTAAATAATATTCTTCTGACACAGTTGTGTGTACGTAATATATGAAAGGCTCTTGGCTCGGGGGCCTTGGACTTCACAGAACATTGCAGCAGTCCCCCTGAGTTTTCCTCCCCGGTTTTTTTGCTTCCAGCTCATACCGGTTTTGCAGCACTGTGCTAGAGCCTGTCTTTTCTTATCTCCCTCCTTTACCACATGCCCTTCCTCAGAACTGCTTCCTCACCTCCAGCCACCCACCCTGCCAGCTCCCTTGCACTGTCTTTCATTGCTGCATTGTTAATTATTTGCTTGGGCAATCACGATCCTAGGACCATGAGCACAGACAGAGGTCTTGCTTCATTAGATATAAAACAGCAAATAGAGGTTTCGTAATTTCAGCGCAAAATTGCAACAGTGTTGTCTTTCTGCATCCTTCCCAGATCTAGTCCATGATGCAGAGGTGCCTGCCTCCATCTCTTCTTTCTTTGCAACCTTCCACCCAGTAACTGTACTGGTGGGAGGCAGAAAGGAAAACTTTGACTCATCACACCTGTCTCTAATGGCAATTGTCATGCTCCTTCTAACCCCAGGTTCCCTAACATTTTCACAGCTATATAACTTCTGYAATATTATACTCTTTATTCGTACCTCTTTACCTGAACAGCAGCTTAAACATTCCCCAGTTCTCACCTGAAAACTTCTGTTGGGGTAAAACTCCCTTCAGAGAATTTCTGGTATGGTTTTGTTCATCCTGCAAAATATGCCCAGAGCCTTATGTAAAGACCATACGGGCAACACGTTTGCATCAAATGAAACAAAGGAACCATATTAGGGTGGGAGTAGGGGCTGATGTTTAAAAAAATTCTGTGCAGAGGGAAAGATAATTTAGAAATTGCCAAAAAGGGACTACTTGACAAAAAGAGTTCAGGGCTTCTTTAGTTTTCAACTTTTTTTTTTCCTACTAATAATAAGCTTCAGAAGTTGAAAATGTCAAAACAATAGAGAACGACCAATCCAGTCCAAAATGTGGATAATCCTCTTCTCCCTGGCATCATGACACCAGTCAGTGCAAGATTCTCCTTTGCTAACACCCCTTGTCCTGTTTTGTTGTAAGTTACTGACTTACTCCTTTTTCTTTTTCTCTCTCTGCCTCCTGGCTCTCTCCTCTGGCTCTCCCTGGTGAACAGTGAGCCGCAAGAAACATTCCTGGGCTAGAAATTAACATATTAATGAAGAAAGAGCCTTGCAGAAGGGTTGAGAGATGAGGAGAAAACAGAAAGAGGAGGCAGGCAGAACAAAATAACAAAGGGAAGATATAATGAAGGGACACAGAGTCAAAGCACAAAGGCAGAAAAAACCCCGCCTTTCTTGGGAACTTGTGCTCCTTCAAACACTTCCACGGGAAGAAAAGATGAAAGAGAGGAAAGAAAGGGCGTAGGAAAAATTGGGTGGTTCTTCTGTTTTAAGCTAAGATTTAATATTTCTATAGAAAAGAATCACCCATTGAGGAAAGGATAAGAAGATGGAAGATAGGAGTGAGGGAAGGACACAGCGACACACAAAGGGGGCATGACTGATAACAAGAGCAGTGGGTTCATCCCTGGCTGTTTGCAAAAGACCGTGAGCATGGAATCTCGGATGCAAAAGTGCAATAGGCTTTGCCTATGTGCTATTGCCTCCCCTGCAACCCTCCTGTTCTCTTCTTCGACAATGTAATCCTGCAAGCCTGCCCCAAAATTATGCTGAAAAAGAAGGATAAAATGTCAATCAGCAAGGACTACTGTTGATCTGGCAAGCTCACAAGCATTCCACTCCCAATCCCTCTCAGCACTCTCTCAGGCAAACAGTGGGAAACCCATTAGGATCAGTAGGTTGTTGAGGAAGTAAAAAAAATTGTTAGTTCAAACATCTAAGTACTTGTTCCATCCTCTATGTTCCTCTATTTGACTACCCACCATTTACATCCTTCTTTAGAAGCACTGCAGAAGAACAGATTCTGAATAATGCAGAAGAATATATTCTAAATTTCCTCTTGCACCCACTGGCCAGAACAAGCCCACCATTCCCATGCCTATTGACAAGACAAAAGGGAAAAAAAAAAAGGATTCCTGGCCTGAAGAAGGAACACAAAGGAATAGCATGTTTAGCGGTGAAATACACAGCAGACATTGCAAAACCAAGACATAAGGACTTGGCTAGGAAAACAAGATTTTTGGCATAGGTCTACAACAGTAAAGGTGTGAGTTGTTACCAGAGAGCCATTCTTGTAACACAGACTTCTCTCAGTTTATCCCATCTTTCACAGTCCCACCAGCATGTGCCACTACAGAAAACCTTGTTCCACAGCTCCCTGGGGGTACCAAGCCGGCTCCTTGACACCTCACCAGAGTACTGCAATACTGAGAATACCTTCAATACCCTGCGTGCTGAGGGCCCGTGGTCTTGTGCGACACCCTCCTAGAGGTGTAATGATTAAGTAAATAGCCACAGGCACAGGAGTATTTGTCTCTTTGGCCAGCCCAACACCTCCTTTCTTCTATGATGGTGAGGCGAGTGGACTGTTTGTCACTCAGCCATCTCCAAATGAGACCCCTAGGTGCTACCACACAGCTTGCTTTGAGACTTAAAGAAACTTTCAGCATGAACCTCTGTCACAAATGTGACAAGTTTATATGGCTGCTTTCCCTCGACTTCTCAGGCAACAAGAGGAGGCTGAGGGAATTTTCTGGCAGAGTTCCCACTGCTCAGCTTCAGCAGAATAGTCACAGCCAAAGTCACAGCATCCATGCAGCTGCCTGGTTTGGGATACTGCTGCTCTGACCTGTGGCATCTGAAGAGGTAAGCCACAAACCACACAGAGGAATAAAAGTCACCATCACCCACAGCCTTCCCACTTAGAAAACCAGCTGCACGTCCTTCACAGTGAGTGCTCTAAAACCAAGCCCAGTCATGTTTTCTATTTCCCYAAGTGGTCCTCCATCTGCACCACATCCCCACACTCCTTTGCTGCCTTTCTGTCAGTGCCCTTCTCTGGGGACCTGCTTCCACACTGACAACTGACGGCTGCGGCAAATGTTTCCGAGCTGCCGCAGCCGAGCAGCAAGAGACAGAATCCCTTCTGCAGGCTTTGTGAGGATCCAGAAGGGGGTGACAAAAAGGGAATAAACTAGCAACAATGCAAACCAGCCTGATCTGCAAAGCAAGTTGGTGGATGCCTCTCACTTGGGCAGCTCTCCTCTCCCCTGTGGCAAATCCTACCCCTGAATGCCTACATACACTCCATACTGGCTTACACGGTACTTCCAGTGCCACCCACTGTTGGGAGCACCATGCTTTTCTCATTTGGCTCCCTCACTCTGCCAAACTTTCTTGTTAAGCAATTTCATGGAACTATAATAAACTATTCCAAATCAATTTCACAGCATTGCTAAGCTTATGCCTTCATCAATTCAAACTTGAGCTTTCCATGAAAAATTGCTTGGAGAAAAAAATACAAATCAGTAAATTAAGTAAACTTCTCACTCTAGACAGTCAACCCGGGGTTTTTTTCCAGAACTATCATCTTTCCACAGCCACCAAAGAAACTGTGGCTTGGCGCCACCTCCAAGACACCTGTTGGAGCACCCTTCCTGTGAGGAAAGGCTGAGAGAATTGGGATTGTTCAATCTGGAAAAGAGAAGGCTGCAGGGTCATTTAATTGTGGCCTTCCAGTACCTGAAGGGAACTTACAGGAAAGATGAGGCAAGACTATTTACAAGAGCATGTAGCGACACCACAAGGGGGAATGGGTTAAAACTGAAAGACAGTAGGTTCAGATTACGTATTAGTAAAAAATTCTTTACTGTGAGGGTTGTGAGGCACTGGAGCAGGTTGCCCAGAGAAGCTGTTGATATCCCACCCCTAGGGGTGTTCAAGGCCAGGTCAGATGGGACTCTGAACAACCTGGTCTAGTTGAAGATGACCCCGCCCACAGCTGGATGCCTGGAACTAGATTATCTTCAAGGTCCCCTTCCAACCCAAAGCATTCCATGATTCTATGATTCATCTGACCTGTAGTCTCACATTTGCAAAAAGTAAGACACCTCCTTCTCAAAGCTACATTAAAACCAAAATAGATCTGCATGTAAAGCTCCCCCAGTATCTCAGCCACATGCCTGCAAAGAAAGGAAAAGGAAATTGAGATAAGGGCAGCAGAGCATGCAGAACCCTGAAATACTGGTTCTGCTGCACTTCCTGGATCTGGGCAAATCAAATGCTGGGAAGCCTCGTATGCCACGCTGCCCTGCAGAACAGCTATTTGACATGAATACATACTAGGCATACTGAAGAGCAGTTCAGATGTTCAGATTTATTCAGAGGCTGTAAGCATCTGTACTTTGCACCTCAAAGTCTTCACAGTCCCTTGGTGATACTGGAGAGCATTTTGTCATGGCTTAAGTACCAGCTCTTGTACACTCTCACCATGGCACGTCACCACTCAGATGCAGAAGAGCAACATCAGCATCTTTGAGAAGAAGGTGGAAAGCATTTCTTGCAGCAATCTGTGTTTGAGTTACCTCATGTCATTAACAGGGCTTGATCTGTCAGTGACACATTATTCTAAGGGGGAAGAAGGCAGTGAAAAGTATCCTCTTGGGGGAACCACCTTTTATATATGACATCTATTACCCATGTGGCTGCATCCTCTCAGAGCTTCACTGCTGTTGACCCTTTTGCTCCCCATCCGGTTCTGGTTATCACTTGTCTGTAACCAGTGGCAGGTACACAGCAGCCTTGTTGGACATTTCCCTCTGCCCTAGGCTGTCTCCAGGGGAGATAAGCAGATAATCAGTGTAGAATCTAGATAAATCAGCTCAAAACATGTCATGGTCTTGGGATGAAGGAGGTCACTGAAATTAGATATCATTTGCTCTTGAAATCTGCACACTGAAAAAGCTGCCAACCTCCTTCCTGAAAGCGCTTCTGGAACTGCTGGCTGCGTGCTTCACACAGGCACATGAGAGACATGTGTGGCACTGCAGCTAATATCTTTCTCTCATTAAACACCCCCAATGTCTTGGCGAAAATCCACCTCTAGTAAATTCATTCTGCCAGCTGAAATTCCTCGTGCAGCTCCAGCAAGGTGCAGTATTCATCTCCACTTCATACTATGTTCTTTTAAACAGTTGCTCTATTTCACCCCAGAGATGGCTAAATTTTTGCGGTGAATTAAGCCATCCCTTTCTACTTTGTAAAGTGCTTTGGAACTGCAGATAAAAGATGCTACAGCCTGTCATAAATAAATGTAAGATGCTGACACTGCTACTGGAGGTAGCCATCTTGCTGAAAAATGATTTCATTTGTGACACTAATAATACAGAGAAGAACACTGGGCAAGACACTGAAAACTCATTTCCATTTCGTTTTAATTCAGCTTCAAAAACCAGAAAAAAGTCAGCGTCGAGTCAGCATTTGTGCTTTTTTAACCACTGTTGGGCTACAGAGATTCATGGGTTTTCAGTCCATTGTGGCAGCTCTCCCACCCTGGCCAAACCATCAAGATTATCTGCTGTATCTCCAGATCCTTAACAAAGACCAACACTAAGTTCAGCAAATCTGTTTTTCAGGCATTTCTCATGCTACGTTACTGCAAAGGGGAGGTCTAATCACCTTACCATCTTTATTCAATCAAGATAGGTGTGGACACCTGTTTGGTATGATACAACAAGCTCAGAAATCTCTCCACAGGGGTGGAAAAGAGCTTTCTTTGTATGAAGACGGCTGGCAGCATTCAGTCTGATTGATCATTTCAAGGGCAACTATGGTTAGATTTTAATATTCATTTTATATTAAGGTGCTTGCGGGCTTGAGTAGGGACATTTTTATTACTTAAATCAGGAGAGAACATGCAGAAATGATAGAGCAGGGTGTACTGAACAAGCTGACAGGTCTCTGCTATTTCTATTTTCTTTGTTATTATTTCACTCACATTCAAGCATTTTAAATATCGCATTTCTAGATTATATTTCATTCAAAAACTTCAAGACGTATAGTGCACAGTGACTGTATGACACAAAAAAAATTACACTATGGTAACATACATCACCCTCAAATGTTTATATTCAATTCAAAATCACATTTTCTAACCTTAGCAAAGCAGGAATCCCTTGTCTAACACTGCAAACTAATTTCTGAAGTTCCAAGTGAAGCTAGCTTTGAGTTATTTGTCCACACCAACAGAAACCCCACTGCTGGATAATTATTTGAAAGCAGAACAAATGCATTCATTTCACACTCTCTTAACTCAAAATTGGATGAACAGGGATTTTTTTGCTAAGATTTTTCAAAAAACGTTCACCTTTGAACTGTGAATGAAAATAAAATTTGCAAAGTGAAACAAAATGTACTTTAAAAATTATTGCTACTTGAAAATAGGCCAGTGGAGAGGTCTGTGCACTGTAGAAGGAGGTCTGGATTCTGTACAGGTAACAGGCATTCAAAACCTGTTCCCTGTGCAAAATTTGGTTGGGTCTCTTTCAGAGAAGTATTCAGCTGCCCCACAGATATACAGATCCACATTTCCCCAAAACGTGGATGCAAGACTTGAGTAACCCTTAAAGCGATGATTTTGAGATTAATTTCATCAGCAGCTTCTAGTCAGGAGTGCTCTAAGCCTCGATTCAGAAAAGCACTTAACCATGATCTTTGCTTGAAACACGCACAGTCTCTTGGACAAAGCATAGATGGCCAAGGCCACTGAACAGCGGGTGCTTGTGCAGGGGAAGAGGCAGCTGTTTGACAGGGCTCAGCTCCATCACACAAGCGTGTAGGACAGAAAGGGAAAAAGGACACTCCATTGAAAATTAAACCACAGGAGTGGTGTTAAAACTGGAGAACGTAAAAACATCTCACCCCAGACATATCAGGGTTAATACCTCCACTCTCCCAAGAAAGGTCACCTGACTTAATTTTTTTCCCTTTTATTAGTGAATTTCTGTTGACACAAATGCTGTCCTGGCCCCCCCCGCCCTCCAGGAGGGAGCACTAGGCACAAAGCAGCGCTGGTGTCTTGTCAAACCGAATCGTGAACCCAAATTGCATCAAAGAGAAAAAAAAGCTGCTCCAGAGTTGCACAGGGAGCCATAGCAACACGGCAGTTCCTATTTTTAAAAACTTGAAAGATAGTAAGAACATTAAGTCTGAGGGGAGGAGAGAGGAAAAAAAAAAGTAACTACGTTTCTATCAGAAAGGAAAAAAAATGCACATGGTTCTGACAGGCTCCAGTGATGAAACCGCATATGGCCAGCCATCAGTGTGCAGGTGTGCAAGCCAGAAAACATCCATTGCCCCATCAAGCCAGTTCTGGAAGGCAAGAGGGTATTTCTCACCTTCCCTCCACTGCTCTGCTAAAGCAGGTTTTCAAATTCCCTGAGGCGCTTTAAAGCCCACAGGACCCTAACTACATGTTGGGATTGGATCAGGATCAGCAATGGTGTAGCTGATGCTAAACCTAGCCAGAGCTGGGTTTGTGGTTTCAGAGCTCCACCACAGAGGGAGGATTTTGACTCGCTTTCCGTGAGGAGTGGAGAGAGTCTGAGTGCACACGTTRAAACATATTGTCACCAGCAAGTGAAGTTGCCACGATATTAGCATTAATTGGACTTGGCTGCAGAGCAGGAGATGTCTCACAGGGCTGGAAGCAGAACATGGATATTTTCCCATCTGGAAACTGATGGTGCATACCAAAATTCTTTCCCAGCTGGTGGATTTTAGAGGCCTTTATGAAAGGGTATGTCCTTTAATCAAAAGATAACCCTTGCCAAAAACCCATCACCTCACTTGAACCCTTCTAATACTTCAGTTGGTTAGAGCAAGGTGCTAATAACACCAAAGTTGCAAGTTCAATCCCTGTATAGACCATTCACTTAAGTGTTGGACTCAATGATCCTTGTGGGTGCCTTCCAACTCGGAATATTCTGTGATTGTGATCCTATTTTAATTGCAAAGAGGATGAAAAACCCAGCTGTCCAACACAGAGCAAGTGTCTCCTCTCCCCCTCTGACAAAGCCCAGCTATGCAGGACTAAGGCATCCTGTGCTGCCTGCTGAGAAACRAACATTTTTGCTGTGCCATCATATACTCCCACTGAGAAGCCAGAGATCTCCAGTATCCTACCAGCATACAAGTTAGTTTGATGTTTGACCTTCCGCTGCAGGACAGCTGTACTTCCCACTGCCCAAGCAGGACTGCTTGAGAGCTGGGCAAATCAAGGACAACAGCCAGAAACAGACTGCCCTTCTGCATCAGGCACCTTTAGCAGCCCACCTATATGGGGGAGGTTTGGATCAAGAGCATGTTACAAACTTCCTTCAGCATCCCCCTCCAGTGATAGAAAAAGAGTCAGAGGAAGCCAACACTTCCTCCAAGATGTGGTGACACATGACTATTCATCTCCTGCCCAGGCATCACGAATAACCAGTTGCCCCAGACCAATGAATCCAGCACCTTTCACCAGCACTGCACCACCAGGACAAAGAGCAATGCACACAGGGCAAATGAAGTGCAACAGGAGATGCAAGACAGGGACAGAAAAAAGTGATAGCAATATGCACGAACAGAGGGTGAGGTGATGTGCAATAAGGGATGCATGAAGGCAGAGAGACCCTGACAGAGGCAGGAGGCATGGGCCAGCACCAGCCTCCAGCTGCTGCTGAAACAGTGACAGGAACAAGCAGATTTCAGCAGCAGGGATCTCTAATCTGTCAGCAGCGCTCATGCCACATGCTGCCAGTCTGCACCAACCTGAAGGCAGTGGGACACACCAACCAGTGGGAACATAATGAGCTGCTAACAAGACATGGGCTTAAAGGCTCCAAAAGGTCAAAAGTTACATATGCTCCCTCACCCTCCAAGTTTCTGAAAAGGGCAATTTCTGCATCCCTGGGAACATGCCACTCACACCTTCTCTCACCGCCTCCCCGGCATTACGAAGTAAGTCGCAGCACTGTGCCTTCCACCACTGGAGCACCGCTGGATTCAAGGCCTGGAGCAGGGCTTCCCAGCCAGCTGCCAAGCAGGTAGATGTAGCCCTGCCAAACTGAGTGAGACAGGGCTCCTGTTTCTTAGCATGAGGTAACTCGACAAACCTATGAATGGAGAAAGAGCAATGCAAATGGTCCGTTCTCCATTCCTGCCCTCAACTCCTTAGTGCACTGTGTGAAGCTGTGTGACTCACTCAACCAGGAGAAAACACAGAGTGGCTCTATGGCAGTACCTGCAAATGACATATGATGATCCCTGTGTCTGACATGGAAGGCAATGGCTGCCATGACTGGAGAGGAGGGGGCAGGAGGGTGGATTGAGAGAGACCAGAGAAACAAGGGAAGGTGTTTCCTGGGCAATGTCCTTGGCACTGACCTGGGGAAAGCAGGTCCAGGATGCTATGGGCACGGTGCTGCTGACAGGTATCAGGGTGACACAATACCCTGAAGGGGCACTGCACCTCTTAGAGGATATGTAGAGCCCACATGGTCTTGAGTTTCCAGGAAAGCAATTTATTTGTACAACCCAATTGTAAGAACTTTCTCTGCTCACTGACTCACCGTTCAGGTATCTAAGCCCCAGCAATTCTGAGTTTCCATTAGGGGAATGTGGCCATGTGAGAACAGAGCTTGCCCTGGTTGTTCCAGGGAAAACAATTTCCAAGCACTCAAAAGTTCTTCTGCATTTCTTATCTGTTTGGCATGGTAAGCTCCAGATGAAAGCTATTTCCCCCAGAGTGGAAATGTCATGTCCAAACAATGCACTGAGGTAGCTTGCCAGCTGTTTTCATATTTGAAGAATCTGAGGTACAGAATTGAACCTAACTTTGTTCCCCTCTAAAATTATTTCTTTGCAAAGGTGGTATAATTCCGCATTCGTATTTTAATTCCAAAGCAAATGCTCCACCGCACTTTTTATTAAAATGAAATCTGGTGTGTGCAGCCTGGTGTTAAATGAGACACYATTAAAGCTAATCAGTGGAGAACTCATTAGTAACCCTACAACAACAAACTAGTAGTTATGACCCAGCATTCACAAGCAGCCATGACAAGAAGTAGAAAGAACCCAGGTCTCGTTGAAGGCTATAATAAAAACACAGCTTATGTAGCCAACGACTGTGAATATCCATACAAAACAGCTGAGCTTCCATTCCTCAAATATGTGCCAGAAATTATATTCTTTGCTCATGACTCATCTCTGAATTCCACTCGCAAGAATGCTCCTGTCATTTAGTTATTTCTTCCCATTTCTAAAATGTAATGAGAAGCACCAATCCAGAGCTCAAGGAAATCTGTCCCATCAATTAAAATAACGAAATAAGCAGAAGGCTGCCTATAAACACATCCACCTCTGCCCACTCACTCCTCAGCAGCCATGGTGAAGGGAGAAAAGATGAGCTTTGCAGGATGCCTAGAAGCCTAGCAACTCTCCTAGGCAGGGGCAAGACATAAGAACTCCTCATCTGAGCATTTTCTTCCCAATCTTTTAGATCTTCTCATCCAGTAGAAAAGAGCAGAGCACACAGTGGTTTTGCTGGGTGCCCAGAAGACCAGATATTGGGATAACTATAAATTTAGGAGACTGAAATATTCAGACCAGATTTCTTTCTGGGACAATGAAGGAATAAGTGAATAGGTAATTATCACAAACAGAACAAAGAATTAAAGACTGTCATTGAACTGGGAAACAGCATTTGGATATTTGGACTCCAAATCACCACCTAAGCCTATTATCAGCATAAATTGAGATAAATCCCTCACTAGAGGAAAAATTTCTCAAAAATCATTCAAAAAGAAAGCTAACACACCTTGTAGAACAAACCTTTCTCAAAGTATCATCCTACTACTCTCTTGTGGAGTTATCAGCAGGTTCACTTTTTGGACCAAATCCACAATGTTCAATGGTCGTGATCATACTTTTGCAGTTCCAGTCTAACACAAAAGAGAACCAGTTTCAAGACAGACAAGAAACAGTTGCTATGAGACCATTAGTGATACAAGAAGATGCAGACCAAACACCTACATTGTCAAGAAATGGCATTTAGATAACAGTCTGTCTTGATTCTTTTTCTGCTTGCAGCCATACTTCAAACAAAACTTTGTTTGCACAGGTTCTTGCAAAAATGAACAAGTGTCAGTGTAAAAAGGAGGAAAGCTATGGAGAATATGAGCAACATTCAGTTCATTTTCTCCTTACTCCATTATATATCCAGATCAACCACTAATATCATGTTAAAGAAGACCCTTTGATTTTAGCTGCATTCAGAAAAACTGCTCTTTCAGAAAAAAAAGGTGGGGGGAAAGTAGGAAACAGTCAGAGTTCAAAGGCAGATCTCAGGAAATGGCTAATATCACAGCCTTAGTGTATAGTGTGCCCCAGCTGAACTAAATTACATATTTTCTTAGTTGGATGTGTCACTCTCCAAATAATAAAATGGGAAAATTTCTTTATTGCACTGTCTCCCCAGTTATGGATTTGAAGCAAATTGGACCACTTTGGATTAGCTTCAAGAGTTTCTGAAACAGTAGCTACATGGTGATGCTTTATCTGAGGTCACATACACACACACTTTGTCTCCGCAGACATCAAGCCCACGTACATGCATTTCTCTATTCTGTGTAGGCATGTGGAGGGGGAACTGTAAGCTGCAGATGGCTGAATATAGAATTTCTGGGTCCATAGCAAGACTAAAATTAGCTTTCCAGAAACTGCAGTCCAGTCCAAAGTAAGCCAAACCATGTTCCAGACATGCAGGTATTGCTGCTGCCTGGTGTGCACAATGCACAAGTTATTGTGGGATCTTAATAGGTGGAAGGGGTTAGGGAAAGTATGAAGCAGACAGGTCTGCAGAGTCTGTAATACCTGACATAGACAAAACATTTCAGGAGAAATTTAAGGACTTCAGGTAGACAAAGCATATCAGGAGAGGTTTAAAGCTTAGCACATTGTAAATTCCAGCAAGTTCAGTGGAACTTGAAAGTGTGAACATAGATGACAGCAATTAATCTCTGTGGGTTTTGGCTCAGTGAGGTGAACTCACATCTTCATGTCTGCCTCTTTCCACATCTTGTGCTTCTCCTCTACCTCTCCTCCTGCACAGACTCCAGGCTGTGAGGCTGAGCTTGAAGCCATCCCATTTTTATTGAACCCTTGGATTTGTAAAAGCAATGGCTTATTTCAGACATCACTAGCTTTTAAACTTCAAAAGGTGCCTGAAAGTAATTTGACTTAAATGAAAAACTAAGCACCCAACTCACCGAAGTCACCCTGTTTTAACCATCTCACTCAGACATACAGAGGGTGGAAACATGGGCGGGGAGAAGGAGGCAGGGGCAGAACCCCCTCACAGGCCAGCACCACGTGAGGCAAAGCGAATATTTGCACTGTGCTCACGAGCAACTGCAGAAGTATAATTATTTCTGAGTGATCTCAGGTGCCTGCAGCCATCTACACAGCAGCAGAACAGAGCTTGGCACGGACTAATTGACTCTGCTTCTTAGTGAGACTGATGTCAGTACCCAAACTAAGCTGGGTATATCTATACATATTGGCACTCATTCCTGCAAATGCTGTACCGAAAGAGGACAAGGCAGAAAAAACAGCATGATTTGGGCCACGAAGGTGAGAAGAAAGCTAGTATCTTCAAAAGTGACAGGAATTGCTTTCATGGGGCGTGACCAGGCTTCAGGGCATATCCACACGGCACAACAGTATTCTCATACCTAGACTCAAGAGTCTCTGAGCTGGCGACTTCTATACAATGCAAAGAGGTGCTACGCAGAGAGATTATGTTGGGTCGTTGAAGCAGCATAGCTATATGGGTATAATGTTGTGCATAGGCTAATAGAGTGTCAACAGAACTAATTAGCAGTAGGTCTCTGCAGAACGCTGCATCACATAGCAGGGAACGTTTTGTTTTCTAGATAACTGCTGAAAAGACACAATAGAGCTCCCCCCAAAACCTCTCTTCATTTGGAAAGGTAGAACAAAAGCCTGCCTTGATGTTACTTCTCATTACTTTGTATACACTAAATATATTTTCCCTGCTTAATCATTCCAGTGATGACTCAAAAGAGCAGCAGAATAAAAACCCCTTACTCCTAAGCCTAGCTGGTAAGGAAACGGATAAAAGCTTTGGGCACCTTTGGTAGTTTCAAGGCTCGCATAGAGAAAAAGAAAAACAGCATGGGGAGGAGGAAGTAAAGGCAATAAGACCTGGTAGTATGCCAGTGGATCATAGAGACAAAGAACAAAAAGCAATACAGATAATGAAATGGGCCAAAGAAAAAAGTTCTCTTTCAGTCCCCAACATTCAGGCAAAGCAAAAATCTGCTTCCTTGTCCTCTAGTYCCTCTATCTGCCTAGTACAATTGACAGTGAGGGGTCACAGCATGCAGACCAATCCATCACATTTACACTGCACAATGATTCAACATGACAAATGAGCAAAGACACTGAAGTCTATGTGGCCTRATGGGTACTGCCTGGATTCTCCTTGTCCCACCACAAAGGATCTAAGGCGTCCAAGGATTTTTATACGTAAAACATTGGACAATGACAGCTGAGCAGGTCGGGGGCATCTGGATAATTGCAGATTCCATGTCTAATTATCTGGATTGCTTTGCTACACGCTAAAACTCCATCTGGGACAAAAAGGAACATCTACTAATCAGAGTGCTGTTCTAGAGGTTGTTCCACCACAAGCTTCCTCTATGTCCTTAGAGAGATTTCTTAGCACTGTTTCTTAGGAAAATCTGAATTTGGATAGAAAGAAGATGTTTATTCAAACAGGTTTTCTCTATTTTTAAATGCCCTTTTCAATCTTGAAAAACTTGCCATTCTAATCAAGGTATGAGGCTTTCTGCATAAGGTACACAACAGAGAATGGTACGCAAAACACCCAGCAGACAATGGCCAATGAAGTGCCAAAGAGCAGGATGATAGCACAAGTCCTCCTCTGAGGTAAACTGAATTCTTAAGAAATCCAAGGTCTTTAAAGGATTCCATTATGAAGCAGGATCTGAGCAGAATTGATGACTCTAACTCTTTTTGCAGCTCTAGTTCTCCACCTCTTTTTGCACTTCCTTCTCTCCTGTAATTCACGGCTAATGAACAGCAGGACACTTGATCTTGAGTCAACAGTTGCCATGAAACTATACCAGGTAGGTTACACAACCATCACCTATAAAGGACACTCATTCACATAGCGTAGTGCCTGGAACAGAAGCTGGTCCCTTCTAGATTTTAACACAAACATTCCCACTGCTTGCAGCAAAAACCCACCCGAGAGTTGCAGACCCAGTTATGCAAAGACACTCCAAGTTCAGTGCTGTTATGAAAGCAAAAATTTGTGCATTGAGAGCCACCCTCAAATTTTTGCACTATGCTTTCATTACTCCTTTTCCTCATGCTGACTTGCCCTTTATGTTGTATGGAGGCTAAGGAGGTGACAACACTGGCACTCATGATGCACAGCAACACAGGTCCCACCCTCAGCTCACCTCCCCTCGCCCAGGTTCTGGCCAACATCACCTGCTGCCCCAAAGCACCACATGCCCTAGCAGAAATATTCTGGTATCAGAGGTCTTCTTTGACCCCSCTTTTGTAAGGCTGGCCTAGCTCTTCCTTACCTGTTGAGCATGTTGGACTGGTAAATCCTTTTCTCCTGGGTGTTGTAACAGCTGCTCTTGGGCTCAGGGATGAAGCTGTGTTCAGACAGCATATCAGAAGCAGCCGTGGTGATTATGGCTATTCCATCCCTTACTCTGGCAGGAAGACCGTAGTCCCATTCATCATATGAGACAGAGATGAGCCCGGTGGGGAACTCGGATGGCACTGTGTCTGTATCCCCTGCCACCAGGCTGGGCACGATCCACGTGTAACCATAGCCTGTCAGACCCACTGAGTTGGCCACCTCAAAAATGTAGGTGGCCTCTTCCTTTGTGCAGTAGAGGAGGATAACAGGGCTTTGGAGCTTCTTGAGCTGGTTCTGGATCTTTGAGTCCCCATCRTCCAGGGACATGTCCAACAGAAGGACCTCCTCCAGTTCCCAACCCACAAAGCTGTGCTCAATGGTACTGCGGATCTTGTTCACAAAGTCCTGGTAACCAGGGAAGTAAGTAGTGACAATGGAGAAGATGTACCAGTCGTATTCTTCCATGATGTTGAGCATAACAGAAGCTTGCTGTTCTATTGATGGGCCAAACTGGAAGAACATGGATGACTCATCCTAGAATAGGAAGTCAAAGACAGGAAGAGAGAGAAAAAGAAAACAAGAATAGGTCAAAGGAAATAAACAGCATTCCTAGTCAATCCATTGAGCATGGAGGTGGAGGCACACAGTCAGAATCTTACACTTCATATCTTGGCCAGACCTTAAGAATTTTTCTCTTTTTAAAATTTAAAATTTAAGTGAAGCAAGTGACAAGGAAGTAAAATCCTTTTTATGACCAGCTGTCCTTACTTTATTTTTAAAGGCAGGTTGCCAAAATTACTTAAAGGTTTCAAGTGTTAGGCCTGATTCTAACAGGCAGAGAACAAGTGGTATACAAGTGAKGACAGAAAAACAGGATATGTACAAACTATTTCCATGAAATTAAGAACTTTAATCCCAGGATTATCATAACTTTACGTGTAGTATAAACAAGATACACAGCAGCTTTGATACTGAGTTTGGGACAGTCACTCAAGTTTGAGTATCCAGACCAAAGTATGAATAGAGTATGCAAAATTATTGGATACAAATAGGTCTGACAACCTCTACTGCAAGTTCCTTTCAAATCAAGCAGCAGCACAGAGTTTTACAACTGTGAAGGCTCAGACTTGGAACAACATAAAATACATCAAAATTAAAAAAAGAGATTTCTAAACTATGATGAGGTTTGTTCACACCATGTTTTAGAGAAATGTCAGCTCAATATTTCTCTTGGTATTGCTTTCATATCCTTCTGCCACACTAAGTTCATCTTTGCAAAAATCAGAACTTGTCCCACTTTACAACCGCCAGGATTCCAAGGGAGTTTTGTACAGATCTCAGGTCTCCAACGGCATAGTGTAAATCTTTTTTGTCCTGGGATTTCACCAGCTACAGCTTTCAATTTGTGACAGATCCAGAAAAATGCAAATACCTGCTTTTGCCCAATTCATTATGGAAAGGAATGGAAAAAAGTATTTGCCAATATGCTCTCTTATGGATTTATCTTCTATCTTTTAAAATCAACTGCAAACTCCTGCTGACTTCTGTAGAATAGGATTAGATAATAAAAAAACGCCAACCACAAATTTAAAAAAAACCAAAACACAAAAAAGCACACACCAAACCAAAAAAATAAAAAAAGCGCAGAATTAAATTATATCTCTCCGTGTAGAGATTCCTATTATAATAAGAAAGTTCTCCAAATCCAAACACCACTTTCAGGAATGAGAACAGCCCCACCTTCTTTTAATAAGCCTGGAAAACTGGACCAGAGATACAAAAGGAGTTTTAAACCTGGGGAAACTCATTGTGCCTCAAGACATTACCTCAATATAGTCCCATTTAGAGCAGCTCTCTACCAAATTAAGTCTCCTACAGCCTGGCAGGTAAAGCTGTTTTTCAGCAGGGATGCAGTTAATCAATCACCCATTCATCCTTTAGTCATGGTTTTGATTACCTATAGCCATTTAATATATTGACCAAATATGCTACAGCTCAGCAACTCCACCCCCCCGCCAAGAAAAAAAAAAAAGGCCTGATCCCAAACTCAGACTTAAGCTGTATGTTCTGTTTGTTTCTCTTTCCTGCGCTCCCTATGGGTCACATCCTATACAAAAGAGTTTTTGCTCCCAGATCCCCATGCCTCTCATGAGGTTTGGTGATTAAACTCTATTCACTTCCTCCATACAGCTCACCACCCACATGTGAAAGTTCTCTTAGGGCTGCTCTTTGCTTAGTGGAAAAATAAATGTATGCAAAAAGAAAAAGGAAAAGACAGCAGCAACAAATTGGAGACAAGTTAAAAAAAAAAAACAACAGGAGCAGCAACTTCTCAATACATGGAAAAAAACTCATACTTTTTATTACTAGAATTCACTCCCTTCTCTCAGAACTGTGCTCAGGAAAAGAACCTACTCTTCTAATAAAAAAGTACTTTATATCTTTGAAGCTTATGCAGAAAATTAGAAAAGACAGAGGAAAAATCAAACTATTGTCATGGCATCTGTCAGAATTTGAAAAAAGCCTGAACAAGCATCTCCAACACCCTTCATTGCACAGTGCCTTTGAAAGCCACTTGTAGCAAACTGAATGCTAGAGTGCGAAGACTCAGCCTTACTGTAGCATGAAAAGGCAAGACAGCTACACTGATGACTAGTATTTATTTTTATATTAAGTTCAACAAGAGTCTTTTGATACTTATGCATAACAGCCTCTGAATTGACTGCAATTTTTTACCATTTCTAGCAGGGAGTTCAAGATCTGAAGGGCCTGGTTATTGATTTCCAGGAACATTTGACACACAGCATCTTGAAGTCTTGTCTGGTGGCTTCCTCAGTGACAAATAGGGGACACAAGATGGTAAATCCACTAGTATTTCAAGGCTGCATACACACACTCTCGGGAGTTAGTAGGCATGATAGCAAGGTGCGGGAGGTAAGGCCCTCCCGGTGATTTAAACAGGGTCAAGCTAAAATGCCTGCTGACAGTTCGTTCCACATGAGTGCACTGCCTAACTGTTAAAGGGAATTCAGCCCCAAAGACTCAGGGAGAAAATTCAGAGCTCCTCACTAATCAGAGTGTATCAGAACATCAAAAATCAATACACCAAGTAGATAGCTTTATGACAACCCAGCTAAACAATTCTGCTCCACTGAGAAATGTAAGCACCCTTCCTTAAATCAAACAGCACAGGCCACTTGGCTGTGCATGCAATAATTGCTCTTGAGCAACTGTTGTTGGCATTTTTATTATAGAAGCAGCAAGAAGAGGCAACTTATATTCAAAATGAGAGCATTAAGGAGGTGCAAGCCAGTCCAGCTTTTGGTTTGCCAAGATGTCTCTTGGCACTTAATCACCCCAATAGTTGGGCTAGCCAAATCTTCTTCATTCCCTAACCAACTCAGCACTCAGAGAGGGGTGAAGAAGGAAGGACAGATAACAGTGTAGAAGAAAGTGTCCCTCTCATAATAAATCAGGAGAATTGCTGATAGAGTTGGATAGAAATCTCAGTCACTGCCTTTATGGGGGGACAAAAAGCAAACTAAGAAAAATGTCCAAAAGCCACAATTTTCTTCCCAACCTTGTTTTTGGGCATGCCTGATGGAAAATCAAGGAAAAAGAGAAGGAGCTGAACTTACAGAGAACAGCAGGGCTATCAGACAGAGCACGAATTTGACCTCACTGTGGTGTTACAGTGGAAGATTTTAATTAGGAGATAGATCTAAGATGGTTTCACCATTTTTACACACATACACCCTATAGAATCATTATTGCTTTATTACAGTCTAAAACCAAAAAGGAGTATTTTACCCTTCCAGACATTAAGGATTTTTACAGAATATTTCAAGCTCCTACTTTTCTCCTGAAGAAATTTCACACTTTCCACCTTCCTTTTTAACCTTCAAACAGCCAAAACATGGTTCAGCATTGACACTGGGAGACACATTTCAGTTTGGGATAGGGATAGGTTGAGTTTGAATCAGAAGTCCCTTACACTGCACATCATCCAAGTGAAATACAATCCCTTGGCTACAGGAAAAAGCTTGTCTTTCTCCTACAGCCTTTTCACCTGCAAGCTCAGGCTTTCCACAGCTACCTGCTGCAAGAGGCAGCAAGATGCTGCAGGGTGTCCCTAACACAGTCTGAAAGAGCAGAGGCTCCACAGCAGGATCTCAATGCTTCCAGAGATCCCAATACTCCCCCACTGTCACCCTACAAGGTCAGGGATCTGTAGTTTGCAGAGCTGAGCTGGAGGTGGAGCTGATCAATTGACACAGCAGAACTCCCCAGCTGACAGATAGCTTCCCACAGAAAATCTGCTCCAAGTTTACCGATGCTGGGACAAGTATTGCCTCCTCCTCCTGCACGTTTAACCCCTCAGATAAGAAAGCTGGATTGCTCATCGTGGGGGTACAAATGCACTCATCATGAAACCTCCTCTTGGACACTAGTGGCTAGTGAGTTCCTACATGCATGGAAGAGGGTTCGCAGAGGCAGCACAAGGTTTAGAGAACAATCAAGTACTATCACCAACACTTCTAAGTTCTTCAGACTTGCAGACAGGCCAGGTCTAACCCACACCTCACYGAAGATGTGAGCCCTTGCTAAGGCTGCAGGTGACTCCTCCAGGAGCCCTCCTGCAGCTGCACCATTTGAAACCAATCACTGCCATGTAAGGAGCCATTCACCTCAGATGTGGCAGGAGAGTTCCCTAGGGAGCTTTTCTCACAAGTTCCTTCCTAACAGGCACTCTAGATTCCCCAGACAAGCAAATGCAATTACTGCCTTTCCAACAGCATCTTACTATCCAGAGCAAAACTGCTTCTCAGCATGGGGCAGACTAGGGAACATCCGTAAAACAGGGGAATGCAAGCTCACCAAAAACAGTTGCAGTGGTCCAGTCGTGTTGAGGAACTGGCTAGCCCTCCACTGAGCCATGGTATTGACTGCTCACTTGGGGAGTGAGGAGATCAGAGTGCTATGTTTCCTCTGTGCAACCTACCCGAATGTAATCTGGTTCTGTGCTCAATGCTCTGGTGGCTGATCCATGAACAAATTTTTGCTACTGGTGGCAAGCTCTTTTAGCTTCAGTCAAAGTGCCCGACACCACAAAGAYCAGGTGTGTTATGAAAAAGGAATTTGAGTAAGGAGCAAGTCCAGAGCACTTGTTTGCTTCTTGGATTTTGAGAAGTATACCATGTCATTGCAAAATGCCCTAGTCTGCTGTCTCCACACAGGTGCAGGAGAAATATAATTTGTGCTGCTAGGGTAGTAGGTCCTTTTTACTAGTCTTTTGAGAACATCTGTATATTTAACCCCATTTGCTGCTTCATGAAACTTCCTGTGCAGCCATAATTTAACAACTGGAGTCTGCTCTTCCTTTTGGTTTGCAGAGGGGATTCTATCAGATCCTAATGACTCAGGCCACTAGGACTTTCCAAAGCCTTTTCTCATTTTCCTGATTTAGAAGAAAAGCTGTTTATGTGTCTTTAGTACAGTCTTGATTTGCAAAATTCCTCTATGACCAACAGCYAAATCACACAGGGCTGTCTCTTGTTTAGATTTCAGTCCTGTCCACCACACAATTTGGAGGGCCAAAAATGAGTGAGAAAGCACCAAATAACTTCTGGGAAAACTCAGGCTTTCATTTCCCTGCCTATGTATTTCTTTTCTTTGAAATTGAGACACCACTGTGTACCTATTTGTCACAGTCCTGGTGGGATACTTGATTCACTGGGAGTTTTACTGCTCATGATGGAAAATGCCACAACAGTTCAACGTCTTATAATTAAATTTTCTATATGTCTGAGTCCCATTTGTTATAACATATCTGACAGGAAATCAGGATCTTTGTTGCTTAAGTGTTCATTTACTTCTATTTATCTTACCACAAATGCATTACTGCCGCAGGCTAGCCTACAGTCAGGATCTTCTGCCTGTTTGGTTTCTTCTCTCCAAATTTAATTTTTTTATTTAGTTTTCAACAACTCAATACAATAAAACTCTGGCTTTAATATTACGTGCTGTATCATTCTGTGTGAGTCCTTTCTTGAATGCTTGCAGCAGGGACTGAGAACATGGTGACCTAATATAACGTCCTCCTGGTGGGATTGGCATCTAGAACAGCATCTCTGCATCTGACACACACATATACACTCACATTTCCACAAATACACACATTCACAGCAAAACCTACTCAAAGTAAAGTTGGAGCACGTTGGATTGTGTCATTTCCTAATGACTCCACCTAGCTGATACTATTTAGTAGGATTTTAAAACTTCCCTGTTTTACTGAAACAGGCTCCCTGGGTTACTACTGATTTTGGCTTGCACAGCAGATGACCTCCTACAATCTTTTTCCCATGTTCTGATTCACTGATGAGTGGATTGTTCTTAGTGAAARTCCTCCAAGCTGCCCTGGGAACGTGCTATCAGTGGAAGTTCAAATTTTTTAGATGCAGAACTGTGGTTTATATAACCATATCATTTATCAGTTCCCTCCCTTGTTCTTGCAATAATTACTGAACACACTAGACTTGACAGAAGGATGCATAGCTCAGAGATGATGGTTACAGAAATTGGTGGATGAGTGATAGCAAGAGACCCAGTTCAGCGCCCYCGCTGATAAAAAGACAGACAGGACATACTGTGATAAATTAATTGGGAGAATGGTTGTTGACTCTCTGGGTCTTCTCTAGAAGCCACCATCCCTAATGGCTACTAACTGCAACGAAGAATCTAGAGTGTTAGCGCAGTTTCAATTTTGTTACCCTGGTAAATGGTAACAAATATACCAAATTCACATGTATAATGACATTAACTACACATATAAGTATCATCATATACACAGATCCCAGTCATGGATTGGACATTAATCTCTCTGTAGCAGTGGAAACAGATCTGCTGCAGAGCAGTAACCCAGGGGCAACAGTCCAAGTGCTCCAGCACCAAGGAGTTCCTGAGAGCTGCAATAAAAAAAGTCTCCAATTAAAGATGACTCAAGGGCTGAAAACAGCTAAGTGATTTCCACTTTCCACTTAAGGGTCTACAGAAATAATTCGTTCAAAAGACTTTGCAGCGGAGGAAATACAAGATACCCTAGATTCTGTAATCTTGATCTTGGTATTGCTTCACTCCATACCACATGCAGTTAATAAAAAAGATGAAAGAGTCAAATATACCAGGGCTGTTGTCTGACGTATACAATTCAGACAAATTCAGTTGTTTGGCTAAAGAGAGGGTGTACATTTGTGAATTTTATAAACAATGACTGGTAAAAGCAGGCTAGTGTATGATGGTATGCTGTACCAGCTTCTTAGAGCATCATACATGGATCCCAGCGTTTTTCCAGAGAGGAGAAACGGCAGTTAGCAAGCTGCCAGGATAAACAGTTCTCACACCAGGATTGTTAAATTTCCATTTTCACCTCTGTATGTGTGTATTTCCTTGTTTGCTGAGAGCACATGGATGGATTAAACCACTGGCCACGCTGGGTAGATTCCACCCACCAGGCGACATGCTATACCCTGCTGGCAGTTTGGACAGCCCAGGACCAGTTTCCCTGGCCCAGCTCAGACAAGCCCACTAGGCTGGCTTAATATCTTGACATTGCCAGCTGAAAACAGATGAAAGTCAGACTGCCCCATTACTCATCCATCCGATTACATCATGGTGTTTGCCTGGCTCTTCTTTTCTGGCTGTCTTACCCTTCAGACTAAGGACTGAATTTTGACTATAAGCTGAATGGGATGTCATTGGTATAGCCTTATTAATCAATAGCAGCCGTAAAACTATCCAGCACTTTTTCAAAAGTCCAGTCACAGTATTTGGCAAGATATCATTGAATAAATTTCTCAAATCAACTATCCTGGGTGAAATACTATTTCTTTTTGTAATTTCTAAATTAACTGCTTTCCCATTTCATCAAGTATGCCTTTGGTCTCTTATTATGAGCAAACCTTAATATAAGCTGAACCTCCAAAGGTTCACAAGGTCTATTTAGATAAATCCTGGAAGTTCAGCATTGCATCCAATGCCTCCTGAGCCTCTCAGGAGCTTAAGATCTCTTCTCACTATGGTCCAGCTGTGGACAGGTCAGAGTGTGTCTGTTAAGTGCCCCTATTCCTCTTCTGTCTCATAAAACAGCGATACTCCCTTTCTCTCAAATTCTGCCTTGCTTATTTAACCATTAACCTTCTGCAGGCTAAGCTGTTAGTTGTTTTCTCCGTCCTAACAGATGGTACCTGCAGTCCTGATGATGCCAAGGTGTAGTCAGGCTTTATGGGCAGAGTGAACTTGGCTGTGCCTATGCTCTAAGATGGACAGACTACAGCTGAAGCAAGGTAGTCAGTTTAAGGTAATATTGTGCCAGGATTTGGTTTTTTCTCATAGGCTGGCATTATTAACCAGTTTAGATAATTTTTAACGCATTGATATAACTTTCATACCCTTTGGATCAGTTGGCTTGCCTTAGAGTGCAAGTGAGCGAGCAGCTGAAGGCAAAGTCTGTGTAGATGTGCCCTCTGCTTTCCTTAAGGCAAGGAGCAACAAAAGGCTTCAGCCTCATCCATCCTGGCCAGCAGTAAATGGGCAATTCTGTTACTCAAAAGAAAAACAAAACACTCACTTAAAACAGGAGAGCTCTCTAGCAAGTGGACAAAACCAAGAGCTGAGGCCTGACTAGATTGCACAGACTTCAGATTTCCCATTACCTCATACCTGGCTGCCTCTTCTATAAGAGGGACATAACTGACGTTCTGAGTATCTCCCGAAGGAAAAATAAATTTAAAAGAAAAAAAAAGAGAGAGGGGAAAACCGCTGCTGCCCCACCGCTCTGGTCCCAGTTCGGCAGCGAAGTTTCCCTGGCAACGGCGCACACGAAATGCCTCCGCGGCCGCAAGCTGCCGACCGCCGGCATCTCGCCGGGGAGACACCGCACCGCGCCCCGCAACGCTGCGGGGCACGGCACGGCACGGCACGGCACGGCCCATCGGCATAGGGGCTGCGAAGTCTGGGGCTGGGCGTCACTAACCAGACCACAGCACGGGGCTCATCCCCCGACAGCCTGCTGGGACTGCAGAGATGCTCAGGAAGGGGAGGGGGACTGAGGGGCCACTCGGAAAGAAGTGAGCCCACCTTTTCTCCTCCTGAGCCTGGGAGTCAGCATTCAGCCATTTCATACTCACAGCCTTCTGAAACCGTGAGGATCCACGCTACACTCCACCACTCCCTCCAGATCAGATTCTGTCACTTTGGAAAGGAGGTGCTGCTTGCTCAGAGTACCATTCCTTTCTGCCTTGAGCTCTCCCAAACCTGACTCACCTCAGCTCACTCCAACCTGTGTTTTACAGCAAGGCCTGGGACAGGAGCAATGTCAAATCATTGCTCTGTATACCAGGCAAGAAGGCAGCTCTGTGTGGTTTCATTTTAAGAGGGATTTTACTCCCTGCCTTATACCTCCAGAACAGTATGAAATAATCTAGGCATAAAATGAAGAAACAGTACCCTGGTCCATTTTTGTTTGAACATGCTGCTGGCAAGCAGCTGTCTCATTAGCATAGAACATGTATGTCTGCACCAGGCAACACAAGGCACAGAAACCAGGAACTGACTCGAAGGCAGCTGTTCATCAGCACTGTGTGGAAACTCCAGCTCACATCCAGTAGAGTTGCCAAGTCAGGAGAGCTAACTAGTTCAAATCTCAGCCTGCACCATCCTGCTGACCCTTATTCTGGTATCAGATCTAGAAGGGGACTCTCTAATTCTGAGAAGATGGATTCCCGACCCATTGGACCAGGCCTTTGGATTCAGCCCCTGCTTTGGAAAGCTATTATATCACTGCAATGTGTTGTAGGAGTCCTTGGCTGAAACAATCAATAAGGATTTCAATGTGCAGCCTCCATCGTGCTTGAAGACCTGATCCCCATTAGAGCTTGCTTTGGCCATAGTTAGTTACCTCTTGTGCTCCAGGATGGATGAAAGCAGCACCTACCTTCTCTCTCTCTATCCAGCTCTCCTTCCTAATCAACCAGTGTGGAGTGCCCCCGTTGGGAAGATGCTGTCATGTCTGTCTTGCTTATCAAATTGATTCACAAAGTTTTAAACGATTACTGATTCTCCCCATCCCCACTGGAAACTCTGAGACCAATGGAGTTATTTACACAGATATTAGAAAGGAAAGAAGCTCCCTTCTCAAATGTTCTTGAGCTCCCATCTATTAAGTCTCAAAAACTCAATAGGTTTCCTACAGCTTTACAGATAAAAACACTCCCAAGTCTATGAAGTCCCCTGCATGCACACATGCCCATCCAAATATCTGCAGGATATTCTGCCAAATCCACAGCTGCTGAATTATTTTTTTCCTATTATTTTTTGTTGGGATCATAGCTCTTCCATTCCTTTTCTTCGCCCTGATGATTAATAGCTGTTTTTCACGGCCCTTGTTGTTATGAGACTGAGACAGAAGTTGTGGCAAACTCCCTATTGACGGAACAGCCATTTCTGAACTCCAAAGAATTGGAAATTGTTCTTGGTAAAAGACTGGACCACAGGTGATTTGCACAACTAGAGCCTGAAATCTTCTCCACAGTTCCTGAAGTACTTCATATTCATGGTTGCAACAATGATTGGTGCTGTAAGGACCATTCTGTCCATTCCCATGATCTAAGCACATGAACATTTACACTCCTCAGGGTTTGATGAAGAGGATCTGGAAGTGGGAATCAGTCCATCTGACTTTGCAGTAAGGTTGATACAAGTTTCAGTTTTGTGCTTCTTTTTGCTTGGACGATGAAAGTTAAGGAGTCCATTTCCAGTCAGCTTAACTCTGTGCCGAAGCACAAATAATTGAATTCAGGTTCTTTCTATACTTACCTGCACATTAATAGAAAGTGCCATCTATATATCTATATATTCAATATGCCCTTGACATAACTTAAAAGCAGCAGCATAATAAATAAGATACTTTTTGTACTTGAATTCAAATTTTTCTATCTATATTAGGCTTTGTACTTTTTTAAACAAAACCTGAGGCTGAGACTGAACTGCCATATCTTTTTCAAGATCATACATGCACATGAGACACTGAGATTTCTGTCGAGGATTGACACAGCAGACAAAGGGAATGATGGAGCAGCAAAAGAATTTGCCTCTGCTGGTCATTAATAATAAGAGTAACAAAAACATCTGAGAGAATAAAAGCCAGAGTGAGATGTGTAAGGCATAGAAATAGCTCTTTGACTGACTCAAAGGCAAAGCCAATGCATCTTATTTTCCTGCATCTCCTGTCTGTCCTCTTTCTTAACCACACACTCTGGGACGATGGGGGAGTGGGAAGTAGATGGAAGCATCAGCAGGAGCTACAGCAAGCAGGGAAGAAATGAGCTATTCAATCTGAACATCGCCTGGCTGGGGCCTGTGMCAAAAGATGAACAACCAACCATATGAGGGCAGAAAAAAAGTTGTATCCAGCACTGCACTGTCTGCAAGGGAAGAACCATTGGCTGTGGTGTTTTGTCTTTCCTTCCACTTTGTATCCCTCTGACTCATTTTGTGTCTTCCTGCACTCCAGATTCCTCAACGCATGCAGGTGTGTGTATATATATACATAGACGTGTGCATGTGTACGAAGGCAATTACATGCAGGATGTCTCAAGAYAGGCAAATTGTCTCATCTCCAGTATGCCAGCTACACTCCAACTCAGGCTGGCAGCACCTGAAGTGGATTAGCATCTGACAATGATTCCTATGAAATAAGGTGATGGTGCAGTCCAGACTTACTGAAGAGCAGTGTCTGCATCACCACACATGCGTTCAGAGCTAATTAAGCCTCTGCTTAGTGTTCTCAGAGAGAAGCCAAGGTTTACACAGGCTGCTTCACTACACAGCCCTGGCCACGGCCCAGAGGAAGACAGCTTGCATGCCTTCAAACTGTGGGTGAAAACACTCAAGACGTGGTTTTAACAGACTTTATTTTTCTTGACAAAATATAGTCCTTCAGGACTCACCTTCCATGGAGGCAAGTAATCATGTAATTAATATACACTAAGAGGAACGGGGTTAAAAAAAAAAAACCAACAGAAATGAAACAAAACCAAAATTGTCTTTCCTTTAGGCAGGTCATAAGAGGGAATATTTGTGGGAAGGCTTTAGCCACAGGAAGGTTTGTTTCAGGGTACAGCTAAGCAATTCTGAAAGCTGACACAAAGTCATCAGTCTTGTCATCTAGCTTCAMGATATTTTTTTTTCATAGTAGGAAATACCTTTTCTCTTTTTCATATAAAACCTCTGAATATCTCCTCCTGAGAAGTACTGAGCTGAAAAAACTTTCTTTCAAGAGTGGCGGCTAGTGCAAGGAGCTCAACCTTTTCATTATCTCAGTGCCTGCAGGATGCGTACATTCCTATACTACGCATCGGTCTGCACTGCGTAGGAGCCTGCAGCAGTAGCTGTTGCACCCTTTATCTCAGAGG